>CM069861.1:198947898-199117898 GCA_036172795.1 Pelodytes ibericus | reverse complement strand
TTTTCTTTTTCTTTTTTTGTCTCCAAGGCTCCAGCCAAATGCTGGAGAGCTGAGGGGGAAGAGCAGTAAAAGCTGCAAAACGGATATGTCTGAGTAAATGAAACATATTTAGAATACGAATGTTCAAAGTTTAGTGCACATATTTTTACAATTATTGAATGTTCGTTTATACAGTTGAGGCCGAAAGTTTACATATATTAACTAAAAGGTGAGTGGAAGTGAGATGAACATTTCATATCACCAATGCAGCTATACATTGTGCAGGAACAAACCTGGTGAGTTTGAGATGACTCGCCTCCACTCTTCTGCTACTCACCTCCACTCTTCTGCTACTCACCTCCACTCTTCTGCTACTCACCTCCACTCTTCTGCTACTCACCTCCACTCTTCTGCTTCTCACCTCCACTCTTCTGCTACTCACCTCCACTCACCTGCTACTCCCCTCCACTCACCCGGTACTCACTTCAACTCACCTGTTAGTGAATAGCCCCATTAGACTAAACACATTCAAACTCCACACATTTCTTTTGGCAAGTCAGTTAAGTCATCTAATCTGTTTTTAAATACATAATTCTTTCAGATTTAAAGGACATGCGTTGGCAAAAAAATTCCTGCAGTTAAGTGAGAGTGCTGGCAATCAATGTTAACAGTGTCCTGGTGTTGTTGCTGTAATTACCCGATGTAGAGGCATTAAGCAGCACTGAAATTCTGTGCCATAGTCACCTGCGATCACTCTTCGGAGTGAATGAGTGTCAGTCTTGTGCTGCCCTCTTGTGGGCAAGAGTTTTGGAAGTGATAAATTATCACTCGGCTTCTGTTGCTTGGCTGCCCCTACAGGCAATCAGCAACATTGCAATACAAATGAAGGCTAAGTCAGCCTTGGATCTAGGGTTAGGGTGACATTAGGGTTAGTTGTTTGGGTTAGGCTCGGCATCAAAAGGCCGCTGTAGAGGAAAATGGTTAGGAAAAACCTCAACTTTTCATTAATGCCCTATAACGTACAGATGTAGGCATTTTACATGCAAATGCTTTAAGTGAAGAATACAAATAAAGTACCCTATTGAGCCTTGTTTGCTCCTTAAAGCTCACGGGGCGGACATGTTGTTTAGAATCTTATGTCAGAGAAGGAAAGATCTGACCCAAGATGTCTGCATGCTCGTATAGCTATATGGAGGAAGGAGGGCATGTGTATTCTTTCATTAAAGCATATCTGTTTTAAATGTCTATATTTAACGGGACACTACCATCTGTTTTAAATGTCTATACTTGAAGCAATCTTAATATTTTCCAAACAGTTGTCCTTTAACGAACTATATCAAAACTGACCAGTGGGAGAAAAGTTTTACATAGACCAAGTTGACTGCGTCTTTAAATGGTATGGAGGATTCCAGAAATTGATGTAATGATGTTTTAGGATCTTTTAATTCTGCCCAAGTGTCACAATTAGGAATTAATTTGGAGTAAATTGGCTCCTGTGACAGCATTTAAGGGCCTATCTGTAGATTTAGCATTTTCCTTACCAGGAAATAAATCTAAGCATCCACATGTTCGGTTCTTCCTAAGATTGAATTTCCAAACAACTACAGGTACCATAATCAAATGTACAAACCATTAAATGCAAACTGTAAAATCTATGGGAACACACAGGGATTGAAAAATTATTTCATTATGAATGCGATATTAATGTTACTGTTTATTTTTCTCTTTTTAGAGCCAGCACATCAAAGAAAGAGACAGAGCACTTTATTTGATACCCATAGATCTCCTGCCAGAAGAAGCCATTTAAGGTTAGTGTATAATTTGCCTTTCCTCCAGCGCATGCTGTACTTGTTTGCATGTAACTGGTCATGCATTTCTTCCTAGCTTTAGTCTTCTATTTTTATATACTCTGTATACAATGCAGTTCATTAGAATAAAGGAGTTACCCCAAGATTTTAACTTGGTTAACGGACAATTGTAACAACAACATAAGTACTGTTTTTGCATCAAGTGTAGAAATGTTTAAAGGAAAGTATAATAATATACCTTATTGAGCCCTCTTTGCTCTGGATAGCTCTAATAGAGAGCGGACATGTTTAGAATCTTAGGACAGATCTTCTTCATTCACCTTGGTTCAGATCTATCTGGGGCAGTCCAGCCAGGATCCTCAGTGAATTCCACAACTTTACTGCCCTGAAGTTAAAGAACGTGCCTCATAACATCAACCCCATTTGTTTATTTCTAATAAAGTCTAAAATCTTTCGTTTTGTAATCACAACAATTAAAGATAAACCCTGACCATGCATTTTTTTAAACTCTCGTTATTTGTGCCATTGTTATCACCTTATCAACGTCTGTCCCTCAGGATTTGAACTTTGATAGGCTTCATAATATAGATTTTATAATATAATCATAGTAAGTGTTTAGCTACTCCTCTTCATACAGAGAGCAATCTCCGGAGAGCAATACGTGTCCATTTGTCTATTGAGTCTCTGATGTATGATCTGCCCAGTTCCTCCTACTGTCAAGGTCAAAAGAAGGACATATCTAGTCTAAGTTTATTACCCATAAGTTACTGTCAAACCAAGACTCTGTGACCTAGAGAGGAGGAAGCAAGAAGTGCGTTTAAAGGGACACTACCACTTACATAAGATGTAACTAGATTACCAGTGCCTTTAAAACAAACCCAAATATAAGACTGTTTATTTTTTTATATGTTTGAATTAACTGCATATGAAAGTAAAAAATAAAATAAGTTGTTTATCTCCTGCATCCATTTTTTGAATTTTACCCATGGTGCAACTTTCTCCAAAATCTACCAAGTCTCACTTTACAACTGTGGACAGAGCCTGCGTGATGATGTCATAAGATACATCCCTGCTCTTTTACTGGCTCCTGTGTATCCTAGCGGGCAGGACTAGTTGGCTGTGTACAACTTTTGCTTACCTTCCCTCCAACACAAAGAGAGGAGATTGACCTAATCAAACAGAATCATAACTCCGCCCCCTTGTGATGTAATAGCTATGTTACCCCCCCCATTCAATGCAAGTCTATGATCAGAATTCTGACTTATAGACTGCATTCTGTGTCCCCAGCCCCAAAGTGAGATACTAGTTCTGTAAAGACACTAGGGGCTGGCACCCAAAAACACTATATTTCACAAAATGGCAGCGCCCAGTCACACTTGTTTAGTAAAATATTTTATTAAATAAACTTGCACAAAAAAAATCTCGACAAATTTATGGCGGACAGGGACAGTACCATATTTTTTTAAAAATTATAGTTTTCAATGTTAATTACAGTCTAGATTGTGAAGTAGTTTGCCAAGCAATCGAGCTATCCTAGTCCTCAAAACTGGATCTTCATTAAGTCCAATAGTAGTGACTATTTAAAGAGCCACTAAAGTTTTTGGTTCCACTTGTGGGTGTAATATACAAGTGACATGTCCAGTGGGTGTGGTATGATATGCTAGCGTATATGCATTAAATTGCCACTGAAATCTACTTTTCACTTTTATTTCACTAATCGAAGCACCAGAGGAAACAAACGCAACGTGTATTTTTATTCTGACTGTGTCTGCGTGCGCTCAGCCATCGGTGAGGAGGCTTATATTACAAGTACAAGTGAAAACAATTCATACCTGGTTAACCTCTGCTTCTCTGTGAAGCAGGCAGACTGTCACCCACTGACTTTCACTGCTAGACCCTCAGCCTTACATGCCACCAATAGACAGCCAGGTTTAGATGCCACCTTTTAGTGCCACTTTAAATGTATCTACTCTGTTTTCTGCAACATCTCTTTGATGATACCTTGACTAAGTCAGTTGGCAAACACATCTGACATCTGTATAAAACCTCTGCAGAATGAAAGTCATAAAATCTTGCTCCCCCCCCCCCCCCCCCCCATAAATCTTTATAGCTTAACAGCTATAAGATTCTTGAACAAGTTGGCAAATTTCTGTGGTCTTTAGGAGCCAGACAAACTAATTCAGGAGCTGGCCTGGTTATTTTTCAGGAGCCAGGGAAAAGTTTGTATTTTGGCTCCCTCCCTCCCCTCTCCCCTAATGCTGGCTCCCCTGCAGCTCTGTGTGGAACCTGAATCCCAGTCTTGTAGTCAGACCTCGATTTGAGGTCTGATAATAAGACAAACTTTGAATATAAAACTACTTCTTATATTCGAGCAAATACGGTACTTGACAAGCCCTAATACAATTGTTCTTTAGGCTTTTTTGTACAATGCCCCCCCCCCCCCAAATCCATTATTTGCAGACCTACCGTTCTGTAAGCAAGACATGTTTTATGTAAAGACTATCTTGTGGCAGGGAAGTTTTACCACCGTGGGATGAATTAGCCACGTCAGTGAGACATAGTTCTAGACCGAGATGTGCTGGCTACTGGCCCTTATCATAGAGTGTTACTAATGCCAAGCGAGCTAGTCCTGTGTGTGAAACGTCGGCACTCCATGAGCAGAGAGAGATGGAGCAGGTGCTGTAAACAGAGGCAGATGGAGGAGAATAAAAGGCACATGCTGAAGATGTTGAAGATTAGGGAATAAATGGGTCACAAAGACTCCCCTCCTCCTCTTATCTCACCAGTCTGTCTTCTGCCAGACATATTAAGTGTTCCATTTCAGTGTAGTGAGTAGGAACCGCTTCTATCTCTTTCCAACTGCATGTGTTTCTCACTTTCTGCTTATACGACTTATTCCCATTGTTCCTTATTGTCTCACCATAAACAATAGAAAGCCTGTGTCTATTCAGCTCCATCCGTGCAGTGATTCAGTGAATGGATACAGCACTGCCATAGACTAAAGCACACAATCATCTGCATGTAAAATAAACTCAAACATTTGTGGTCCCTCTGTGATGTCAAGCTAGATTTTTAGCTTAGGTAAAATGTAAAACCTTTCATAACCACTGCTTTTCAGCCCGGCCAGTTTCTGGTTTAAAGGGACACTACCACTTACATAAGCTGTAACTAGATTACCTGTGCAATAAAAACAAACACATATACCACTGTTTTTTTTTTATTCTTCTTCTATGTTTGAATTAATTGCATATTAAAGTAAAAATAAAATGAGGTGTTTATCGCCATCATCCATTTTGAGAATTTTACCCATGATGCAACATTCTCCAAAATCTTTCAACAAGTCTCACTTTACAACTGGGGCCAGAGCCTGCATGATGATGTCATAAGATACACCCTTTCTCTCTTACTGGCTCCTGTGTATCCTAGTGGGCTGGACTAGTTTTGCTTACCTTCCCTCCAACACAAAGAGAAGAGATTGACCTGATCAAACAGGATCATAACTCTGCCCCTTTGTGATGTAATAGTTACATTACCCTCCCATTCAATGCAAGTCAATGATCAGAATTCTGACTTATAGACTGCATTCTGTGTCCCCAGCCCCAAAGTGAGATACTAGTGCTGTAAAGTCACTGGGGGGTGGCACCAAAAAACACAATATTTCACAAAATGGCGACGCCCAGTCACACTTGACTTTTATTTCATAAAATAAATTCACATAACAAAAACAAAAGACATATCTGAAATCAATAATGCAGAATAAAAAAAATAAACCCTTTTCATTTTTTGCTGGGAGTGTCCCTTTAAAGGGTTAAAAGCAGTCTGGTACCTATTGGTAATTAAATGATATTTAAATATCTTTAAATTCATTTTTCTTTATTAGCGAATGATCTTCATATAATATACAGTACCTCTTTAGTACCTGGGTACTACTAGCTAACACTGCTTGTTTTTCAGTTCCTCAAAAATGGGCCAGGGACTGGGGCAGGAGGAGAAAAAAAATACAATACCTATTATTATTATTATTATTATTATTATTATTATTATAATTATCCTCCTTTCTCTGTAGGAGGTTCTAAGCAATATCTATGTATTTATATGTTTATATATATTTTGTTTTATTTTAGTATGTTTTTTGTGACCAAATACTGTTGTGATTGACATTGAGACGAATATATTAAGTATTCCTTAATATATTAAGGTTACTGTGGCAACCCCCCCCCCCCCCCCTTACAGTGTAGTTCTCTCCACTTTGCAAAAACTTTATTCATGGAAGAATGGCAGGGAAATTTAAACATAAAGGAAAACGTAAAAAAACGAGATTGCATCAACTGTAGGCATTTTAACGAGACATTATTTAATTAAATAATACAAATTAAAGTACCGTATTAAGCCCTCTTGGCTAGTATAGCTCTATCTTGGGTCAGATGGGGAACATAAACAATGGATATCTTGGGTCAGATCTGATGTTCTCCATCTGACTCAAGATGTCTGCCCTCTGATAGAGCTGCACAAGCAAAGATGGCTTAATAAAGTACTTTAATTAAGGCATTTCTAATTAAAATTCCTTCATCTGACCCAAGATTCTAAACAACATGTCCGCCCCCTGATAGAGCTATACAAGCAGAGAGAACTCCATAAGGTACAATATATTGTATTCTTTCTTAAAAGCATTTCTATTTAAAATGCCTACATTTGATGAAATCTCTCAGCTAAACATTTGTTTTGCTGACAGTTGACGTTTAAGGCCAAAGTAGTCAAGTCAGAAAATGTCTCCCATTCAGCTGAATGATCGATCTACGAGCATTACTGTTTCTCATAATTACATAATCCTCTAGATGAATAAGTTATTTGCTAATTTTTGTGTTTCAGTCCTAAAGTAATGTAAATTGTACAGTACCAGACTACAAGTACATCGATTATCTATGGCTTCTAACCAGTTTGTAGATGAAACTGTCTATCATGGAGATTTGAAAGTAGCTTCATTACAAGTCTAAAATGTGGATAGAAGAAGACATGTCGGTCAATTTCCTACCTTGTAATCCAATTTCTTAGTGTGGGTCAGGCTGTTATTGTTTGTTTTGTATAATGTAACGTGTTTTTATATTCCATGACGTTAGACGTAGCGTAGTGTTAAATATGGTCTTTATAAATAATATTTACATTTACTTTTTACCCCCACTTTGGTTATTTTGTTGTAAAGTGTCACACCTATCCATTTTGTTTCTACCAGGAGAAAGAAGCACGCCATTCACAGTAGTGACACCACTTCTTCTTCTGATGAAGAACGGTTTGAAAGGCGAAAATCTAAAAGCATGACCAAGTCCCGCAACAGGTATGAATGATGTGTGCAAGCAGTCTCATTTACCTGTGTACATTGCATTGGTTACATTCTCACTCCCTTTATATAGAACGTAGAAAACATTTAAGCCGCTAAAGAGGGACTATATACTATATTTTTGGTGCGTGCATTCGTCAGTTGCATTGGTGCACAGCTAGGGTTGCCACCTTTTGTTCAGAAAAATACCGGCCTTGCTACTGTCTCCATAGACTTAACATTGGCCTGAAGCAAATTTTTTACTGGCCAGGTGGCAACCCTACACACAGCCCAATTTGAGTTAGATTTAAGGTTGGGGTCAAAAAGCTCACTGTAGGAGAAAATAGTTAAGAAACAAAAAAACACCACTATCGGTTATTGCCCTATAACAAGCAAATACAAAAGAAAAATATATGACCATTATGTATTTCTAATCTCAGGACAAATATTAGGAACTATATTGACTGGGTCTTTTAAATTTTTTTATTTCTTTTGTATTTTTCCATCATATTTTTTTTGTAGTAAATGATCTCATATGAAAATAATGGTAACTAAAGAAAACCCCTTTTGTGGCGATTTAAAACTGTAAATAATATGTGTGGGTATATTAAATTACAGCTAAACACATGCACCGCAGAAATGTTAAAACAGCCATTGTCCAGAATTACCACAAATGTCCCAAACAGCCTGTTCTTAAGGGGTTAAAAGTGCTTAAGGAGCATTTAGTCACTGTAAAGTGACAAATAGAAAAATAAAAATCTCAATCGCCTTTCATTATGTATAAGATCGATTTATCACGTTTTTTTTAGACTTCCTGACACTTTGCAGTGCGAGAGAAAAATCTCTGCTAAACCATGTTTGACGGAGGTTCTCGGTTTTTCAGCGCCAGATTTTATTTACACATGGGCTGCGCAGGGGGCAGAGACTACCAACAGTCTGGCGCCAGCCTGCTTTATACATGGCGCTTAAGCAGATAGCGCCAGTTTTTGGTGCAATCTACGTGTGCGCCGTGTTTATACAACACTCCCAGTGTATTCAAAGACCTTAATATTGATATAACATGTAAATGTATAGCTTAGAGCTTAATGTAAAACCCCATACTGGATTTCTAGAGACTTCCCTTTGACGCATGTGCGTCAATCATGGGCGCAACATCACATCAGCAAAATTCAAATCCCACCACAATGCTCCATTTAAATACTTTTTTCATTCATTTAGTGTCTAAGGGGCCTTTTCGCCAAGGGACACAAAATGAAACATGAGATGACATTTTAACCAGAATATAGTTAAAATGTCCTGGGTATGTTACTATTACCCAGTTTAATGATACTCCTCCTTTTATCTACCTTGGAATTTTTAATGGCAGAGTGGACCACTGTTTTGTTTTGAATCTGTAAACTTGACGATATAACAGATTCTACCTTTGATGCATCAGCCCACTGAGACATCTCACAGGCATTACTGATCTGTATTAAAAAATAATGTCTCTTTGCTGCTCTTTTCTGTGTTCCTGCTGTGACAGGCTTAATAAGGACATGTTTGGTGAGTATACAGCTAATTCGACTGACAAGAAGGAAGATGCGGGTGATGCACATCTAGCTGAATTGCTTTGAACCAGCTGCACATTGAGCCAGCTTCAGCGTTTCAACTGTGAATGCGCGTGATCTCTGACATTACCTTTGCTTTAGTGAATTAATTGTACCCACACCCTAAGGGTTCATAGAGAAGGTCCACAGCAACCCAAGTCCTTCGTCCGTTCAATGTCACATCTGTCATGAACGTAACCATAATTTTGTATTATTCGTTGACCTCTAACCATCTTCTTGCATTCTCTGTGTGCCAGATGTCTGCCAATGAACCTGAGAGCAGAGGATTTGGCCAGTGATATTTTGCGTGAACGAGTGAAGGTTGGAGCCAGTTTGGCTGACGTGGATCCAATGAGTCTCGATAGATCGGTGAGTTTGACCAGATTCCAGTGGACATTGCTGGATACTGTGGGGCTCTACTTCCTGTTGTTAATCTAATGCCTTCAACTGATGCCTTCAACTGATGCCTTCAACTGATGCCTTCAACTGATGCCTTTAACTGCTCTAAAAAGACATGATTGATACATTGAACCTTTTTATGCTTGTCTGTTGCATACAGACTCGTCCGATCATCGATGAAAGACTATCATTCACTAGTGCTGGTGGTAATTTCCCTGTAATCATTTTCCCTGTTCTGTCTGATTGATGTGCCCTGAGTGTGTCTGCTTCCCTGGCTGTGCTGGGCGCTGGAGGCGGAGAGGCTAGTGCTTGTTATAAAGTGTCTATATGTACTTAAGGAGTTGACTGCCAAGCCGTAGACATACTAGAATTGGCTTGCTGCCTGCTAGTAGACTATATTCACTAAAGGTGCAGGTGAAATGAACATTCCCTCTCACTGACTTCACTATAACTTGTGCAGAGACAAACCGGCCGAGTTCCTGCTACAAGAGGAGCAGAGTTTGCCCTGCATAATACATTATTACAAAATCTGATATAGTTAAGTCATTAATGTGGCGTGTTCATCCCACCTGCAATTCACCTGCTGGTCAATAGACCCCCAATGTCACTCTTTTGACCCTAAATTGCCCATATACGTTTTTGGTTGGGTGAAGTGAGGGCCCTGTATGTCAAACTACGCTTGCTCCTTTTAAAAGGTCTGATGCATTCCCAGGACGAAGTCATTCCTAAAACAGGTTCTAGTGCAGGCTTCTTTACCACCTTCGACCTTGAACATTATACCAGTGAAGCCACTGGAAAAGCTCGAAAACCTTTTTGGTTTTGAAAATTGTTTATTTCCCAAAGTTATTGATCCGTTAAGTCAAAATTAGCAGTATCCTCCTTGCAGAGAGCTCCCCTCATGCCCTAATTTAACAGATTATCTTATTCCGGAAGTGGAAGACTCATGAGGCCACGCAAGCCTCTATAAACTGACCTTATCCATGCTGAATTGTCAGACTATCCGGATATTCAAACAGAACACTAGGAAAACTAAATAGGAAAACTAATTGCACGGCAGAGGAATTGGCGTTTGCCGATGAACATGCTCTGCTCTGTCGTGTGATGGATTTAAATCTGTATTCGATGCTAAATGTTTCCCATTTGTCATTGGCGTTTCAGTTTTTGTGATAAGATGACCCATACAGTGATTACTTTCTTATGTTTCAGGTTACCTTTGATCATGTTGGTGGTCTCAGTCAGCACATTTATGCATTAAAAGAAATGGTAGTTTTCCCTCTTATGTATCCGGAGATATTTGAAAAATTCAAAATACAACCACCCAGGTTAGTAACTTGTTTAGAAGAAATGTGGCTCTTACAATACCTTAGTTTTATATAACAGTTTCCTTCTCTACGTGTTTTTTAGGATGACTGTATTTGCATTGATTCTAAAGTACTTAAATATATCTTATTGGTAAAAAACAGTTATCCGAAATGATCTGTTATCCATAATACTCCTGGTCCCAAGCATTTTGGATAAGGGATACTCATCCTGTATTTGGAGACTCTGTATTGTTCTGTATGTTTTCTGATACTTACTATAATAATAATAAAAAAGAATAACCTTATACTGAAAATATCTTAAGCTTCGCAATAAATAATGCGTCAGGCATGTCCAGCCAGCAACTCTGTTGTCGACAAAGAACATGACTTGCATGTCCTGTGAAAATCGTTCTGGTGGTGCTGCTCCTCTATTGCCTTGCTGTTGAGGCATTAGGCAGCACCGAAATGTTTATTCTGGGGAAACACAATTGGTCGACGGAGTGATCGTGGGCGCCATATTGGAGAGCAGCATGCTTTTTCAATATGGCTACTTCCCTCTTGTGGGTAGAGCGTCGAAAGTAAAAAAAAATTCAGTTCCGTCACTCGGATGCTGTTGCTAGACTGCCCCTAGAGGCAGTCAGCAACATTGCAATAAAAAAAATACTTAATTAGCTAAAATCCACACTATTCATCAATTCAGGTTCTAATGATCTCTCCTGTATGAAGGGACAATGCTGGGAGGCAGGTCTTGATGTTTGAATCTCTCTCTGATGGGTGTTACACTTTGTTATTAGTATGCAATTAAATATATTTTTATTCATTTCTGTCTTCCAAGGTAAAAGATCTGGGCAAGAGGGAGAATTCCTCCACCCCCCAACTCAGCTATTAGTGTGTGTTTTTTTTGTGTGTGTGTGACTACTTGTACCCAGTTACTAGCACGTAGAAGAAAAAGCAATAATAAAATTGTAAATACGATTTAAGTTTTATATTTTGCATGCTGGATCATTATCGGTTGCACTGTCTCTTTAAATGCCACCTGATTCCAAAGACCTTATGTTGAGTATATTGATCAGAGAGATAAATACCCACAACTCAGAAACAAACTTGCAGAAACAGTGGAGTGCCAAAGATTGACTTAAATCAGTGTGACCACTAGAGGGCACTATTGCTTTACACTAAATCAGCTCTGGTCTGGGAGTTATGGTAACACATTGATAAAACCAGTGGTGTCACTGTGTGGCATGGATTAGCTGATATTAGATGGCACATTTTACAGAAACCAATGTGTTTAGTAGATTAGAAGATCACTCTGGCTTGAAACTGACCCATCTTCTTTTCGTGCATATTAAGGGGAAATAATTAGAAACTTGGATGTTTTTACTAAACTCGGAATACCTGGATTCTAAATATGTTTCATCAAATATCAGATTTGCAGCTTCTACTGACCCCTCACTCTCAGCATTCAATGTGTAGGTACACATGGACATCCGCATTGGGTGGGCAAAGAGTGGTCAACTGCCCCCCCCCCCCCCCCCCAAAAAAAAAATCAAACAGGCCCACTGGAGCAGCAGCAAGGCAGGGTGAAGTAGCTGTTTTTTTTTTTTTTTAAGAGTAGGTTAACTAGACGTACAGCGCAGCGGCAGGGGCGCGCAGCAAAAAAATAAGCTCTTATTTCATTGTATACACCCCCCTTGCTGCCAGAGTGGTTTGGTCTACTCTCTTCCTCTCCCTCTAGCTGGTCTCCTCCCCATTCATTCTTATTGCAGCTATGTGACATCCATAGACTGTTAGGGTTAGCTAATACATCAGCTGTTGAGACTCCATTTCCCATGACTCTCACACAGTCTGAAGACAGAGTACTCAACAACTGGAGTGCCAAAGGTTAGCCATCATATCATTATTGATTGTTACTGCAGCTGCTGTGGAATTCACATCTCATGATTCTCAGCCATCCATTCAGTTGTCTGAACATCATGAGAAATGAAATACCGTGCGATTGGAAGTAGTTGCTCCAGTCGCGATGCCGGATCTTTTTTTAGCGATATTGAGGTCGCTGGCTGTTCTCCTGGTGTCCTCATTTTATCCTGGGCACCAGGGAAGGCGTCTGAGCTGGACTGGAGACGGTTATTATGTTTTGGGACCGCAGTAATTTGGAGAAACTGCTTTCTATGTTCCAGTTTACTGGGCCCAGTATTCCTGCCAGATTATTCTGCAATGTAATACATTCATCTCTGAGGGTGCAGCGCGGTCATTCTGTTCCATGAGCCTGACGCTCCAATAAAATCTAATAGATATACATGTTTAAACTCTTACTCAGGTACAGATTATTGCTGCAGTCCGCAAATTAAAAAGAAATCAATCATTTTTGGCACCGATAAATAGCAGCAGAAGGTGATAAAGTATAGTGGGCAGCAGAGGGTCTCATTTGTTATTCTATTTCAATGTGTTTCTCATGTATTTGGAATTGCTTCACCTCTTGTTAAAGGGGGAACACCACCGACGGTGTCCCCCAAAAATAGTTTTAGTTAAAGAGAAGTGCTGCTTCATGTAAAGTATAGAGAAACACCCCCCCAATGATCTGTCGTTTTGTCTTTTCATTTTGTTTTGTACTACTTCCTGCAAATATTTAGTGTAATGGAGCTATTGCTGTTAATATACTAACCAGCGGTGTACTTTGGTTTTGGGCGGCCCTAGGCACCCCCCATCACACACACCCCCCATCACACACATTGCACACCGATGACCCCCCCAGCACCCATATTGTGCTCCCAGGACATGCCCCGGGGCATGCCCCAGCACCCGTATTGGTCACCGAGGGCATACCACAACACCCGTTTTGCGCACCCAGGGCATGCCCCAGCACCCATATTGCGCACTGGTAGGATGTCTGAGGCTGGTGAGAGGAGATCTTTTGATTTCTGCAGGGAAGTTTTTAGCTGCTCCCCTGGAAAGTGCCGGGCTGTACATACAGCGCTGATAGTAACAGTGCTGCTAGGATTGCCACCTGGCCAGTAATTTACCGGCACAGCCGGTATTTAGGGTCTTGGGGCCGGGGCCGGTATATTGTCGGATATTCATAACCATAAAAATATGAATATGAGTTATTAATTATGAATCATAAAAAATATGAAAATTGATGATTCATATATATGGGTCCGACTTAAAATACCCATATCAAGAATTCGTTATGTATGTGAGAGTTTGGATGACATTTTTACAAAAGTAAATACAATGCATCAATTATTAATAAAATAATAATGAATTTATTGAATATAAAATAAAGATCAAACGTTAAGCAAAATAGCATAACAACAAAATACAATATCAATAGATGTTAATCATAATTCACATGTATGACTTATAACATAAGTAGGACAAAGCATGAATTATGCAGCTATGTACCTATATCAACATGCATGTAGAATCATTTACTATTCAGTACGTTTCTGATCATAAGATGGCCATGCATTTCTTTAGATACAACCTACATTGATTATGATTAGTATTTAAAATGGTTAATGATAGTACGCCATAATTACCTACAAATTACCAACATATACTCTGCTTAGGTAAGGTAATATTACTAAATCATATAACTACTCAAGGTGGTATTTCTTAATCTGTCATGTAAATGACAATGTATGTATTCTAGTTTGGATTTACATGAATGAGAATCTTAGATAATCTCTGGAGATTATATATTATATATTTGGGTAAATGGCTAGACTATAAGAATTTATGGTTCTTGGTAATATCTCTAGGATATTCCTCTGGCTTCCTTCTGCAGAAAGGATGACAGATAAACACCAGCCTAAAACATATAGATCCCAGAAATTGGGGGATTTAAGTTTAATTTACCCAAATATATATTCTAATGACATCCATAAAAAATGAGATTATGCTATAAACAAATTACCACATTTATACATTACCGGCAGAGGTTGTTTTGCAGTTGAGACTCCTTCCATTGAAGAATTTAGTGATGGGAGTTAACCTAGGACTTAGCTCAATACTATGGGTATGGAGATTTCTATTGTTATAGTAAACATGTGCTATTAAAAGCCTCATATTCCTGAGTCCTCTCCAGAAGGAGAGAGACTCAGCCCTTTTCTAAAACATTCCCATCTCTCACCCCACTAGTGGCAGCTCTCCCAAAATCAGTCTCCCTAGGTCTTTTCAGGTATCTCAGGTCCACCTTCTACACCTCCAGTATCAACTTATCAACCAAACCTTATCTCAGATTCACACCCTGTTTCTGTAACTTCTAGCCAATTAAATGGATGGGTGTGTTTAATTTAAGTGAGATGATGTCATGATTTATAGCTACACCTGGATTGTGAGTATAATGTAATACAATATATATGTTGCAATATATAGAAGTGTTAATACAATTTCAAATTATAGTAAATATTCTTATCATTGGACATTAGATACAAATTTATAATAAAATGTATACCACACTAATAAAACAATAAAAATAATATTCTAATTAATATGTAGGATTAATTATACTTTAAATATTTATTAGTGAAGGTGTGATATAATTATATATTTTAATGAGAGATTTAAATCAATTAGGTGTGTTTAATAACCCTTATTAGATTCTTCACATCTAAAATCCATATAATCTCAGTGTTTCTGTGTCTGTCAGTTTCTGCCAGTTTGGGTGGGCTAGCAAGCTGAAGAGAAGCCCCCCTTCACCCCTTGTATGGATATAGACACAGCTGTGTCTTCAGAAATACAATAAGAGTCATAAACCACTAACAATGCCCACCTTATCTGTTCCGGTGATACTAGATAACAGAGTTAGCGATGTGGAGGACTTTCTTTTAGCTTCAGGGACACAGAATAAGATTTTAACACACAGAAGGATGTCCAAAAACTGTCACAAAATGGAGACTGCTTACATCCATCTTGTTATCCTTTGCTTCTGCTTTATTCATATATATACCAGTCTCGAGATTACTTTTCAATACCTCTGACAATATCTAATATACCGGCAATGCACAGCCCGGTATTTCCCCCCTTCCCAATTCCCATTCCCCAATACTTATCTCCTTGCTGCCGTCTCCCGGTGCAGGTCCGTGGCTGTGAGGGAAGCGTTGTGCGCTGTCCTCCAGCCGCGCAGATCAATAAAGTTTGTTTTTAAAAAAAGTTTTAACAAACTTTATTGATCTGCGCGGCTGGATGGGAGCGCACAACGCTTCCCTCACAGCCACGGACCTGCACCGGGAGACAGCAGCAAGGAGGTAAGTACTGGGGAAGGAGGGAGGAGGGTGGCATAACGAGCATACTGAGGGGCAAAATCAAGTGGCAAATTCCTGGCATATTAAATGGCAATAACCTGGCATATTGAGGAGCAATACACTGGCATATTAAATGGCAATAACCTGGCATATTGAGGAGCAATATACTGGCATACTGAGGGGCAATAAACTGGCATATTAAATGGCAATATCCTGGCCTATTGATGGGCAATACACTCCCATATTAAATGGCAATATCCTGCCATATTGAGGGGCAATAAACTGGCATATTAAATGGCAATATCCTGGCATATTGAGGGGCATATTAAATGGCAATATCCTGGCATATTAGGGGCAATAAACTGGCATATTAAATGGCAATATCCTGGCATATTGAGGGGCAATAAACTGGCATATTGGCAATATCCTGGCATATTGAGGGGCAATAAACTGGCATATTGGCAATATCCTGGCATATTGAGGGGCAATAAACTGGCATATTAAATGGCAATATCCTGGCATATTGAGGGGCAATAAACTGGCATATTAAATGGCAATATCCTGGCATATTGAGGGGCAATAAACTGGCATATTAAATGGCGATATCCTGGCATATTAGGGGCAATACACTGGCATATTAAATGGCAATATCCTGGCATATTGAGGGGCAATAAACTGGCATATTAAATGGCAATATCCTGGCATATTAGGGGCAATATCCTGGCATATTAAATGGCAATATCCTGGCATATTGAGGGGCAATATCCTGGGATATTGAGGGGCAATAAACTGGCAAATTGTGATAGACAGCTTGTCTGTGTGTGTGATAGACAGCATGTTTGTGTGAGACAGTGTGTGCGAGAGCTTATTTGCGAGTGTGAGACAGCTTGTTTGTGTATGATATACAAATATATATATATATATATATAAATATACACACGCGCTTCTCACTGGCATGATATACAAATAATATATATCATTTCAGTGATAATCCGTCCCCCTTTGTGGCTCCACCCCTCATGGCCCCTCCCTCTTGTAGCTCCACCCACACATGGCCGGTATTTTTTCTGAGGAAAAGGTGGCAACCCTATGTGCTGCCCATCTCTCTAAGCCCTCCTTATTATGTGAGATGATTATTATAAAACTACAGGGGAGCTTTATATAAGAGCATTTTGCATATATAGAACATGTACACAGACACAAGCTGGGTGGGACGGCCTCTTTAATATATTCACTTGTTTAAAGGCTGTTGACACTGTGACAAGTAGGTGGAGTTACATTATGCTAATTATGTGGAGTGGGCGGAGCTTTGGGCAGTGGGTGTGGTCAGTCTTAAAGTAAGTAATTGGAAGCTGAGCTGCAAACTGTCCCTGGAAATGTTTTTCAAATGTTGGCGCCCATGGAACGGCCTCTTTAATATATTCACTTGTTCTGTGAGACTCAGGCTTACAGTGATCGTGTCCATTTGTTTGTTTACTGCTCTGTACTCAGTGGAACGGAAGATGAGGGGGTTTTCCCCCCCTATTTGTATGTTTATGGCTTGTTCATGCTTTGCTAGGCCCAATCCCTCCACAGTAGGAAACTACAGGTTTCAGATGCAGTCATATGGGGGGAATCTAGAGGAGCAACAAAAATATCAGCAGTACTAAAAATATATATATTCCATAAATATTACAAATAATTATCCTTTTGTCTCTTTTACAAACATAACATGAATAAATATGTCGGCTCTTGGAACAGTTTCTGAGGTGAAAAGTGAAAGCGTCTGGGTGTGTGCCTTGAGTCAGTCAGATATGAAAATGGAGGGAAGCTAAAGGATCAACCTCCATCTTAAACGTGGTCATTTGGTGATGTCAAAGCTTTCCAGCCATAACAGGATGAATTAAGGACATCGGGATCACGTCAGTGGGGCCCATTGTAATAACCATGAATTCTAATGAACATTCTGGTTACACAGCCTGTAAATGTAGAGAATACAAAATGAGTGAAAATGATCTATACATTGCGTTAGCAGAATTGCAAATAAATGCCTAAATTATTAGAAAAATGTCATAAGCTGGAGACTCCACAGACACATTAAAAAACATCACATGGGGCTTGCTATGCAAATTACACATTTCCCATTGAAAAGCAGTTCATTTGCATATCAAGACACAGGTGATGTCATAAGCAGGTGACTCCACAGATACATTTAAACACATTTTTAATTTCCCTTTAATTTTTAATTGTCCCTTTAATTTCATGTTGACAAATAGTTTAAAACCAGGGTTTTCCTAGTACTTTCTGCTTGATGGGAAATGCATGTGTGTATGGCCAGGAATAAATGTCTTTATTTACAGCAACAGTGACGAACAACCTTGTAAGCGCAATGAAAATCTGTTTCTTTATTTGGCAGTAATACCAAAGCAGTCTAAATAGGTTTAAATGAACTTTACACAAACAAATCATTTATAGGGCTGATCTGGAATATGTCTAGTTAAGTCAGTAGGGCCGCATCTTCCTGTCTTGCTGACTACACATTGGACGCTGTTGGTCTAGGACAGTGGTTCCCGAACCAGTCCTCACGTACCCCCCCACCCTCCTTCCCTAACAGTCCCTTTACATTTAAACAAATTTAGAATCTAAATTTAAGGTTTAAAAAAAAAAATGTAAGTGGGGGCAATGCCTAAATCCTAGGCTGTTAGAGAGGCACGTGAGGACTGGTTTATCAGTGGTCTATGACAACTGGTGGCCACGCGTTTTTGTCCAGCCCCTCAGAGTAATAAGAGGTCCTGCCCTCTTAACCCAAGACAAAACATTTGTTTCAGGGGAATCAAGATCTACATAAGGCTGACCAAACTGTCCCCAACAGGCAGTGATATCAAAGTAATATTTCCTTTTTCTTTTTGTCGACCTTGGTCTGTTTTGTGACATGTCTTTGTTCTCCTATTCTGCAGAGGTTGTCTGTTCCATGGGCCTCCAGGAACGGGCAAGACACTGGTTGCTCGGGCTCTCGCCAACGAATGCAGCCAAGAAGGTAAAAAGGTGTCTTTCTTCATGCGCAAGGGAGCAGACTGCCTCAGCAAATGGGTAGGAGAGTCTGAGCGGCAACTGCGACTTCTCTTTGACCAAGTAAGTTTCACAAAGAGTGCTCTGCTGTACAGGGATCATGATAGCTACAGGCAAAACGTAGGGGCACTCTGAAATCCATTTTAATCAGGCGGAATTACACTTCTGCCTGGTTATAGCTGCACTTTTGAAGGGGGCTACTCCTTGTGCATGGTTAAAAACATATGTTACTTCAGTCTTTGTAAAATCAAAAAAGGAGGCCATTTGACGCAGCTGGAAGACTTCTGGCGGATTAAACTTGTGTATGGGGATTTAGTCTGTCTGTAAGCTGTCGGCACATTCAGTCATGGATATCCCATTTGTTTTAGGATTTTATTTTTTTTTAAGAGGCAAAGTAAAAATATATACAGATTGAGTATCCCTTATCCAAAATTATCCGTTATTCCAAAATAACCTGTCTCTATACAACAGTTTATTTTGTGTCCAGCCACCTTAAGCTGTGATATAGCCTTTCCATGCATGTCCAGATTCCCCCGTGCAAGAATGCCCACCCACAGGGCATACACATGTGCAGGCCTGATGCGCCAATGGCAGTTTCGCAACCAATTTCTCACGTCACCGTAACAGTGATTTATTTGCTCTATGCAGTATTTGCGCTGATACAACCGTATTTCATGAGAGCTGAGATGATTTAATAATACTTCTAGATAAAGGATATTCAACCTGTACAATATCAAGAAAATTAAAGTGAATAGGTATTTACAGAACCAAACCCATGTAGAGAACAAATTACTAACTAGAATAGAAAGTCACCACAGACGAGGCCTGCACTTATAAGAGAAGTAATGGAACAGCACCATCTAGTGGAGAATGGTAGACATTGTAAAGTCTCAAAGTGCGTCAGGAAGGAGACAGGTGTGCAAGAGCTTGTTCATCTGTATCTGGACTAGGACTAACAGGCTGATTAGTGACTTTCCCATCTTCCCACTTGGTTTCTGGAAGTATCATGTAACCCTTTGTCTTCCAGGCATATGTAATGCGGCCATCAATCATATTTTTTGATGAGATAGATGGCCTGGCTCCAGTCCGTTCCAGCCGGCAAGATCAGATCCACAGGTAAGAACATTCTTGTTGCTATTATAGCTGGGGATTACTGGGTTAACAACTGCCTGTGGGTGAAACCATTTTATCTTTGGAGGGGTGGGGGGGTATTTCAAGAGTAGACTTCCCCACCATGTGAGTTCTTATTATTATTTGTAGCACATCGCATGTTATGTTTGCTATAAAGACATTGCTAAACTGGCTTTGTAATGATAACCAGAAGTCATATATATTTATAAAGGGTGATGGTTGTTGTCCCTATTTGCATATACCTACCCAGAATCCCTTGCAGTGTTGGTAGCACTGGGAATGGGAGATTCCACTTCTGACTCCTTTGGTGCGTGCAGCTTTGTGTTATTAATAATAATAATCTGTTACTTCTAATAAAATATGAGGACCTTTACATGACATTCGTTACGTTCAATATAGATAAATAATCAAGTTATTTATGCATTTACTTGAAGAAATATCATTGTCACTTCCATTAAACAGTTCCACTATAACATAACCATTATTACTAATAACTATTATAATATAATTATTATTATTAATAAACTTCTCCATGTGTCTTTCCTGCAGTTCAATAGTATCTACCCTGCTCGCCCTCATGGATGGACTGGATAACAGAGGGGAAATTATAGTTATTGGTGCTACCAACACACTTGATGCAATAGACCCAGCACTCAGGAGACCTGGTCGATTTGACAGGGAATTTCTTTTTGGGTTACCTGATCAGAAGGTGAGCAAGTACCTAGTCCTCTAACCTCTGTCCTTCTTTAATAGCCCCACGCGTTTCGCTGTGAGTAATGGCCGCACACAGTATGCATAATACATCTCTACTCCCTTAGAAGCAATCATTTTAGCATAAAGCTATTTTTCTTCGTCATGTCACAGCATATCATGATTTGTGCGCCACTCTATAGGTACTTCCTTATGTAGTATTATTACTCGCGCTTATTTTAAAGGATAACTGCTTGTATATCACCATCTGAGGGCAGACATCTTGGGTCAGATCTTCCTTCATCTGACCCATCTTGCCTAAGATTCTAAACAACATGTCCCCCTCCCTGATTGAGCTATGCAAGCAGAGAGGGCTCAATAATAAGCTTTATTTATATTATTTCATTAAAAAAAATATTTTTAAAAATAATTTTATTTTTTTGAATATAGCTGTTCTTTAACCTGTCTTTAACACTTTCTTTGTTTTTTTTGCAGGCAAGAAAGCACATTTTACAAATTCACACCAGGGACTGGAATCCTAAACTGGCTGATTCATTCGTAGAGGAACTATCTGAAAAATGCGTTGGTGAGTTCTAATCTCTGTAAAGCCAAGTGTGTATTGAGATTAAAGGCCAATTAAAGCTAGTAATTATTATAGATTTATATCCAGCACATCTCATGACACCAAGGCAATATGTATTATATACTAGAGTGCTGCAAATGTGAAGAAAGTACTGATCCAGAGACACAATATTTCTGTGATGTGCTGCATTGTGGGTAAAAAAAATGGAGGAAACCTGAAAAGAAAAACTAAATTAGGTCAACAGAAAATCGCAGATTGATTTTTTTATCGCCTGCCGGATCCAGACAGTCGGAATAGCAGTCTGCAGCTGATATAGACAGGAGTCTTGTCGCCATGCAGCGTCAGATCTAATCAGACTTAGACAGGTGTTTACAGAATGTTCCAGCAAACATTTAGTATTTTTATCAGGCAGAAAATAAAAGAAAACATTGCATTTAACAAGCCAGTAGTGTGGAGTGAGAGGTGACTAGTGAAGCCTGCTATAAAACGTATTGCTTTATCCACGGATGGCTCATGGGATTGAATTGGTGGAGGTTCTTACTCATGTTTTCTGATTTATTTTCACACATGCAGAGCCACCCAAACTGACATCCAGTTATTTATTAGAATTGCTTTCAACCCTGGCCATCCACAGACATTTGTATGCGCTCTCCCCTCCACCTTTGGCTTCTTTCTCCCACCATAACAATTAAATATACAATATGTCTGATTGCTTAGTCTTTTACTCTAGAAAGGGCAACCCAGGCGGTTCAGTGGGCCAAATATTGGCACTGTCTCTGTGTGCACCTGGGTTTAAAACAGTCTCTCGTTAGATGTCAGGAGTATGTGACGTCTCTGCCACTCACGCAGTTCTGAGTTGCGCTGGCGGAGGTTCTTGCCGCCGTGCTGTACAGTGTTGAACGGCAAGTGCCCTTTCTTCACCCTTTATATCTCTTCTGCCTCATGAAATACTAGATGGACCGAATGGTTTTTATCTGCTGAAACATTCTATGTTTCTATGTCTATATCCCATTCTCCTAAATTAGTGAGTGCCTGGATGTCACATAACAGACTGTGCAAGGGAGATCCCCTCTACCAAGGCAGCTGAATATAAATACCCCAAATAGCTGCACTTTTCCAGCTGTTAGTTTTTGCAAGGTAATCGTAGAGTGCTGCAAAGCTTTGTAACACTAACTTGTACTTCTATACACAAAATCTAATCTGAAATGTTTTTAATGGACTGGCTTGAGAGTAATGCACTTAACTGGACTGTATGTAAAAAGGTGCATTGCATTTTATAACTACCCAAAACTTGCATGCTTCAGTCTTTCAGTATACTGGCTGATCCAGTCAGTGCCCTCTGCCAGCTTAAAAAGTAAAGGAATGGGGGTATAAGGTTTGCACCCCTGTAGAAACATAAGCTAATAGATGCATCTGGTCTGCTTGCAGGCAGATGCTGAGGGAGAAGTGCTATCTAACTCCGATGCTACATGACACTTCTTCCTCGGAGTGGGGGAGTTATAAGTATAAGTCACTTATTCTTGGAAAGTTCAGATTTTGCAGATTTTTTATTTATGTATTATTATTATTCCAGTTAGTTTTCAGCCCTGGCCACCCAATGGGATTATCTGTTGTCTTGAGGCACAACGACAGTGTACAGGGATGATATGGTGTCGCAATGCAATAAGCAGGCTTCTCTTATGTTTTACACAGGCTACTGCGGAGCTGACATTAAAGCACTTTGCACTGAGAGCGCCTTGATCGCACTCAGACGGCGCTACCCGCAGATCTATACCAGCAGCCAGAAGTTACAGCTGGACATGTCGTCGGTTGTTCTCGGTGCCCACGATTTTTACCATGCAATGAAAAAGATTGTGCCTGCTTCGCAACGTGCTGTGCTTTCTCCCGGGCATGCCCTGACTCCTGTGATCAGACCACTGTTGGAGAGGACCTTCTCGGACATACTGTGCGTTTTACACAAAGTGTTTCCTCACTCCGAGTTCAGCACAGACAAAAAGAAAGATGGTAAGTGCCTACTGATTGCTCCAAATTTCCTATGTTCATTGCATGCTGTGAGTATATTTGGCTGCAGCAGTGTGTAGATTACCTCTCATTTTTGCCTGCTGCTTTTTAGATATATATATATTTAGAGTTTATCTTAATTATTTTTTTGTTATTTTTTTTTTTTACAACCGTCTTATTATTTCATTATTGCCAAGTCTACTGAAGAAGCAACTTTTCCTCTCCATTTTGTTGCAGTTTAGCCTGTTAAAGGGACTCTTGTCACCTAATATATATAGAAAATGCCTCAGGTTACATATCCTTTCCTTATCATAATATGAAAAAACTGTAGATGCTTGAAATTGCAAATAGCATTAATGAAAGACTGATGCTCTCCATCATCAACATTGAAGGGAAAAAAATGGTTTGGCCCTTAAAGAATTGCCGCTCCTCTCCATAGTGCACTCGTCATTTTATTTTATACCTTGCGATATCTTTATCAGACACACATGTCTTCATTCTGTTCTCCCTTCACAGATGCAGCAAGTCTGCTCTTGGAAGATAGTGAAGATGAGAATTCCTTGTCAATATTTGATGCGACTTCCAGATCACCCACGAAACATCCTGCTGCTCCACCCAAACCCTTCCTTCACTTCACCATGTGAGTGACCCAATGGGAAAGCGACTCTTCCATCTTGGGTGGTTTTAATTGATTTTATTCCGCAGAAACATAGACTGTACCAGCAGACAAGGATCATTCCACACTCTGTTTCTGAAGGCAGTAGTGCAGCGGGTGATCATTTTGTCGTAATGGTTTCGTTCAGATTATTTATTTTTTTCACAGTGATTTCAGTTAGTGGCATGATCTTAGATTTACACACACAAAAGCAGAACTGTATGTAAGGGTAATGCTATAGTATTTAGCAAAAAAGGTGTTGTGGTTCACATTGATGTACCAATTACAAAAAGGCTATGATATAATAAAATTAAAATTACATGTTTTCAAGCCCTTCTACTGTACTAAATACTGGCCAGTAATGAAATAGAGACAAACTTAAAGGACAACTATGGCAAAAACACAAGTACTATTAAATTGAAAGATGGCATCAAGTGTAAAAAATGTAAATAGAAATGTTTTAGTGGAATAATATACCCTCTCTGCTCTGTATAGCTTAAACAGGGAGCGGGCATGTTTTTTAAAATGTTGTGTCAGATCTTCATTCACCTTGGTTCAGATGAAGGAAGATCTGACTGATTTGACCCAAGATTCTAAACAACATGTCTGCTCCCTGTTAGAGCAAAACACAGCAAAGAAGACTCAATAGGGTACATTATTTATATTCTTTCATTAAAGCATTTGTATGCAAACTATCTACACTTCATGCCATCTTTCAAATAAACATTTAGTTAACAGCGGTTACTTTAAAAAAAAAAAAATTTCAACGTAAAAAAAATATGATCCAACACATAGAAACATAGAATGTGTCGGCAGATAAGAACCATTCGGTCCATCTAGTCTGCCCAATTTTTTTTTTTTTTGAGTACTTTTATTAGTCTCCCGGTCTTATAGCTAGGATAGCATTGTGTCTATCCCAGGCATGCTTAAAATCCTTGACTGTGTTTACCTCTACCACTTCTGCTGGCAGGCTATTCTATACATCCACTACCCTCTCAGTAAAGTAATAAAACACTGGACCATCATAGACCAAGTCCCAAAACGTTTCAGGAGTTATAGATAAAAGTGTTGCAAACCAACTTTGTTTGACCATTGTAAGCAGCTGTGATGCAGAGGAATGTTTTATAGTAACATGCTCACACTTAGACAGTAAGATGGGTCTTGGGTAATAGAATAAGAATCGTCCTTTACAAGCAAAATAAAGGTTACTTTTTAAAGTTTATCGTCTCTCTAAATGCCATCCAGTAAGTTCATCTGATGATTACAAGACTGAATTGTCCTTCAAAACCATGCGTATTCATGAAAGATAACTGTCCGCAAACAATGAAGTTATGTTGAATTGAAAGGTTGCTTTAGTAAAAGAATACAAATAAAGTAACTTATTGAGCTTTCTTTGCTTGTATAGCTCAGGGGGCAGACATCTTGGATCAGGTGAAGGACGATCTGACCCAAGATTCTAAACAACATGTCCGCCCCCTGATAGAGCTATACAGAGCAAAGATTGTCTAATAAGGCAATTGACACTTTATGCCAATTCTGGTGACATCTGCTTAGAAATGTTACCGAACTTTAATTCAAATGAGTGCCCAGAATATTTCTCACTGAGGGATGAATAGTGACCAGGAATGACACATTCACTTTACCTCATTGACCATAAAACTTCTTCTTCCAGGTCAGCGTGTCACCAGCCATCATCTTACCAACCCAGGTTGTTACTATCTGGGGACCTGGGCTCTGGTCAGACTTCACATCTCGCTCCAGCGGTTTTGCACATCCTTGAAAAGTTTTGTGTGCACAGACTAGATCTACCAGCACTTTACTCTGTTAGTGCAAAAACTCCCGAGGAATCATGCGCACAGGTCAGTTTTGCCAGTCTCCATCTGCTTGTTTAGAATGATAGGATAAGTTTATGTGATCTCCGCCTCTAGTCTGTGCTAGATAGTTTCCCACCATTGCTGAGAGTTAAAATTGTAGTTGCCGCTTCCAATCAGTAGGGGGCGTGCTATTCTTAAAAATATATTTACTTTTCAAATGTCAAGCTCTGTTTAGATTTTATATTCACTGGGATACAGTTATATCTGCTTATAAAATGTGGTTCACCATTTAAAAATATGCATAATCTTTTCCATTCCACTCTGATGTCATACATGTTTAATAACCTTTCCCCCCTCTGCAGTAGTAGAAATGGTGGGATAGTTAGGAATGTGTCTTCTGGAGCCAAATATTAGGGGCTTTATTCATGAAAGAGGGAATTGTCAATGGAATTTCAATCTTAAGCCAAACTAGCGTTCGCACATGCAGAGTTCACCATTCTGGCATCATACTGGCTGTCTTAGAAATGCAATATGGCGACACAACTGAGCCAAGGGGTCAGGAATGAAAATAGGAGGGGCTGGGGATTTTATCATGCAAATAAAGTATAAAGTGT
Source organism: Pelodytes ibericus (assembly GCA_036172795.1). NCBI lineage: Eukaryota > Metazoa > Chordata > Amphibia > Anura > Pelodytidae > Pelodytes > Pelodytes ibericus. The sequence continues at coordinate 199,091,729 of CM069861.1, read as the reverse complement.
ATATATATATATATAATATATATGTCTAGCTTGTTTTATATAGTGTTATAGAGCCACCAAACATGTTTAGCATGTGTTTAGATTATCCGCAATTATATTCTCTGACCCACAGCACACTAGCTTCACTGTTGAGCATGCAGGTTGGTGCGGTAACCCACTGCTAGCACAGTGAGAAGCTCTCATTGCTGTCTAGATCCCTTTACTGATTATATGTCGGAAGAAGGGATCTCTGTGCATTGGTCGAGATACGGTCAGACCCAACACACCCTGTGTGAACAGCAGCAGCCACTCTGATTGGCTGAGCACGTGCAGATGCCTCAGCTGAGAGGCAGCACTGAACATAATTCTGTGTGCCTGTAAAAATACACGTACACTTTAGCTAATGGCACTAAGTTTTTTTTTTTGTACATCTCATTATAAAATATCTTGAATGATATAAACTGTAGGGACTTTACTAATTCTAACAAAATCTGAACACTTCTGGAACAAGTGCTAACGTTGGAATATTCCAGCACCAGTTAATATACATGGCTTCCCAGCAGTCTGGGTCCTAACCCTCTTTAAGAGAGTAAACCCAGTGGGCAGTTATCTTTTCTAGCTAAAGAGGTTATATTATTGCTCTTGTTGGGTACCAGTGCCTCAGGGAAGCATACCATACTCTCGATGTGGGCCAAGAATAGCCAACCTATAGACAGTGACATTATTATTACCATTACAAACATGGCTTTTTTAGTTACTTTGGTTCTAGCCAGAAGTTTCAGATCCGTTCCTATTTTGCTCATTAAGGCTGGGAAATCGCTTGAGACTGTAGATTTGCTTTTTCAAACATTTAAAGTGAGAAGAGAAGATATTCACGGATATTTGGATTTCGAAGAGAACCAATTATAGTGTGCACTTTGCATGAAAGCTGGAATTTACATTTAGATGAATGTGGTTTTATAATGATAACCAGACTCTTAGCTTGAGGACCACTGTTATGTGAATGAAAGCAATAGCACAGGTATTATTGTTTGAGGGAAAAAAGTGGCAACATTAGGAGAAAGCACATAGTCTTAAGGTAAAAGTGTGTTTAACATGTGTTAATTATATTTAAATATCAGCTAGGTTGAACTTCCACTTTAAATGATGCCTTCTCATTTAAGGACCGATACTTTGCATGTGGAGAGTAGTGCAGCTCAATGATTATGTGAATCTAAACCCTTCTTATTGCCTGCACTGCTTTATCTAAATGTTTGGCAAATGTGAGTTTTCTTCAGGACTCTTAGTTGACAATAATCATTGGGAGTTTTTAGCTTTGAATTCTCTAAAATATTATTTCTATTTAAAAATTCTGATTCTGCCTTTTACCACTATCTACCACTAATGATAGGCTACAGCCTGTCCTAGTCTGTGATACGCTAGCACGCTTTAGCTTTTATCTCCATGTTATTTGCCAGCATGCAATGTCCTTTTTTTGTGCATGTGAATACTATGGGGGCAAAAATATATATTATATACAGAATTATTGGAATTAATTTTTTTGTGTTTTTAGAATTTCCCTGTAAGCTTCAAATCATATTTCAAGACCTGTTATGAACCAGTTTTTTATTATTTTTTCTGTGGTTTTCATGGGGTTTCTTTTAATGAAGACATTTGATCTATGCATTGTGCGCCCTTGATTGCTAGCAAACGTGTTGCTCAAAAGGTTGAGTCTTTACAGACTGCTGTGGGTGGCATTCCTTGTAGCTTATGGTAGACTGGTCCAGTGATTGGCTTGGTTCAGTAATTTGGACTACTGTCTTTCTTTTTTTTCTTTATAACAGTATATCTGTTTACCACTACACCTTGCACATCCACCAATCCAAGACTTCCCTCTAGGTGAGTATTCTTCAAATGATTGCAATGGAATAAAAATTTCCATTAGAGTCAGCTTCCTAATCATACCACTCTTTTTTTTTAAAATTCTTTTGGGGTTTTTTGTTCCACCTTGCTTCAATCATTTCCGTGAAACCACTTTATGTTAATTTTTCTTTAATTTCCGTCCTCCAACCCCTTGCCATACCCTGATCTTAAACCCTTATCTTTTTATTTAGCATGGAGGAGAGTTTTCCATTTGCAAATTATTTTTAGTAAACAAGGGTTTGATATGTGTTGCATCACCCCGAAGACTGATACTGTACAATGTGTAGAATCCATGTTAAATGAACACTACTAAACTTACAGGGCTATACACTGGCTTTATGCATCGATGATATACATGTGTAATATCCCAGTTTTAAACACCAAAAATGTGAATATACCTTGCTTGGTTACTTTTGTTTGGGGATGGGCAAGATGACTGATATATTGTTACTTTTTATCTACCTACATAAATACAAACATATTTAGAACAAGAACAGTGCATTTTATTTGCACAAACTGATATATGACCAACATTACTGTGATTTTTATTGCTGTAGAGTTTTGATACACTCACACACTCTGAACATTACTGCTGTTGAGCTCAGTGATACATTACACATACTGCATGTTACTGTGAGTTTTATTGCTGTGGAGCTCTGTTATACTCGTACACACTGTATATTACTGTGAGTTTTATTGCTGTGGAGTCTGTGATACTCATACTCACTTCATATTACCGAGTTGTATTGCCGTGGAGCTCTGTGACACTCATACACACTGTATATTACCGAGTTGTATTGCTGTGGAGCTCTGTGACACTCATACACACTGTATATTACTCAGTTTTATTGCTGTGGAGCTCTGTGATACTCATACACACTGTATATTACGGAGTATTATTGCTGTGGAGCTCTGTGATACTCATACACACTGTATATTACGGAGTATTATAGCTGTGGAGCTCTGTGATACTCATACACACTGTATATTACTGAGTTTTATTGCTGTGGAGTCTGTGATACTCATACTCACTGCGAGTCTTGTTGCTGTGGAGCTTTTTAAAACTCATAGTAGCGTGCAGTGGGTGTGTGAGTGTATCACTGAGCTTCATAGCAATACAAATCACAATGAGGTACTGTGAGCATGAGTATCACAGAGCTCCACAGCAATAAAACTCAAAGTAGTTTGCGAGCAGGGCGCTCTACCTCATGGATTAGTCTTATTCATTTAACATAGTATATAGTTTCCTTGTAAATGTTAATGTAATAGTAATGTCATTGCTGTGGAGCTCTCCAATGCAAATACAGATTATTAGTTTATATCCATTATAATTACATTTATATTGTATTACTGTATGTGTATGGATTCATACATAATATTAGATTTATTGTATAATACAAATATACTGTACATACATTTTTGACATAAACTGACAGCTTATATGTTGATTTATCATAGATTTGAAAGCCCTTTTACTCCTAGTTTGGCTCGAAAAAAAAAATGGAACATTTGGCACTGCTGTGCCTGGCCCACTAAGCTGCTGATAGAGCCCCATGGGAAATGCAGTCCACAATGGCTTCAGTGCCAACAGTTAGCCATCCCTCAGCTGCAAACCATACGGCAAGTGTGCACACACGTTCGTCTTTAGAGGACATATATGCATCTGTGTGACTTCTCTGCCTCCATCCTTTTTTTTCCCCAAACAAAACACACCAATTTTTACAGTATTTCACTCCTGCGATTTCCCACACAGCGGGATGTTAATTAGTTCGACTTCTCTGCTTGTGTCTTAGTGCCTTCATTACTTCCTCCAGGAGAAGATAAATAGCTTTATATTTGGATCTTCTGAGGCAAAAGCTTCCCATAATTGCCAGGGAGCCACCTACAGTGTTTCTTGTATGCTTGTTTTTAATAATCAGATCAGATTTTCCTTTTGATTCTTGTTTTTTGTTGTTGTCTGCAAATTAACTCTGCAGCATCCGTACCTGTGGGGGTCACAGACTTTTTGATCTGCAGGATGCTAGGAATTGCTTTGGGGGCCACAATGTGTATATTACAGTAGAAACTGACATGTACATCTAGCTAAGATAACATCCAAGTAAAACCCACCGTATATGCCACCAAAATCATCTGTACCTCGAATCTAAACCTTGCTTAGACTGTGAATGCAAATAAGAAATAATGATCTATACATTGTGTTAGCAGAATTGCAAGCAAAAAACCAAGAGAAAAATGTGTTTTAAATGTGTCTCCTGCTTATGACATCACCTGTGGCCTGAAATGAAAATGACACATTTGCCATTGAAAGTAGTTTATTTGCATATCAAAATAATGTCATAAATAGGAGATACCACAGACACAATAAAACATATTTTTCTCTTCATTTATGCGTTTGCTTGCAATTCTGCTAACACAAACTATAGATTATTGTTGATATTTTTTGTTCGCTACATTCACAGTATATATAATGTTTAGGTGACCCTTTTTAAACCAAGCAAGGGCATAGAAAGGAAACAAAAAAAGATAAATACATATCCATAAGCTCACAAGCCAAGTTTTCATTTTAGATTTTGACATAACCCCCTTTTTGTCATAAACATTTCCGTTCCAGTTTTTCCATTAGTTGTTACTTTTTGTTTTATTTTTTTTTATTACACTTGAATGAATGAATAATTTTGGTTGTCCCCGATATATAATGATTTTCACGGACGATCCCTAGGCTTTTAATTAAATCATGCCTTTGGGGGCATTGGTGCAGCACTAGATTTCACTATGGGGGGCAGAAAGTGACCATCCCTAGGCCTGAATATGTTTGGACCATAGAAGTCTGTGAAGTCACTAATTTTATCAATCATGTATAATATGGCCATGGATTTTCATCAATCATGTATAATATGGCCATGGATTTTATCAATCATGTATAATATGGCCATGGATTTTATTAATCATGTATAATATGGCCATGGATTTTATCAATCATGTATAATATGGCCATGGATTTTATCAATCATGTATAATATGGCCATGGATTTTATTAATCATGTATAATATGGCCATGGATTTTATTAATCATGTATAATATGGCCATGGATTTTATCAATCATGTATAATATGGCCATGGATTTTATCAATCATGTATAATATGGCCATGGATTTTTATCAATCATGTATAATATGGCCATGGATTTTTATCAATCATGTATAATATGGCCATGGATTTTTATCAATCATGTATAATATGGCCATGGATTTTATTAATCATGTATAATATGGCCATGGATTTTATTAATCATGTATAATATGGCCATGGATTTTATCAATCATGTATAATATGGCCATGGATTTTATCAATCATGTATAATATGGCCATGGATTTTATCAATCATGTATAATATGGCCATGGATTTTATCAATCATGTATAATATGGCCATGGATTTTATCAATCATGTATAATATGGCCATGGATTTTATCAATCATGTATAATATGGCCATGGATTTTATTAATCATGTATAATATGGCCATGGATTTTATTAATCATGTATAATATGGCCATGGATTTTATCAATCATGTATAATATGGCCATGGATTTTATCAATCATGTATAATATGGCCATGGATTTTATTAATCATGTATAATATGGCCATGGATTTTATCAATCATGTATAATATGGCCATGGATTTTATCAATCATGTATAATATGGCCATGGATTTTTATCAATCATGTATAATATGGCCATGGATTTTTATCAATCATGTATAATATGGCCATGGATTTTATCAATCAATCATGTATAATATGGCCATGGATTTTATTAATCATGTATAATATGGCCATGGGTTTTATTAATCATGTATAATATGGCCATGGATTTTATTAATCATGTATAATATGGCCATGGATTTTATTAATCATGTATATTATACATGATTAATAAAATCCATGGCCATATTATACATTGTATAATATGGCCATGGGTTTTATTAATCATGTATAATATGGCCATGGGTTTTATTAATCATGTATAATATGGCCATGGGTTTTATTAATCATGTATAATATGGCCATGGATTTTATTAATCATGTATAATATGGCCATGGATTTTATTAATCATGTATAATATGGCCATGGATTTTATTAATCATGTATAATATGGCCATGGATTTTATTAATCATGTATAATATGGCCATGGGTTTTATTAATCATGTATAATATGGCCATGGATTTTATCAATCATGTATAATATGGCCATGGATTTTATCAATCATGTATAATATGGCCATGGGTTTTATCAATCATGTATAATATGGCCATGGATTTTATCAATCATGTATAATATGGCCATGGATTTTATCAATCATGTATAATATGGCCATGGATTTTATCAATCATGTATAATATGGCCATGGATTTTATCAATCATGTATAATATGGCCATGGATTTTATTAATCATGTATAATATGGCCATGGGTTTTATTAATCATGTATAATATGGCCATGGGTTTTATTAATCATGTATAATATGGCCATGGGTTTTATTAATCATGTATAATATGGCCATGGGTTTTATTAATCATGTATAATATGGCCATGGATTTTATTAATCATGTATAATATGGCCATGGATTTTATCAATCATGTATAATATGGCCATGGATTTTATCAATCATGTATAATATGGCCATGGATTTTATCAATCATGTATAATATGGCCATGGATTTTATCAATCATGTATAATATGGCCATGGATTTTATCAATCATGTATAATATGGCCATGGATTTTATCAATCATGTATAATATGGCCATGGATTTTATCAATCATGTATAATATGGCCATGGATTTTATTAATCATGTATAATATGGCCATGGATTTTATCAATCATGTATAATATGGCCATGGATTTTATCAATCATGTATAATATGGCCATGGATTTTATCAATCATGTATAATATGGCCATGGATTTTATCAATCATGTATAATATGGCCATGGATTTTATTAATCATGTATAATATGGCCATGGATTTTATTAATCATGTATAATATGGCCATGGATTTTATCAATCATGTATAATATGGCCATGGATTTTATTAATCATGTATAATATGGCCATGGATTTTATTAATCATGTATAATATGGCCATGGATTTTATCAATCATGTATAATATGGCCATGGATTTTATTAATCATGTATAATATGGCCATGGATTTTATTAATCATGTATAATATGGCCATGGATTTTATCAATCATGTATAATATGGCCATGGATTTTATCAATCATGTATAATATGGCCATGGATTTTATCAATCATGTATAATATGGCCATGGATTTTATCAATCATGTATAATATGGCCATGGATTTTATCAATCATGTATAATATGGCCATGGATTTTATCAATCATGTATAATATGGCCATGGATTTTATCAATCATGTATAATATGGCCATGGGTTTTATTAATCATGTATAATATGGCCATGGATTTTATCAATCATGTATAATATGGCCATGGATTTTATTAATCATGTATAATATGGCCATGGATTTTATTAATCATGTATAATATGGCCATGGGTTTTATTAATCATGTATAATATGGCCATGGATTTTATCAATCATGTATAATATGGCCATGGATTTTATTAATCATGTATAATATGGCCATGGATTTTATCAATCATGTATAATATGGCCATGGATTTTATTAATCATGTATAATATGGCCATGGATTTTATCAATCATGTATAATATGGCCATGGATTTTATTAATCATGTATAATATGGCCATGGATTTTATCAATCATGTATAATATGGCCATGGATTTTTATCAATCATGTATAATATGGCCATGGATTTTATTAATCATGTATAATATGGCCATGGATTTTATTAATCATGTATAATATGGCCATGGATTTTATCAATCATGTATAATATGGCCATGGATTTTATTAATCATGTATAATATGGCCATGGATTTTATTAATCATGTATAATATGGCCATGGATTTTATCAATCATGTATAATATGGCCATGGATTTTATTAATCATGTATAATATGGCCATGGGTTTTATTAATCATGTATAATATGGCCATGGGTTTTATTAATCATGTATAATATGGCCATGGGTTTTATTAATCATGTATAATATGGCCATGGGCAGCTTTCTCATTTTGTGTGAAAAGAGAACTCAATCCTCAGTTCGTTACTCTTCAACGGACAGTAAATATGGTGGATCTTTCTGCAAATAAATCGGTTTTCTTTTTGGTCTCCCGAGGACTGGTGGATGTGCAAAGCCCTGTGGCAGGTATATGTATGCAGTGCTCGGTTTACCCACGATGCATTGCTTTATATTCCAAAGCTTCCTGTAACAGTAATGGCCAGATATTGATATCCACACCCAGCATGCATCCCGTGTATAGCCAATGGCGTCTTCCTCTATGCGGCTGTACAAACACTTGAACAATAAATTCACATGGACATTTGGCAGACTTCCACTATGGCACGGGCGTCCAACATGCGGGCCAAATGCTTTCCCGCCGGCCAGAGAGGTGCGGCCCGCTTGAGACTGGCAGCGGTAGCCGCACCTCTCAGCCGTTCCAACGAAGTGCGCACGGGGATGTCACTGACACCCGGTGCTTCAACACAGTCCGAGCACGAGGGGGCGGAGCTTTCTCCCCTCGCGCATTGGAGAAAGCTCCGCCCCCTTGCACTCTGACCCCGTTGGAGCACCAGGTGTCAGTGACATCCCGGTGCTCAGATGAAGCCTAGGAGCCACAGAATTAACAATCCCCCTCCCTGCAGAGAGGGGGAACAAACTACATAGCAACCTTCTGGGGTTTAAAAAAAAAAAAAAAAAAACAATGTCTGTGTGATTCAGTGTGTGTGTGTGTGTGTGTGTGTGTGTGTGTGTGTACACGCGTCAGTCTGTATGTGTGGGGAAGTGTGACACAGACAGTGTGTGTGTGTGGAAGTGTGACAGACAGTGTGTGTGGAAGTGTGACACAGACTGTGTGTGTGTGGAAGTGTGACACAGACTGTGTGTGTGTGGAAGTGTGACACAGACTGTGTGTGTGTGGAAGTGTGACACAGACTGTGTGTGTGTGGAAGTGTGACACAGACTGTGTGTGTGTGGAAGTGTGACACAGACTGTGTGTGTGTGGAAGTGTGACACAGACAGTGTGTGTGGAAGTGTGACACAGACAGTGTGTGTGGAAGTGTGACACAGACAGTGTGTGTGGAAGTGTGACACAGACAGTGTGTGTAGAAGTGTGACACAGACAGTGTGTGTAGAAGTGTGACACAGACAGTGTGTGTAGAAGTGTGACACAGACAGTGTGTGTAGAAGTGTGACACAGACAGTGTGTGTAGAAGTGTGACACAGACAGTGTGTGTGTGTGGAAGTGTGACACAGACAGTGTGTGTGTGTGTGGAAGTGTGACACAGACAGTGTGTGTGTGTGTGGAAGTGTGACAGTGTGTGTGTGTGTGTATGTGTGTGGAAGTGTGACACAGACAGTGTGTGTGGAAGTGTGACACAGACAGTGTGTGTGGAAGTGTGACACAGACAGTGTGTGTGGAAGTGTGACACAGACAGTGTGTGTGGAAGTGTGACACAGACTGTGTGTGTGGAAGTGTGACACAGACTGTGTGTGTGGAAGTGTGACACAGACTGTGTGTGTGGAAGTGTGACACAGACTGTGTGTGTGGAAGTGTGACACAGACTGTGTGTGTGGAAGTGTGACACAGACTGTGTGTGTGGAAGTGTGACACAGACTGTGTGTGTGGAAGTGTGACACAGACTGTGTGTGTGGAAGTGTGACACAGACTGTGTGTGTGGAAGTGTGACAGACTGTGTGTGTGGAAGTGTGACACAGACAGTGTGTGTGGAAGTGTGACACAGACAGTGTGTGTGGAAGTGTGACACAGACAGTGTGTGTGGAAGTGTGACAGTGTGTGTGTGCATTTAATTTGAGTTTTTTTATTTTATTGCTGCTCTCTTACTGGGGAATCTGTGATACTCTCATGTTACTGTGATATATATATATATATCCACACATGTATGTATGTGTATACATACATACATACATACATTTACTTTCATTGAAACATGAATGCGGTCCACGCACAAATAGATTTACTGTGAAGTGGCCCACTGCAGAACAAACTTGGACACCCCTGCACTATGGCATGCCCTACACATGAGTGTTCCAGCATCTCTTAAATAGACTCATGGGAATGTCCACTATGTCCATGATTTCAATAATGTCATCAGGGTCTCGTCACTAGGCTGTCAGAGAGCTATAACCCCCCCCCCCCCCCCCCCCCCAATGCACCTCACATACATAATACTTCCCCTCCATCATTTTCATTTGGGGTCAGCTTTGATGTACATAGTTCTGTGTACAGCTTTAGATAGCTGAAAGGTCTGTACTTTTGTTTATTTATTTAAAATAATTATAATAATTCTTTGTCAGACTCAACAGTGGAAAGAACCATACCTGTTTGTGCATGAAAATTGTTATTCGTAGCACAACTTTTAAAACTTCTTGTTAATTCTCCTTCAGTCATCTTTATCGATTCACAGCATTCAGGAGATGAATCCGTACATTTGTCTGGTTAAAGAACACATAAAAGCATGTTTATGTGAGGTTTGCAGAGACTTTTTCTAAAACTAGAAGTCTTTTTTTCTCTCTACTTTTTAGAGAAGGAAAAGTCAATAAAAAAACCCTCTGTTTTATTGTGTGCCCTTACCCTTGAATGTATAATCTACAACTGGAACAGAACTTGTAAATTAGCCGGGAGACGAGTCGAGATGTTGTACTTTCTTTTAAAATCCTCTTTGTTCCCAAAAACTGGAGACACAGAAACTGATAAAGAGCAGATTGTGTAACTTATCAGTTCTAATGCCCATGGATTTCTGTTTAAAGAGGTGGTACTAACATTTTTTTGTTTTATTCTGTATATTACTCCCTAGTTAACTTGAAGCGCAGTCTGAATTATTGTAAAATAGTGCCTTATGGCTTTCATCCTGCAGAGGTTCCCAAACAGATTCCAGAGTCATAGGAGTGAGTAGGTCTACTCTTTCACTCAATACAATTTCCAAGCCATCTTGCCGATAAGAATTTTGTTTACTGCAAGCACTACTTGTGGGTAGTAATATGTATTGAATATGATATTCATACAATGTATTTTATGACTTTTGCTCATAATAATTTAGACTGTGCTTAAAGTTGAATAGTTTAATAAAAGAAATCATGGTAGTGTGCCTTTTTATCCAAATTTTATTTAGTGAAATAGTTTAGTATAGTTATATGCTATATAGTGTTTGCAATTTACTTATGTTTACACCAGTCTATCCACTAAAAAGGAACATTTATCGGACTACATACTGTAAGGAACCATTTCACAATATCTTCTGAATGGATCATTTCTTTGTTTTAGCGAGAGTGAACGAGAGATCTAAACACAGGCGGGTGCACGAGAGATCTAAACACAAGAGGGTGCACGAGAGATCTAAACACAAGAGGGTGCACGAGAGATCTAAACACAGGAGGGTGCACGAGAGATCTAAACACAAGAGGGTGCACGAGAGATCTAAACACAAGAGGGTGCACGAGAGATCTAAACACAAGAGGGTGCACGAGAGATCTAAACACAAGAGGGTGCACGAGAGATCTAAACACAAGAGGGTGCACGAGAGATCTAAACACACGAGGGTGCACGAGAGATCTAAACACACGAGGGTGCACGAGAGATCTAAACACACGAGGGTGCACGAGAGATCTAAACACACGAGGGTGCACGAGAGATCTAAACACACGAGGGTGCACGAGAGATCTAAACACACGAGGGTGCACGAGAGATCTAAACACACGAGGGTGCACGAGAGATCTAAACACACGAGGGTGCACGAGAGATCTAAACACACGAGGGTGCACGAGAGATCTAAACACACGAGGGTGCACGAGAGACCTAGACACAAAAGAGGGCGCACGAGAGATATAAACACACGAGGGCGCACGAGAGACCTAAACACACGAAGGCGCACGAGAGACCTAAACACACGAGGGCGCACGAGAGACCTAAACACACGAGGGCGCACGAGAGACCTAAACACACGAGGGCGCACGAGAGACCTAAACACACGAGGGCGCACGAGAGACCTAAACACACGAGGGCGCACGAGAGACCTAAACACACGAGGGCGCACGAGAGACCTAGACACAAAAGAGGGCGAACAAGAGATATAAACACAAAAGAGGGCGAACTAGAGAGCTAAGGAAATCTACGGATCTATTTGAAATCAATGTATTAAATATAATTATTTTTATTCATGTTGGTGTCCCTGTAAAGGAAGCCTGTTGCCATGTTTTCTATGGTTCCCAGCGTTAAATCCCATTCCTTGTTTCTTCCCCCCCAGATATTCCGGGAAGCACGGAGAACAGTACCCAGCATTGTTTACATGCCTCACATCGGCCACTGGTGGGAAGCGGTGAGCGACACTGTGAGAGCCACTTTCCTGACCCTCCTGCAAGACATCCCATCTTTCTGCCCTATATTCTTATTGTCTACCTCTGAAACCGTGTACAGCGAGCTGCCAGAGGAGGTAACCAACTGTTCTACATAATAATCATTTACAACAGGAATTTATTACACTGAAATTCATCTAAAACAGGGAGGTCCTAAGGGATAACTAAACTTTATTTTATTTTCCGCCTGTGCTTCTAATATAGAAGCACAAATGAAGAGTTTACTTACCCCTAGTGTGAGGATAAAATGGTGTGTATGCCATTGGAACATCCCTGTCTCAGCCTTGAAACGATATGAAATGGAAGCCACCTAGTCTTTGCTTTTGTGTCCTTCTACCTCATTACAAGAATCTTAATTAGGGCCCATGTGGGCAGCCTATTTTTTCAAACTAGCCCCAAAATGTAGTGAACAAGAAGTTTAAATTGGCAGTACCAGGCAAAATTGAGGAATTTGGGTGGCAAAGTAAGGTGCTAGTCAAGGCATTCCTGCGAGATATATTATAGTAGTGGGTGGGGTAACATCAAAGCCATTTGCCACTTGTTTAATGGCCAATTAGCCACTTGTAGCAACTGTTGACTGGGCGGCTCACCCATGACTTGGGTCTAGTCTGTCGGCTGCTTTGAGTTTAGTGGGGACAATACTTATAGTGCCATTTTATTGTGGACCCTGATTAATGGAGAATTCAGGAGTTCTTTGGCTTGTAAACTTACTTATACATAGTGCTCTTCAAGCATATATGGAAATATTCCCTCACTTTTTGTTTTTGTTTTATTAAAGCCCATTTTTAATAAGAATGTAAAACACGGATTAATAACTCTTTACGTCTCTACAGCGTCTACTAAGTATTTGCTTTATTGCAGGTGAGAAGCATTTTCAGGACCCAGTATAAAGAGGTTTTTAACATTCATAGACCCAGCCATGAGGATCGCTTGAAATTTTTTGAGGACCTGATACTCCGTCAGGCAGCAATGCCTTCTCGGAAACGAAAAAACGCTGGTAAGAAAAGTAACTGTAAAAATGAAGGTCACGGTGGGGATTTAATTTGATTTTCAGTTTTAAATTTTGAATGGGCAGTCTGGTTTGGTATATTTTAAGTAAACTTTATTTTACCTTAAAGTCCAAATCTATTTTATTTTTCAGTTGTGAAAGAGTAGCTGGACGCGGTTATAGAGTAGCTGGACGCGGTTATAGAGTAGCTGGACGCGGTTATAGAGTAGCTGGACGCGGTTATAGAGTAGCTGGACGCGGTTATAGAGAAGCTGGACGCGGTTATAGAGAAGCTGGACGCGCGATAGAGAAGCTGGACGCGCGATAGAGAAGCTGGACGCGCGATAGAGAAGCTGGACGCGCGATAGAGAAGCTGGACGCGCGATAGAGAAGCTGGACGCGCGATAGAGAAGCTGGACGCGCGATAGAGTAGCTGGACGCGCGATAGAGTAGCTGGACGCGCGATAGAGTAGCTGGACGCGCGATAGAGTAGCTGGACGCGCGATAGAGTAGCTGTCCCTAGTCAGAGGATAGTCCTCTGATTACCACACAACAACACAAGCTCTAAAGTGGACCCTGCCAAGAAGGGATCCTGATATATCTTGCCTCTCTTGTTAAACTGGTGCAGAGTACACAATATTGTACCCTAATAATGGGAGTGGCCAGACCTGTTTTCTTTCAAATCTAAGGTTACCAGTTTCCTCGTAACCTGTGGACTAATGAATGACGAGAATTGTAATTTATCACTTTCTGTTGTTGCATTATAATAGTGCAGACCAGTGTACAGACCTGCACCACGATGACACAATGCTAGTAAACTCATTTTTTGTGTGCGTCCCTCTCTTTTTGTAGCACTGCGAGCCTTGGAGGTTCTCCCTCCTGCTCTGCCCCCACCAGCACGCCAACTCTCGGAGGTGGAGAAGCAGCGCATGGAGGACAACGAAGAAAACACCTTGAGAGAATTACGCCTGTTCCTCAGGGACGTCACCAAGCGGCTGGCGACTGACAAACGCTTTAACATCTTCAGCAAACCGGTGGATATTGAAGAGGTCTTTTTTCAGTAACGCACAAAAATGAAGCGGATTGTATTAAACCTAGTGTGAAAAATAATGGCTGTCACGCCATCATTTAAGTGAGGTCATTATTGGCCGGTCTGCAATGTAGGCGTGACGCACCCAGTAATGACGCATTTCTAAACTCCATATTGTGAGCCTTAATTCATGTGACCAGGCTTTTGTTTTTACCATAATGAAAACACAACCTTGGTGACCAGGGAATTTGGGGAGCATTATTTTCTTAGAGTAGCTGCATTGTAAACAGGGAGACACCGTCCTCCTCAAGATGAGAGGATGAGATAGCTCCACTGGTAAATGCTCTGACTGCAGCAGCTGTTCAAACATCAGGGTTGCAGGTTCGGTTCCCAGCAGCACCAATTCTGCTATTCATCTGTTCTAGTTCGAAAAAACCATTAAGTTGGTTAATCTTAACATCTGTTATCTGCTGGCAATTTGGTTAAGGATGAGCGAATTCTATAAAGAGCTCGAAGATTCCAATTCGCCCTGTTAAAATCCTCCTTCTAAAGTGGACACACAATGTGTCATCAGATTAGACCCGCTGGCCCATCAAGACTCATAATCTCTAACAACAAATAGGAATACTCTCTTTAACCCCTGGCCCTAACAATTTCATATCCCACGCCTGCTTAAACTCCTTCACTGTATTAACTTCTACCACTTCAACTGGAAGCCTTCCAGTTGAAGGTTTAAAAGTAATATCAGGAAGTATTACTGAGAGGGTAGTTGATTCATGGTTATCCCATGCATCCACTACCCTCTCAGTAATACTTCCTGATATTACTTTTAAATCTTTGCCCCTCTAATTTGAGACTGTGTCCTCTTGTTGTGGTAGTTTTTCTTATTTTAAAAATGCTCTCCTCCTTTGCCGTGTTGATTCCCTTTATGTATTTAAATGATCCTATCATATCCCCCCCACCCGGTCTCATCTTTCCTCATGATAAGATCCTTTAACCTTTCCTGGTAAGTTTTATCCTGCAATCCATGTACTTGAGCCAGTAGCTCTAACCCCCAGACCCTTTTAATATTTCTTGTGTCGGGCGATCTGAGTAAATGGAATTGCCGAATCGTCACAAGTTCCAGCCTCAAACAAAATAGCTCAGTTAGCCCCTCACAGTGCATTATTAAATCTTTAACTATTTGCCAGTTCATTCGGCAGGATTCAGCTCTGTGCAGCTAACCTGCACCCTACTTAATAGTGAAGGGCTTTCTTTGTGTTTTCATTCTGTGTAAATACAAGTTACTTATACTGGGATCTATGCACTAAACCGTGATCTGACAAGGGAATAGCAAAAATCCCGAATTAATAGGCAAGAGGATATATCGGTCCCTGCTATTCTGGTCTGATTATTGTAGTTCCTTTGTCTGTTTCCCATAGTTCACTTTTTAGTGAATAGACCTAAATATCTACAGTGACAAAAGCCTAACGATACTACAACCTCCTAAGGCTCACTACCCTAATACGCAAACTTGGGCTAGCGGTATGTGCCCCCTCTAAAGCAAAACCATGCAGTACGTGCAAAGGAGAAAAATCTCTAAAGCCAAAACACTCTGGACATACATTTGAACTGTCCGGAAACAATTTCCGCTTCTGTGCATGTCAGTGCTTCCTAGGGAGAACACCTGACTCCAAGACAGATGGAAGGTGATGGATAGTGGTGTTCACAGTGACACACTGCCAGTATAATGGCAAGTGAAATATCAGGCAGGAAATCATGTTATGTGTAATAATCTGGGGTACTAAACCTATGGCACAGGTGCCACCACTGGCGTTTGAAGGCCCTGTCCACAGGGTTTTTAGCTTATTTGCATATGAAGCCACAGGTGATGTCATAAATATGAGACACCACAGACACATATAAAACACATTTTTCTCATTAAGTTACACATTTGCGTGCAATGCTCCGGAATCACAATATAAGCAATGCTTAATTCACCTAAAAACCCTCCATATTAAAAAACATCCAGCTTTTCAGCTGATCCACCTGTGGACACATTTAAAGGTCACAGAGATGCTTTACCTAGAGGGGTACTTAAAGGTAAACATTAAAAACAAAAAGAAAAAAAATGCAAACATTTAAAAGCGTTAATGCAAGTAGAAAATTGATATCAGATAACTGATTGAATTAAATATTATCCCTACAAGTAAAATCAGAGAGATACTCAGTTATAACTTATTACCAATGTCCTATCTGTCAGGGTTATGAAAGAGGTATTAGGACAGGAATTCATTGGAAGGAAGGGCTCACTGATGTATACTACACTCACATTATTAAACGTTTGTGTGTCACAGGGCATCCAGTTTAATGGTTTGTATACATCACAGCCGGCCTGGGTATAAGAGACCCTGTGTGTCCCTTGGAGTCAGATGAGATCCCCAGTACTGTGTGTTTTGCTATCGCTTTCAACTGTGCAAGTACCTTTTGGTGACGCGTTGCATGTGACTGCTGTACAATGAATATTATATATATATATAAGAAGATCTGTTCTTAGGGATTTGCGGTTACCCAGAGCGAGAGTTACATGTACTACTTTTTCGTAAGTCTTATGGGTTGTGCATGGTAATCCATGTATTATGGAAAAGAGTTTGGACTGGATAAACAGTATACTGCCTGTCAATAAGCTTATATTCAGATGTGGCATATTGGTACCCACTGTCTCCTTAGTATGTGGGGCTTTCTACCTCTTATTGCTACAGGACAACTGAAAGTTTGCATCAAGTGTAGACGTTCAAAACAGAAATGCTTTAATTAAATAATACAAATGAAGTACCTTATTGAGTCCTCTTTGCTCCAGATAGCTCTATCAGGGGGCGGACATGTTGTTTGGAGTCTTGGGTCAGATCTTTTGTCAACTTGGCTTGGATGAAGGAAGATCTGACCAAAGATTCTGAACATGTTTGTTGTTATTTAAGTTTTGTAATGCCATAGGCTTGATTCAATTTACCTAGCCTTAACTCCCACAGGCCTTTCTGCAGCGCTTGATTTGCCTGTCTGCAGTGCCAGGTTGCTCCCCCATCCCTTTCCACAGCTCCAGATTGCCGCCATGTCCCTTTCCACAGCACCAGATTGCACCCACGTCACTTTTTACAGTGCCAGTTTGTGCCCACGTACCTGTCCCCAGCTTCAGATTTCTGGGGGGGAGGGGGGCGTGGTGGGGTCTCCAACAATAGCAGGGCTAGCTCTGCTGTTCCCCCATAAGTTTGCTGACCACCCCCTCCACATCTGTGAGCTAGGTCAAGCCGGCATGGGCAGAAATACAACACTGCTGATGAAGCTGTAAGGGAGCAAAGAGGGCTCCATAAGACAATAAGCTGTACTCCCCTCACTTCCTTATAGGTAACAGAGTATTATGGGACATGTAGTCCTCAAACAGCTGAAGAGCAACAGTGGGAATGTGTCCAACTGTGACTTTCGAGCTGCCGATAGGCCTCTGCTCCCATATGCCCCAGCCTGTCTTAGGAAGGATAGTGCAATTATGTGAAAGATTAAGGGCATGGGACACTGGAGGGGTCACAGTTGGACACCTAGCATTACTAAAAGAATATTCCCCATGCTGTTAAATCTGCACATGCGATTTCATTATGCAGATGTTTCTTTACTTTGTAGAATATTTGGGGACATTAATTTAATATATGGGCAGTGTGAGCTCTCGCTAGCCGTGGTGCTGATTTCATTTGTTTGCTTTACACTTGCATGGTGTTCTTGCTGTGGTATGGTGCAAGCTCATGTTTTGGACAGAAGAACTGCTGAGGGACATCACTGCCACCTGCTGGTAAAGATCACTTAAATGTCAGCTGGCCAGTATGGAAGCAGAGAACCTGGTATAGCACTGTCTGTGCTGGGCTTTCTATGACTTTCTTAAAGGGGCTTCCCCTCAATTATTTCCATCTGCAAACCAAGTCATGGAATTTAGAGGCCCAAGTGACATAGTTCTAATTGTAAAGCTACAGAAGAACTGTAGTATGTTTTAAAGTAAAAATAAGTACATTTCATATATACATTTATTAAAAATATGTGCAACATACACAAAATAATCTGCTTTGCTAAGGGACTGTTAAAGTGGACTGTTGAGGTCAGATTACAGCAAGTCACTTGTGCTGGCCACACAATGTATCTTTATACCTTCTGGTACAGTGTGACGGGAGGGAGTGTGATACATTCACACTCACAACATCAAGAGAACCGTAAGAATATTAGAGGGAGTAATGCCACCATTTTAAACCTATTCAAGGACAACAATGCTTTAATGAAAGAATACAAATATAAAGTACCTTATTTAGCCATCTTTACTCCATACAGCTCTACCAGGAGGCAGCCATTTTGTTTAGAATCTTTGTTCATCTGAACCAAGGTGAGTGAAGATCTCACCCAAGATTCTAAACAACATGTCTGCCCCCTGAGAGAACTATATGGAGTAAAGAAGGCTCAATAAGTTACTTCATTTGTATTCTTTCATTAAAGAATTTCTTTATAAATCATCTACACTTGATACAATCTTTCAATTCAACATAAGTTATTTTTTTGCTACAGTTATCCTTTAATCAGTTAAATCCAATAACCTTTACTGTGTGTAGAGCGAATATTGGCATAAAGCAACTTACCCATTCTTCAGTCTTCGGACAGGCTCACCGGGAAACATTTTAAAGGACTACATATCCCAAAGTCCAGCTGTGTGTAGATATTTAATCCATTATTTTGCCGCATTACAGGAGAATGGAAAAAGTAGAACTACTGTGGAAATGCGTTTCCAGGCCTCTGCTTGGGATCCAAACGCGTTGCCACCGTGGTTTCTTCTGCCTCTTTTTCCATGTACCTGTATTGCTGCAAGTAAATGGGTTAAATATCTACACATGGCATGCCTTTGGATTAGTGCCATTTTCCCTGTGAGTCCATCTGAAGTTTGAATGTATTATTAATGACTTGGCCGTGATTTTGTTACGTTTTTGAATTATCTTCATTAATCATGCTTCATTTAGATGATGTCGCTGATTTAGTGGGAAAGAAACCAAGTACTAGTAGACTTACTGCTTCCTGTGTCTGCCAGTGGGTGTAGTCAGTACAGGTGCACCCTGACATGTCTGACATACCAATAAATGGGCATGTCTGTCTTGAATCGACCACACCTGATTGGACAGATTCCAGGAAGTAAATCACCTACCTGCTTGCTTTTTCCCCTACCGTATCGATATCTTCCAAACTAAATAGAAGCGGGGGGAGGGGGGTTTAAAAGTTTTAAAATTTGGGGATTTTATTTAAAAACCCTACAGAACACTTGATCTAAACATTATTTCACTGTCTGACTAGAACAATACTGCTGCCTATACCAGGGCTTGACAAACCCCAGGTCGCCATGGCGTCCAGGAAATTAGACCTGGGTGCCGTCAGCCTCATGGTCCCCTCGCCGCTGCCATCCGATTTTTACGGCGCGCGAGGGGGTAAAGTCTGTGCCATCTGCACACATTGCAAGCTCCTCGCGCAACGCGTGTCTGAGTGCCGGGTGTCGTCACGTGACATCCTGGCACTCATCAGGCAGATCGGCTGCAACACGAATGTCCCCCTCCCCTGCAGTGAGGTAAAGCAGCAGGGAGGGGGACACGTAAAGAAGAAAAGAAAAGACTGCATGAGGTGGGTGTGTGTTTGTATATATGTGTATATGTAAAGTAGGTGTGTGTGAGGTGTTTGTATATATGTAAAGTAGGTGTGTGTGAGGTGTTTGTATATATGGGTATATGTAAAGTAGGTGTGTGTGAGGTGTTTGTATATTTGGGTATATGTAAAGTAGGTGTGTGTGAGGTTTTTGTATATATGTGTATATGTAAAGTAGGTGTGTGTGAGGTGTTTGGATATATGGGTATATGTAAAGTAGGTGTGTGTGAGGTGTTTGTATATATGGGTATATGTAAAGTAGGCGTTTGTGTTTATAAATTGCGTGTATGCTTGCGTGATTGTCTGGCTCCTAAATTCTTTTGCTGGATCCTAAAATCTAATTAAATTTGTCAAGCCCTGGCCTATACGCATGTCAAATCTATACTGGTCAGCTGAACTCAGATTAAACATTGGACGCTGTGATCAACCCACCTGCCTGACCCCAAATGTCCTCTGCAAACTTTTTAACCTGCCGTCCCTTGTTTTACAGGTGTCTGATTATCTCGAGGTCATCAGAGAACCCATGGACCTTTCTACCGTGATGATGAAAATTGACAAACACCGCTACCTGTCGGCCAAGGATTTCCTGGTGGATGTAGACCTTATCTGCAGCAACGCTCTCGAATACAATCCCGACAAAGAACCGGGAGGTAATACGCTTTGACCATTATTATCACCTCCCCTCCCTCTTCAGACTGCATTGATTTTAGACCTCACTCTGCCAGAAGGGAAACACATTGAATACCAGGCTCACAACTGATATATTCTACCAGCCAAGTTTGGCAATACTTTGTAATAAAGAGGCAGCACTTTCTATTATATGCTCATTATTTTCTCCAACTTTGTGCCGTGTGGTTGTTAACCCCATGGGGAGGGAGGGGGGGATTGCTGCAGCATTTGAAAGGTTAAACATATGTGAGCGATCGTTTGACAAAGATCAGTATGCGAACAACAGATATAGTCCACGTAATATGAATTATTGTCCCTGATTTGTAATGCTTTCAGTGCCAAATGGGTGAGAGAGTTATACCGTTTGGACCTTGGCCTGCAGACTTTTTTTTTATTTTATTTTTTTTGGTCCATTTAAATTTGGCCCAGGTTTAAATATATATATATATGTTTTATTTAAATAGATAAAATCATACGACATCGGGCGTGCAC
This sequence comes from Pelodytes ibericus, assembly GCA_036172795.1. Taxonomy (NCBI): domain Eukaryota; kingdom Metazoa; phylum Chordata; class Amphibia; order Anura; family Pelodytidae; genus Pelodytes; species Pelodytes ibericus. The sequence continues at coordinate 199,070,423 of CM069861.1, read as the reverse complement.
TCTTAAGGACACGGCACACGCCATAATTGCTGCCGAACTGGATCCCGAGTTCGATAAACTGTGTGAGGAGATAAAAGACACACGGGCCAAGCGAGGTAAGCTATATAAGCGCTATCCTTTCATCGACTGTAACCATTTAAAGGCACCGCGGCACTAAACATAGCCATAATGTTTGGAAATATACAACAGTGTATCCACAGTCACTGATACAGCTCTACTACTGTGTCTCTTGTATATAACACGATTCCCCACCGCGAGCCTATTTCTGAAGTTACTGTTACCTATGCTTAATTTAGGATGACCCAATTTACCAAAGGTTAAAACAACAGTTTTACATTTTTATTTTGTTCTGTTTAAAGTATATCAGTCTTCCACACCAGCTCTCAATGCTCATACTCCCACAACTCTCAGCATTCAATCTCCCAACAGTTTAGCATGCGGTGTTCAGCAAAACTTGCTTAACATCAAGTAAGGTAAACAAAGAAACCGATCCATCTCATCATTTTATAGCACCAGCCCGGCCCCAATCTCCAAGCCCTGATAATTGGATGCTGCTGAATTTAGAGGACCCTCTCTAATTGGGTTCAATATAGAACAGCAGAACTGTAACGTTTTGTAAAGTGAAAATAAGTGCATCTCACGTGTATTTAGAAACAGGTAGACGATAGAAAGATATTTTTATGACATAGGAACCCGTTTGATAATTATTGATGAATTTGCCCCAAATATATCATTATCAACATACATACGAGACGGAGGGTGACTTTAGGCTCCCTTCATACGTCCTCCTTATTAATGTAGATAAAATAAATTACCTCCTGTATCGATCCATGCTAAACATTAGAAAAATTAGACCATACGACTGAGAAATACCAATCCTTACGAAATACTTACCTAATCCGCACAGTATGTATCCTGCGGCGGCAGCAGGACAGTTTGAAGATAAACTCTTCATCTCGATGTGAATGATGTATGTAAAAATGTTTTCTGTATCTAAATACCACTGTATGTACATAATATCAGATGTAAAGACAAGTTGCTGTATATGTTCCTCCCCCGGGAACCCAATAAAAAAGATGAAAATCTGCCCGCTTGAAAAGAGACAGGCCGACTCCCAAAGAAAATCCCATGTCCCTTGAGTTCCTTACACTAAATGCCCAGGGACTGAACTCCCCCCAAAAAAGAGATCATCTTTACCATCTCCTAAAACAAAAAAACATAGATGTAGCATTTGTACAGGAGACTCACTGGAGGCTACCTACAGAAATATACGGGAAATACTCTAGATTCAAAACAGCAATTCAATCCAACTTCTTAGAGGGACATAAAAAAAGAGGAGCAGCTATTTTTGTTTCCAATAAATTAAAAATAGAAAGTATCCACGAAGAAACTGATATAAATGGTAGATATGTCATCTGGATATGCAAAATCAATGACATAACATATACTCTTGTAAATATATACAGCCCAAACCAATCTCCAATCCGCTTCCTGAATAAACTCTATGAAAGAGTAGAACAACTTACAAAAGGTATCTTGATTATCGGAGGAGATATGAACTGTGTACCAGATAGCAAACAAGATAAAAGCTTGCCCCAAGGGGCCAAATTAGATCCCTCTATAAAGAGAACAGCCAAAACCTTCAAAAACTTTCTAGACAAAAACGCACTATATGATATTTGGAGGATCCAGCACCCAGAAGTGCGAGATTTCTCTTTTTTCTCGAAGGTACACAGTTCATACTCCAGAATAGACATGCTAATGACCCATGAATTAAATCTGGACCAGATCATATCCTCAACAATAGGCCCGATATCTTGGTCTGATCATGCACCTATTTTTTACTCCTTCAAAAATAACCTGGAATATAAACAGAGAAATTGATGGAGATTAAATGAATCCCTATTAAAAAGCAACACGGAAATACTACAATTAAAAAAACAAATTAACAACTTTTTAGATAATAATGATAACGGAGCAGTCACAGACATCACTCTATGGTGCTCCCTCAAATGCTTTCTGAGAGGACTATTTATAAAATTAGGGGCAGAGAGAAAGTTTAAAAGTAACAAAACACTAGCAGACTTATACATAGAACTCTCTAAACTCGAAAAGATAAACAAGCTTACGCCAACTATATCAGTCTCAAACTTAATACAAAATCTGCAAGTAATAATTAAAAAAAAATTGGAAGAAAAGGCAAAAAAAGCCCTACGTACACTTAAACAAACATGGTATATAGGAGCAAATCGAGTAGATAAAATCTTGACAAATAAACTAAAAGGCAAAAGGGCAAGAAACATCATAAATAAATTAACAATAGGATCAAAATCAGTACTATCCCCCAAGGGAATTTCTATAGTGTTTGAGGAATACTATCACTCCTTATATAATATACATCAGGGGAATAAACCCCAAATTGATACAAGCTTCTTTCTCTAAAAATTGAATCTTCCTCAATTAAACAAAACAAAATTAGATATTCTAAATGCTTCCTTTACCCTACAAGAGATAAAAAAAAAACACCATTACAGGTCAAAAACAAAAGAAAGCACCTGGACCAGATGGCTATCCAGCCAAATTATATCAAACATTTATTGAAGAAATATCCCCACTCCTTCTAAGGATCTATACAAAAATATCAGAAGGTCAACAGTTCCCACAAGAGATGCTCCAGGCAACTATTTCACCTATATTAAAGCCCGGTAAAGATCCAGCCACCCTGTCGAACTATCGCCCAATCTCATTGATAAACCTAGACATAAAAATATTCTCGAAAATCCTAACCGATAGACTCAAAAATATTATGCCCGATCTAATACATAATAACTAAACTGGTTTTATAAAGGGAAGAGATGCAGGCGACAATATAAGAAAGATTATTAATATCATCGATCACATTAATAAAAAAAAATTACCATCAATAGTAATAGCACTTGATGCAGAAAAAGCATTCGACAGGGTGAGCTGGACTTTTCTAGAAACAGTAATGGATACATTTGGACTGAAAGGCCCATTCAAAATAAACACTATGTCACTATACACATCACCCCAGGCAAGAGTGGTAGGCCCAGGGCTCGACTCAGATTGGTTTACTATTCGTAATGGTACCAGACAAGGCTGCCCTCTGGCCCCTCTCTTATATCTATTAACAATAGAGCCACTAGCAGCTCTGATAAGACAAACACAAGAAATTAAAGGAATTAAAATAGCTAAGAATGACATGAAAATTTCCTTGTTTGCAGATGACATCTTGCTGACCCTCAATAACCCGATAGAATCCTTAAGATCTACAATGGAACAGATAGCGAAATTTAGCAAACACTCTAACTATAAATTAAACTTGAATAAAACACAAGTCATACAAACCAATATCGACGATAGTACACTAGATTTCTTAAGGCGGACCTATCATTGGAAATGGGATAATAAAACTATCGACTACCTTGGGATAAAACTAAAGATAAATCTTGATACAATAATCCAAACCAACTATTCTGATATGATAGAATACTTCAGGGAGAGATTCAGGAAATGGAAGGGACTAGAAATTTCTTGGCTAGGACGTCTGAATTCAGTAAAATCTTATCTACTTCCCAAATTACTATACCTCTTTAGATCAATCCCTCTTCGAGTGCCACAACAAACTCTAAAAACATTTAAAACCATAATCATGGAATATATATGGAATAATAAAAAACCTAGAATATCGTACAGCTCCATGATAAGAAAAACTAACAATGGTGGATTCGCAATACCGAATATAGAGTCCCTCCATGAAACAGCTATGTTTTCCCATTTTTTAAAATGGGGTAATACAATATCTAAATCTACAAACTGGTACAAGATAGAAAAAGAAAGTTGCGAGAAATTCGAACCATATCATCTTTTATGGTTCGATAATTTACGATCATACCAATCTCAAAATCCCATAATCCAAAACATTATTAACACCCTGATAAAATTTTAAAAAATGAATAAAATTACCAATGGGATATTAAAATCAGCCCCACTAGATGCTATTTCATGGAATATAGATAACATAAAACTACATAAATGGAAAGATCTGGGAATCAGTAATATTTCACAAATTCTTCAACAGAACTCTTTAGTCCCATTTACCCAACTACAGACCAAATTCGATCTCCCTTCAGTGGAATACTACTCCTACCTTAGAGTTAGAAACAAATTAAAATCAACAAATATTCTGGAAAATCCCCAACTCGAACAATTTCTAGGGAAACAACATAACAATAAAATAGTTAGGAAGATCTCCCAATTAAATGATGCCAGAATAGATCCATCAAAAGATCAGTCCTGGATGAAATGGTAACTAGAGATAGGATGTAATTTTACGCTTCAAGAATGGCTGCGGGCACAAATAACAATGAAAAAGAGCATACATAATCTGTCATTACAAGAAACTTACTACAAGATTATTTTTAGATGGTATCTGACACCAATACAAATACATAAGTTTTCACAAGATCAATCCAAACTATGCTGGAGGTGCCAAAAACTTGAGGGAACACTCCTTCACATGTGGTGGTCCTGTAGCAAATTACAACCAATAATTAAAAAAAATAAATAACATCCTAACAAAATTGATTACAGATTCAAGCCCACTGACACCTAATCTGTTCCTCTTCCACATAGATATCCCAAGAAGTACAAAGGAAATACAATATTTACTTATACATATTATTCTAGCAACAAAACACCATATAGCAAGAAACTGGAAAAACACTGAAACCATTAATTGGATAGAAATAATATCACAGATCGACTACCAGTGCTCAATGGAAGAAGGATTCTATAGCTCTAAGGACCAATATGGACTCTACAGGAAAATATGGGAGAAATGGGGGGAGTTGAAGAACTCTGGGCATTTGGTGTGAGAAGGGGGGGGGGGGGGGGGGGGAAGAGACAAAAAACAAGGGAGCGACCTGCCACTCAAGTGAGCAGATTAACGTTTACACTATAAATCTTCGATTACATACTTGGAACTAGAGACTAATATCAACTTCAACAAAAATTATAATAAAATAAAAACAACCTAGGACCACGTTTTCTACAATATATTGCTCCCGGGGAAAGGCTCGAAAATACAGCATCTAGTCCCTACTCTCATTGAAATTAGCATACCATCACAAACGTAAACATTTAAGGTGGAGGAGAGGGGATAAAAAATAAAAAAATAAGACATCTGAACGTCATATTTTGGTATTTATGTGTAAATTAAAGTATATGTTATATTTTTGTATTTATAAAAGTCTATTTATATGTTTATAATAAAAAATTTAAAAAAAACATTTAAAAAAAAAAAAAGAAACAGGTAGAACCTACAGAAAATAAGCCAGGTGGAGTTGCCACTAAAATACAAAGCTTTTTATTTCCTTACATCATTTGAATATTACTTTAAGATTAAATAACCATTTACATTTGTCAGGTGACAGAATTACAATGGTGTAGATCAAACTGTAACACTTATAGGTCCAGCATTGTACATACTCTACTGGGCTTTGTGACGGACGATTTAAAGATGTCCTTTTGACCTTCACTGACCTTGCCACGGGCACTGGTGTCCTCGAACAGAGAGTTTAACTCTTTATTTCTTTTTGCCCTGTTACAATAATCGTATTTAAAACACCCCAAGATGGCAGCTATCCACAATAAACCCATTTGGAGTCCAATTCTCTGTGAATATTGGAATTCCATTTTTTGGTGATTTGTCTGAAGTATGTGCTGAGCGTACTGTTAATATGATTTTGTATATATGAGAAATGCCGCGTGAGCAGTTTTGGAATACTCAAGGAAACGCTCAAATAATTGAAGTACTTTGCTATATTTGGCATTGTAAAGGGCTTTAAAAAGATTGGGCTATTTAATGCTCATACACCTTTTGTTCTAGTTTAAAATGTGGACCAAGAAAATACTAAAGGCGTTAATTGATGACATCACTAGGCACCATTTTCCTTAAAATAAGGCTGCTAACATAATGAATACATCTCACATTTAAACAATGTTTTAATCTCCTAAGGTTACATTTTTAATGCAGTATGTTTTGTTTTTTTTGACCTGAGATTCATGCTAACACACTTGTTTACAGCTACCGTAATGTTTTCTCAAGGCTGGTGAGTGTCACTTTGCTATGAAAATAGGTAAAATATTTCAGACCAGTCGGTTCTAAATCACCTCCTATGCCTTTGCATTTTTTGATCATACATATATAAATATATATATATATTTTTAGTGTTATTTTTTTATTGCACTGCTCCTTGGTCCCCATTAATTGATTCTGACTTCTTACATTTTTCCCCTCGTTGTTGAAAATTGTGCTGTGATTAGTTTGGCTTCACGTTGAACTATTTATTTATTTGCAGCGTCATCCAGAATAATTTAAAACTCTTATCTTGTACATACAGGTCTCTTGGTAGCTACAGAGTACGACATCCCTCCGAGTAGCGTGCCTCGCAAGGTAGAGAGCAGCACCGAAGAGGCATACCGCAACAAGCACGGAACAGCGCTGCGTAATGTGCTTCACGCTGGAATGAAATGTCCATGTGAGTACCTTTCAGAGATAACAGTGCGTGAGCCGTCTGGAGAAAAAATGTCCTTGGAACACAGATCTTACACTTGGAAGCAATTTGTGCAGGATATAAACAGCGATTCATAAAGGTGTTTATTTGGTGTGTGCTGGGCTGGTTTCAAGCAGCTGTTAAGGTCATGGCTTTCGCGTACATTCCCACCTCTTAATCTGCTCTAAAGACCCCACAACCTTCTCCAGCTTGCTAGACGCTTGTTATTATCAGGAAAGGGAGAGGATGAGGGCTTGGTATGTCATTTAAAAAAAAAAAAATATATATATATATATATATATATATATATATATATATATATATTAAATTGAACTTGCTAAAGTGAAGGTTAGCGGAAAACATCTGAATAATATTATTTTTCATAGAAACGATGTGTTTATTTATAGTGCTCGGAAAGTAGGTTTATTTCTAGTAATGCTTCAGGCCTTGTAACTCTTTGGAAATAATTGGGAAAAGAAGCATTCTTCAGATATATGGAAAATTGTCATTTAAATGTTCGATTTCTGACAATAAGCCACCCTTTGCTCCCTTCATATCTATATACACGTGGCATTCAGTCAACAAGTTTCAGCAGGAAATACGCCCGGCATGTCTTTGCATACACATTTCTGACTATTGATCAGCTTGGACGTCTGACCCAAAGCCCCCTGCCTTTCGTGGACGTTTCATTTGGACACAATACACTTATGAAGTTCAGCTTATGAAAAGTATCGTATAATAAAAAATATAGGGTGTTTTTATATCAACTTATATACTGCAAGTATGTATGTGTGTATATATGTGTGTGTGTATATTTATACATATATACCATGTTATTTCTTTGTTTTTAATCGATCACAGTGCATATTTTCAGCATTCTTACTATAACGTCAGACTATATCGTGCAGCATTTATCCCATTTAAGAAATTTACTCTTTATTAGTATTTCAGCCAGGGGTGGCAGGGACATTTTGTAAAAAGTGATTAAAGGTCACTGGAGAGTTCTTTATATTGACCCTGCACATATTCATGCCATGTGATCATACCCCTATATCATATCCTTATATCATATCGCTATATCATGTCAAATCCCTATATCATATCCCCATATCATATCCCTATATCATATCATATCCCTATATCATATCAAATCCCTATATCATATCATATCATATCCCTATATCATATCATATCCCTATATCATATCGCTATTTCATATGACATCCCTATATCATATCATATCCCTATAATATATCCTTATATCATATCCCTATATCATATCCCTATATCATATCATATCCCTATATCATATCATATCATATCACTATATCATATCCCTATATCATATCATATCCCTATATCATACCCTTATATCATATCTCTATATCAAATCCCTATACCATATCCCTACACCATATCCCTACACCCTATCCCTATCCCTATACCTGCCTTTTAGCACTAGCAAATTTTCTAGCCATTCCCCTTGCTCCTTTTGTAGCCCTCCTCTACACTTTGTCAGGTTCTTCTGTCTAAAAGGCTTACATAGCAAAAGTTAGGTTTTTAAACATTAAAGTACGATCTAATGGGCCTTTAAACAAGTGCTCTGCATTCACTACATGCAGCCTTTATATCTGCAACCCACTGTTGTGACCACAGAATAATCACACATCACCATTCCACTGAATATAAAGGGCCTTAAACGGCACATCAGAAAGTGCACCGCTTGTCAGATTGTCAGCAGATGGTCCGTCCGGCATCGTACAGACTCCTGTGGGAAATTCTGAACACAAAGTAAGATAATCTGAAAGAAAACGGGGAGGAGACAGATAAACAATAAACACACTTAGACGTGCTGAATAGCTCACGCATAACAATGTCTGATGCCGGGCTCATCGCTCAGCATGGGTACCGCTTTTAAGTCACAGTGATACCTTATCATCCCTTTCTTTCTTGTGCTTTTATTATTTCCCTTATTAACATAAAGCAATTCGGTGTTAATGCTTGTTTCTGAAGTTCTAGGGAACGTGCCATTTGCAGTGCATTCTGGGAATATGGGACTCTTGCATTGATCTGGTGATAGTGACGCATGATGATTATGAGTTTTGTGTTTGTCAGCAGAATAGCAGCCACATAGGGGGTCCAACTAAACCTGGTCTCCTCGTGGTCTCAGGGGCCCCATTGTTTTGTATGAGGAAGGTGGGGAGATGCCTAGTGTCAGTCATTCTGACTGGTTCATTCAGTTACTGTACTAACAGAGGTTTGCAGGTGACTGCTCCTGCCTGCACAGTAATAAATGGACTCCGGGAATTGTTGTAAAATATAATCTGTCATATTAATTGGCTGGAAGGCCTTCTTCTACAGGTAATGCAGCTAACACAACTATTACTGAAACAGGGCATCCTGCTACCCCAAAACTTCTTGGTAGAGAAGGGGACAGATAGATAGACAGACAGACAGAATATATAGATTTCCTAAGCTAGCTAGAACCAGCTGGGACTGCACCAGAGCAGTCAAACAGAGGTCTGATCACACAGGAAAAGGATGCATGAGCAGACTATCTAGTCAGTTTGGGAGTGGGGTGAAATTAGCCTTCAAAGGGACTGTATCACCTAAACATTGCTTATACTGTGACTGTAGAGAATACAAAAATGATCTATACATTGTGTTGGCAAAACTGCAAGCAAATGCCTAAATTAGGAGAAAAATGTGTTTTAAATGTGTCTGTTGAGTCTCCTGCTTATGTCATCACCTGTGACCTGTATGCAAATTAACTGCTTTTCTATGAGAAATGTGTCGTTTGCATATTGGTACAAAGATAAGGTCATAAATTGGAGACTCCACAGAAAAAAAAAATATCCTACTTTACACAATTGCATTCAGTTTTGCTAATACCATGTATAGATCATTTTTTATTTTCTACATTTGCAGTAAAAACAATGTTTAGGTGATACAGTCCCTTTAAGTCCCCAAGGGAGCTATACAATCATACATATTCTGGTTACACACAGGTGCTCAGGTCTGATCTTTACCTGGCCAAACTAGATTGTTATTTGATCAAAAAAGTACAAAATCTAATTGAATTGCAGTAGTAATAGTATTTATTTCATTCTTTTTGTTATTTCTTTCCCAATTTCATTCTTGTTAAAGGGAAAAGGAAACTCTTTTATGCCTGTCAATTAGTATGAAAGACAAATTGGCCGACTTCTTATCATCAAAGAGATGTCGCTGATTAAAGATGACAGTGTAGGTGGATAAGATTTGAAAGGTTTTTCTTAAGCGATGAAGATTAAACACAAGTAATATGTAAAGAACGATTGAGTTTAATAACTTCTCGTTCCAGTAATTGTCTTTACAGTTGCGTAGCATAGCATCATACTCTGCTAGAGGTATTGCTATATTACTGGACATAAGGCAGCTGGGGTTATAGTGACCCCTCCATCCCACACGCACCTCTTTGGTTTCGCTAAACTGTTTTTTTGTGTGTATTACTATAAAAGATTCAGTTGCACAATATATTAACACCAATCCTAGTGAGTAACTTTATTCTGTGTCTGCATCATTGCTGACCATGTGACATCACCCTTTCTAGTGTTGCACTAGATATAATACCTAATGTGTGAAAGCCTTGCTAGCGATCATTTTTACACCTATCCAAGCGATTTGTGGTCATTTTGTGATAGAGACACGAGGGTGGTCACATTACCGGCCCACTCGGGCTGCCCCAATAGATCCTCTCCTAATTACTACCTGGATTAATGGAGTGTGCTGGCGACAGGTTACCCCGTAGTCTCCTTTGCGTGGGTTTAGAAGGAAGCAGCTCTTTTGAAGAGGCCACTGCACTTGCTCTATAGCAGCACAAGTGAAATGTCCAATGGCCCTAATATGGGTAATTAAACTGGCGTGCACTGTTTTTAAGGTCCGTGTCAGTTTATCCTCTTACAGGCATCTTGCTACATGACCCCAACAGAAGGGACCTTGCTAAGTCATCCTCTGTTGGTGGTGTGTAAAAAAACGAGGGTCTCTTCCTGTAAAAGCAGAGTCTTATCCGACAGACCCCGGCCGAGCCCCAATGCCGAGAGGCTGAGTCTATGCATTCTCAGGATGCTCTGGCTCCCAGATCAGCTCTGCTTATACTCTGATCCAGAGCTGAGAGTAAATCTACCTGTATCTGTACACCATTACTCCTCCATTAATGGGGCAAAAAATGCTTTTAACTTCTCTCTCTGTTAAAATACAATCAAACTTTCGGTGCCAGTTTGTTGCATCTCCTCATGTTGGCAGTGAGATTGCACTATAGCTTCTCAGTGTTCATTCGTGCAGTCTCCCCAGTGCAGAGCCCTTTAATGTAAAATAACCCAACACGCCTGGTGTGAAACTTTATAGACCTTGATATAAAGGCCTGTGTATCTGCTGCATGGAATTAGATATCCGAGGCTCTGCATAGCTGGTAAACAGCTGAGCCGAATCTCATTCAACTTACCATACAAGTCTATGCTACTCAGGACCCTGGCCTCTGACGCCGGGTAAAGCTGACCACATGGGACTTTCCTCTTCACTGAAACCAAATCCAAGGATCCGTGGGCAGCTCACTGTGGAACCAAACCAAGCGCCTTTTAATTATCCGACACATGTTTACCATTCCTCCCACGTTCTCAGGATAGCTGGATTGTCTGCCAGTAAACAAGAGAATCAAACGGATATTCTACATTTCTTGTCTTTTTTAAAAATCCTTATTTTATTTATCCCTTTTTTAGTATTAGAAATTATACATAAAATCCATATTCCATACATTCTACATCATCAAGACATAATCCATGTATTAAAGGTACAGCCAGGATCTAGATATACTATGTATGTATAGATGCAGTTACTTGCTCAGTGTTGTAATGCAGGTAGGAGCACACGTCCCAAATTCCTGTTTCTTACCTTGGTCTGTTCGCTTGCTAAGAGAACCAAGAGAGCATCACACTGGTCCCCAGCTATAAAGCCCACTGTAGCAGACATTTAAACTATAGGACATTGTGTTGTACTCATTTAGCACCAGATGTCGTTAGCCACTCCCACATGAGAGTCCCTCTTTGGCCATTTGATGTGTTGGTTTGCAGGAGTGAGCACTAGTGAGTGAAAGTGTTGCCTCACATTCTGCACCGTAGCAAAGGGGTATTACAAGTGGTGCAGTTAAGCATGGTATTTGCGAAGTACAAATCCCCCATCAATTAAACAGTTAACCCTATAAAGACACGCCCAGAATTGTTTACAGTTGCATAAAAAAGGCAGTGACCATTTTATTAGAAGTTTTAAGCATGTGATATGTTATTAAATACACCAATAGAGTCCCCTTATACACCAACCAATAATTATAAACGTAAGCGATTCCCCTGAAATGAAAAGTGTCCCTCTTTGGCCCTTTGGAATGTTGGTGGTTTCCATGGTGACTGCGGAATGCTAGAAGTTTGATCTACAATTGACATGTATACAAAACCTCATCATTTGCCCCTGATTCCCCACCACCAAGTGAGGGCAGGAGAGACTTACTGGGCAAATCCCAGGAGTCTTAGTATCTTACTGCCATGTCTAACATTGTGTTTTTCTATTGCTCTCTGCTCCTTCCTAGTTGTAAAACTGTTGCATTTCCCATGCTGACCAGCAGATGGTGCAAGTGGAGCACTGATTGCTATCATTTTGCATGTGTTTCTTTCGCTTTATTTTATTTGTTGCCTATGGAGAATGTTGTCTCTCTACCTTTTTTGGGGATTTATGTAACCTGTACAGCGCCCACTTAATTCCCTGGAATCAAGCCACAGATGTCCTAAGCAAGGGACATCACAGCCACACTTAAACCTTATATTTTTCTCATTTTATTTGCTTACAGTTTCGCTAAAACAATAAATAGAACATTTTTAATTCTTTGTTATTCTTTATTTTCACAGTACCAGTAAAGTTTAGGTTGACCGAGTCCCCCAAACCCTCCCCCCCCCCCCCTCTTGTGGATGTTACACCAATTCAGTGTTATATAAAAATCTGATTAATTTTAGGACGGGTTTGACAAATCCTTAGATCCAGGGATTGTGTGATTGCTTCACATTGGACTCTCTCAAGTCCTGTGGAACCTCACCCCTATAATGCCCTCATTTCCCCCCTTTAGTCTCCAGCAGTGGAATTATACAAGAGGTAAATGGAACATTCACCATTTCTGACATGTAATTGATGCAGCCGCTACTCTCAGTGTTGCGGATTGAGAACTCTCAGTGGCTTGCAGCAAGAAAGAAAACGAAAGCCTCTCAATTTTAAGAAAAGCCTGCAGCTAATTTTCAACATTTGCTTTTTCCTTGGGATTCCTTAGCCAAGCTTTACCCTGAAGCGCTACCCTGTCAAAAATTGAAATGGACTGTAACATTGAGCTGTGGGGGTAACTGGGGAAAAGATGGATTTGTCAGTGTCTTGTAACGCTCTCACCGCTGCTTATCTTGGTTTTTTTTTCTCACCAGTGTTTAGCAAAAAAAATAAATAAAAGGAAATCTGCCTGTGAACCCAACATTCACTCTGTTTGTGTGTTTTTTTCTTCTGCTTATTCTTCCAAATAGTTCCAGTTCGCAGGAGGCAGCGTCGGAGGTCCCAGTGGGGCCGAGGAATCATAAAGAAGAAGAAGTCAAGCTATTACTTGAAGAAAGAAGAGGAAGAGGCTGCGGCTGCGGCAGCCAAGTTCAGAGACTACGAGAACCACGACGATTCCCTGGTGAATGGAGACTTGGAGGTCAGCACAGACTTTCTGGATGAGAATGGGGAAGAGACAGGAGACCTTTCAGTGACCAACGATGAATCCTCTTGTGACATCATGGACGGGGAAACGGAACACCAGAATGGCACCCATGGGAAGCGCAGGCGCTTCGTGTCCACTGAAGAGGACAGCTCTAATGAATCCCTGCTCATCAACACGAACGTAGCACTTACACTAACGTCCAAACAGGTCCAGCCTCTCACAACAGACTGCTTAAATGGTGACGCTTCATTTGATAGCTTGGAAAGCGTACAGGCATTACAGTTACAGAACTGCAATGGAAAGACAGAAAAGAAAGACTGCTCCGAAACAGAGTCCCACCCTACCAGCGACCAAGAAAACTCGACACTCAATAGTCAGAACTCCGCAAACTGGGATGGTCATGGGGAGAAAGCCCAGACAGAGCTGGAGGTGTTACAGATTAAGGACAATGGGACGACACAAGAGTGCATGGAAATACAGGATGACCAGGAAGGTAAGGTCAACAATGGTATATGTTATTGTTCATCCTTCCTCTCATCAAAGATGGCATCAAGTGTAGGCATGTTATATAGAAAATCTTTAATGAAAGAATACAAATAAAGTAACACTTTGCTTCATATAGCGCTATCAGGGGGCAGACATGTTGTTTAGAATCTTGGGTTATATCTTCCTTCATCTGACCAAAGACATCAGAATCTTTCAACTAAATGTAACCAGTTTTGCCGGCAGTTGTCCCTTTAAGAGCCACCAAACTTGTATTTTTCTATAAACACGCACAGAAAAGTATCCACGCTCTCAAATTAAGTAGATTTATATTCAGGGTACTTAGTTCTGTCACATTAAATGTCCACATTCTGCTTAGCCCACCACTACGTTTTTTGTTCTCCCACTTGCATTTATAATATAGGAGCAAGTGTAAAAAGTACCAGTTGTCCCTTAAATCAGGTACGCTCAAGCACAGGGTTGCCACCTTTTCCTCAAAAATACAAAACAGAAATAGCAGTGGGTGACAAGGCCAAAGCCACAAAATTGTGGGGCCCCAAGGGATGCCATAAAGGGGGTACAGTCACTCGTTCTCCTTTCCAGGCTCCTAGGTACAGATATAAATCTATGTACAGGTTCCGCGGCCTGAGACTTATATAGGTGAAACAAAGCCGGGCTATACTGTTTCCAAACAGTAATTGCACATTAAAATGAATACACATTAGAGTTCTGTGTGCTGGCCTTTGTTCTTTCTGCATATACTAGAGCCACTCATTTTTGCACTCATACTTCTATAGTAGAAGCATGAGTGAAGAAAAGATGAAAGGTTTAGTGAATCTTTAATTATGATTTGACCAATTCATATAACTCTCATATTTATTCTCACATAAACCTCAATATAAAAAAAATTCTATTATTTTTGTACAATTGTTGCCAACTTCTATAGACTTTTTTGGCCTTGTTTGAGTATGTGACAAACAGATCCAAACCGACACCCTCACCCCTCTCTCTGACCCCCTGGGAATTTGCTAGTGAAACTTTGTATTCTTTTGAAACCTTTTTGGGCCCCAGCTTTCGGGATGCCCCAATTTCAGAGAGACTTGAAAAGGTCTCTTTGGAAATAAACTGTTCAAACATACTGTACGAGGGAGAGAGCTCGGAGAGCGGCTTTGAAAGGTTAGACTCAAAGCATCCGCCTTGTTTTAAATGTTGAGCAGCTGCTTAATCAAAACCACAACTACTTTTGGATCCTTAGTTAAACACCATTTGAAAATCTCAAATATCAGGAGCCAGAAGTCAAGCTTGGGAGAATTCCCCTCTCCTAGAAAAAATAATTCAATGTAGCATGTAAATTGTAAGACGTCCAGGCACACATTTCAAATGAAACCCTTATAGAATTAATAACACCAAATTCAATTATGGTTAGATATTTCCAGTCCCTGCACTGTGGCGGATTTATTTCTAAAATGACTTTACTACATGACTTGGTAAATCACAGGAGCCAAGGGGGTCACGGTTCTAAGATACCCTAGTGCTGGCTCCTAAATTTACTGGTGGTACATAGAACTCTATTGAAATTGTCTCGTACCTGGTTCCTCAAAATAACAAGTCTGGCTCCTTAAGGTTGCAAGAACTTTTCACTCCCTGATTTTACTGCCTGTGTAAGGGTGGGCAGTTGGTTTCTTGAGGGGAAGAGATTCATGATGTTTGTAATTCACAAAGATTGCTCTGTGGGTTTATAGGAGATCCACTGGACAAGGACCAGGATTTGGTGGAGACGGATGCCCCAGAGCCACCCTTGGTTGTTGACCATGACAGGCTTAAGGTAAACACATCTTGATTGAGATGATTATTTATTTTTTTAAGATGGACTGTATGCAGAGTTTTGATCGCTTTAAAAAAATACTGAAAGGCAGGGGCATTGCTAGGTCTTCGAATGATCTGGGGCTAGAGCCCAGATGAGCTTGGTCACACACACGCCGTCTCTCTCTGTCTCTCTTTCTCACACACGCCGTCTCTCTCTGTCTCTCTTTCTCACACACGCCGTCTCTCTCTGTCGCTCTTTCTCAAACACGCCGTCTCTCTCTGTCGCTCTTTCTCACACACGCCGTCTCTCTCTGTCGCTCTTTCTCACACACACCGTCTCTCTCTGTCGCTCTTTCTCACACACGCCGTCTCTCTCTTTCTCACACATATCGTCTCTCTCTTTCTCACACACACCGTCTCTCTCTCTCTCTCACACACACCGTCTCTCTCTCTCTCACACACACCGTCTCTCTCTCTCTCACACACCGTCTCTCTCTCTCACACACACCGTCTCTCTCTCTCACACACACCGTCTCTCTCTCTCACACACACCGTCTCTCTCTCTCACACACACACCGTCTCTCTCTCACACACACACCGTCTCTCTTTCTCACACACGCCGTCTCTCTCTTTCTCACACACGCCGTCTCTCTCTTTCTCACACATATCGTCTCTCTCTTTCTCACACATATCGTCTCTCTCTTTCTCACACACACCGTCTCTCTCTCACACACACCGTCTCTCTCTCTCACACACACCGTCTCTCTCTCTCTCACACACACCGTCTCTCTCTCTCACACACACCGTCTCTCTCTCACACACACACCGTCTCTCTCTCTCACACACACCGTCTCTCTCTCACACACACACCGTCTCTCTCTCACACACACACCGTCTCTCTCTCACAAACACTCTCTCTCTCACACACACCGTCTCTCTTTCTCTCACACACACCGTCTATCTCTCTCTTTCTCACACACACCGTCTCTCTCTCTCTTTCTCACACACACCGTCTCTCTCTCTCTTTCTCACACACACACCGTCTCTCTCTCTTTCTCACACACACACCGTCTCTCTCTCTTTCTCACACACACACACACCGTCTCTCTCTCTTTCTCACACACACACCGTCTCTCTCTTTCTCACACACACACCGTCTCTCTCTCTTTCTCACACACACACCGTCTCTCTCACACACAACGTCTCTCTCTTTCTCACACAGACACCCTGAGACACACTCACACACATACACTTACGCACGCACACACACACACACACACACACACACTTACGCAAACATCCTGACACACACACCTAGACATCTTGACACACACATTGAGACGCCCAGACGCACACATTGAGAAACCCAGACACACACATTGAGACTCACACACATTGAGACTCACACACATTGAGACACTCACACACATTGAGACACTCACACACATTGAGACACTCACACACATTGAGACACTCACACACATTGAGACACTCACACACATTGAGACACTCACACACATTGAGACACTCACACACATTGAGACACCCAGACACACATTGAGACACCCAGACACACATTGAGACATCCAGACACACATTGAGACACCCAGACACACATTGAGACACCCAGACACACATTGAGACACTCACACACATTGAGACACTCACACACATTGAGACACTCACACACATTGAGACACTCACACACATTGAGACACTCACACACATTGAGACACCCAGACACACATTGAGACACCCAGACACACACAGTGAGACATGAAACGAGAAAACAACTGTGCACTCCACTCACCGGGTAGATGTAAAATGAGATGCTTTAATAGTGAAAAAAAGTGTACCAGAACAGACAAAAAAGGATAAATCCACGGATGATAGAGTCCACAGCAAGGCAGCCTAACGCGTTTCACGTGAGAAACACGCTTAATCATAGGTGCGGTACCAGTGAGCACAGATATCCTATATACAGGTGATAAACCAGTGGGATCTCAGTCCTATTATGTGTGGGATGTGAGTGGAGTGCACAGTTGTCTTCTCATTTCATGTCTGATTTTAGCACCTGATCAGTGCTGTGGAGCACCCACCACCTCAAGCATATTTTTTAAGTGTTTGGAGCCGGTTTAGCTGCTTATACACACAGTGAGACACCCAGATACACACTTACACACATTGAGACACCCAGACACACACAGTGAGACACCCAGACACGCACTTACACATATTGAGACACCCAGACACACACTGAGACACCCAGATACACACTTACACACACTGAGACACCCTGACACACACACCTAGACACCCGCACACAGGCACACATTTCTTCTATTTTTTTTTTATTTTTTAACTTGCTTTACATTTGTTCCATCATCCAGGATCTTTTGCCGGATGTCGCCTGCACCTGCGAGCAGCTCTCACAGCCAGCGTGACGGGGGGGGGGGTTAGGTGGCGGAACTTGCACCCGTCGCGCTGTTCTCGGTATGGCCATGAGGTGCGGTCACTGCAGGCACTTGCCTGTGGGCCGTACCTCGAGGAGGAGAGGCTAGGGAGAGAGCTCCCTATAGCAGCCTCTCCTCCCGATCGGCCCTCACACCCACTTGAGGTTAATCCTTCGATTCCATGTCCCAGACGGAGGAAAGCTCACCGGGGATTTTTTTTTAACAATTACAGCCCCGAATGGAGTCTCGGGGATAAAGATTACTTAAGCCCCAGAGTCTCCATTCGGGGCCCCAGTAGCCCACCCATAGCGACGCCTCTGCTGAAAGGTATAGGTGTGTGTGTGTGTGTAGGTGTGTTTTTGTGTAGTGTGCATATAATATATATGTTTGTGTGTATATATATGGGCGTGCATATTATATATAATACAATGTGTGTGTGTATATATATATATATATATATATATATATATATATATTATGTGGGCGTGCATATTATATATAATACAATGTGTGTGTGTATATATATATATATATATATATATTATGTGGGCGTGCATATTATATATAATACAATGTGTGTGTGTGTGTATATATATATATATATATATTATGTGGGCGTGCATATTATATATAATACAATGTGTGTGTATATATATTATGTGGGCGTGCATATTATATATAATACAATGTGTGTGTGTGTATATATATATATATATATATATTATGTGGGCGTGCATATTATATATAATACAATGTGTGTGTGTGTGTATATATATATATATATATATATATTATGTGGGCGTGCATATTATATATAATACAATGTGTGTGTGTGTGTATATATATATATATATATATATATATATATATATATTATGTGGGCGTGCATATTATATATAATACAATGTGTGTGTGTATATATATATATATTATGTGGGCGTGCATATTATATATAATACAATGTGTGTGTGTGTATATATATATATATATATATTATGTGGGCGTGCATATTATATATAATACAATGTGTGTGTGTGTGTATATATATATATATATATATTATGTGGGCGTGCATATTATATATAATACAATGTGTGTGTGATTTTTGAATAAGAAACCATGTGAGTGCTTCAGTTTCTTGGATTTGTGGCAAATAGCACCTGGGTGTTAGAAGGTAGGTGTGTGTGTATGTGTATATATCTATCGAGAGAGAGAGATAATAAATACATACACACATGGACTGCAGTGGCATAAAGTGCAATCCTAAAGTTCACTTCTAGAGCACATATGGGGATATTTATAAAGGCCAATTGTGGGGCAATCTCCATGGAAAGCATAGAATGTTTCTGCTGCTTAGATCTTTTACAACTTTGCCCCAGAATTGAGTTTACTAAATATATCTCTTGCAGAGCTCCCCATAGTGTTATAAGTAACTCCCGCAGAGCTCCCCATAGTGTTATAAGTAACTCCCGCAGAGCTCCCCATAGTGTTATAAGTAACTCCCGCAGAGCTCCCCATAGTGTTATAAATAACTTCCGCAGAGCTCCCCATAGTGTTATAAATAACTCCGGCAGAGCTGCCCATAGTGTTATAAGTAACTCCCGCAGAGCTCCCCATAGTGTGATAAATAACTCCCGCAGAGCTCCCCATAATGTTATAAGTAACTCCCGCAGAGCTCCCCATAGTGTTATAAGTAACTCCCGCAGAGCTCCCCATAGTGTTATAAATAACTCCTGCAGAGCTCCCTATAGTGTTATAAGTAACTCCAACAGAGCTCTGTTTGTTGCTTGGTTTCTTCCTGAGATGGGCAGAGGTTGTCTGTTCTCCTGGTAGAGAATGCTAATGAATCCTCCCCTCATTTACATATATATATGTTTATCATTTAGAAACTTCTCCATGATCTGGTAAAGAAGAGCCACAACCTGACTGTTGAACATCTTGAAAGATCGTATTCCATTCTCAGTCAGTGTATCTACCTGCACCGCAATGACTTCGACAAGACAAACCTAGTGGAGGTGAGTCCCATGTTCAAAAACAGTTTTCTGGATTTTGAACCAAAATAACATTGCCTCTACTTCACACTAAAGCCACTAGCCACCAGGGAGCAAGAAACGGGTGAGGGGGAGGGAGGGAGGGAGGGGGTAGAAAGACAAGGGGAGGGAGGGGGGACAGAATAACAAGGGGGGGGGGGCAGAGAAACAAGGGGATGGGGGGGGGGGGGGGGGCAGAGAGTAACAAGGGGAGGGACGGGGGGAAGAGACAGAGACAAGGGGAGCGAGGGGGAGAGATAGGCAACACTAAAGGGGGGATAGAGACAAAGCTGGGGGCAAGGGAAAGAGAGAGGCAGCATTGGCACATAAAAGGAAATAAAAACAAGAAATGCATTTTTTGATATCATCATTTTTTTTATTAACCCCTTAGTGACAAGACATTTTCACCTTGACTTTCCCTTGGTGACGATGGCTGTTTTGACATTTCTAGGGTGTTTGTGTTTAGCTGTAATTTTTTTCTTTCTCACATACAGTACTCCCACAAATTATATGTTGTTTTTATTGTCATAAGAAGGGCTTTCATTAGATACCATTATGTTCATCATATCTTATAATTTACTACAAAAAAAAATCATAAAATATGATGAAAAATTTTGAAAAACCCACTTTTTCTAACTTTGACCTAAAATATAATTTACACAAATAAAATCATTAAAAAAGACCCCGTCTAAATAGTTTCTAAATGTTCTCCTGAGTTCAAAAATATGCATGTTTCCATATTTTTCGGTATTTTTTTGCGAGTTATGGGGCAAAAACCAAAAATAGTGTTTTTTGTTTTTTTCCTATATTGATCTTTTGACCCCAACCCGAACCCAAAATTTAACCCTAACACTAAATTTAACCCCAACTCTAATCCTTATTATATCCATGAATATTTTTTAACTTTAATTTAATTTAATTTTAACCCTATCCCTTATGCTAAAAAATATAAAATGTTAACCCTATAGGCTAATATAGCTATATAACCTGTTTTTAATTAATTAAATATGTATTTTAAATATTTTCCATTGCAATGCTACTAAACTACCACTAGGGGCAGTCAAGTAGCATATTCAGAGCGACGGAAGTGAAGTTACTTTCACTTCCGAAGCTCAGACCGGCAGAGGGCTTAGCCATATTGACGGAGCAGCATGCTCCGTCAATATGGCTCCCCACGAGCGCTCCGTGGGGCGATTGTGGGGGTCCCAAAATAGAAATTTCGGTGCTGGCTATTGCCTCGATGTCGAGGCAATAGACCAGCACTGTTAAAGCGGTTTTCGCGATCGTTGATCGCGAAAACCGCTTCATTCACTGCAGGACGTGCCAGGCACGTCCTTTGTCGTTAAGGGAGTTTCTCCCGTCCTGGGAGAAACTCCCTTAACGACAAAGGACGTGCCTGGCACGTCCTGGAGTGAATGAAGCGGCACGTCCTTTGTCGTCAAGGCAATTTACATGTGAATATATACAAGCTGGAGTAAAAAAGCTATTTACATGTGAATATATACAAGTTGAACGTTTTTCCTATAGGGTAGTCTTATATTCAGGCTTTTAGTTTTTTTCCTAAAGGAATATCCAAAGTTTGGGGGATGGTCTTATAATCAGGGTCGTCTTATAATCGAGCAAATACTGTATTTCTGTTGCTATAGCAACAGTTCTGCCCATTTCCCCAAAACTTGCTGCAAAGGGAGATCGCTTCCTGTCCATCCCTGTGACTGAATTTAGAAGCCCCGGTGAAATTACTTTCAGTGTAAAACTACAGGAAAACTGTACATTGGTTTAAAGCAAAATAGTTTTTATACTAACCCCTTAGTGACATTGACTGTTTTAACATTTCTGCAGTGTTTAGCTGTAATTTTCTTCTTTCTCATTTACTGTACCCATACATGATATATTAGCATAAGAAGGGCTTTCCTTAGATGGCATTATTTTGATCCCATCATATAATTTACTACAAAAAATCATACTTTTTCTAACTGACCTGAAAAATCTTTCACACAATTACAAATGGTAAAAAAAGACCTTGTCTTAATAGTTTCTAAATTTTGTCCTGCGTTTAGAATTATTCCACGGTTAAATGTTTTTCTATTGTTTGTTTTGCAAGTTATAGGGCAATAACCAAAAGGAGCGTTTTTAAAATCTAAATTTACTAACCATTTTCTCTTACAGTGCCTTTTTTTTGTCCTGCAATGTTGCTGACTGCCTCTAGGGGCAGTCTAGCAACACAGCGACAAAAGTGATAAGTCATCACTTCCCAAGCTTTTACCCACATGATGGCAAAGTCATATTGGTGAAGCAGGCTGGACTCTGCACAGCAGTCACGGGTTGCGCTCGACTAGAAATTTCAGTTTTGTGTAATGCTTCGACATTGAGGCATTTACAGCAACACTGCCTGAGTGGTGTTATCAATCATCCACTACAAGAAATTTCCAAGCTCGTCTTATTTTGGCAACTTTGATTTGCAATGTCACAAACTGGTTAAACAGATTGTGCAATAAACAGAAAACAAGCGGGGGGAACTGTCCCTTTAAAAATAAATTGTTCATTTAAAAGTAAACTGTCCCTTTACATCTGATCAGCGTTAGTGTTACAGTCTGTGTTGTAATTCTTTTCTTCTCTTTCTGTTGCAGGAGATGGAGGGGACAGTTCACAGGCTTGAAACATTCCTGTGAATTCTCCCAAAGCAGTAGAATCATTACCAACCGCACCATCCCCCTTTGTGCTCGCCGGCCGAACATCATCCACAGTTAGCCTCCTCCTCCAGTGTTCGACCTCTCTCACCTCCGCTGAAACCCAAGATTGGTGCTATTGTCTCAGGTACCCAATGCCAACCAGCCTACTAGAACCAAACCGAACTCCACGCCACCGTGTGGACATAATGTACCACCACCACAGCTTGAAGATTTTCGGTGCTATCAACGCGGGGATTAGGCATCCACCCCTCACTGTCTACTTTCCCCCCCCTCCCGGCACCAATGCCCCATTCTTTCTTTAACTTGAGGTTAAAAATCCTATGTGAACTGTCCAAAACTGGAAACCACAAACATTAAAAACAAACTTGTATTTATTTTTTGTTTGTTCTTGTTCTCTCACTCCCAGCCATCCTCCTCTGTTGCAGTTATGTGTGTTTATGAAAAGCTCTTGTGGAGACCGTATTGGAGACAGCCAGTGGCAACTTAGTGTAAAGTCAACTTACAGACTCGATTTCTGGGGGTTTTCCCTTAATTGTGCCTTTTTTTTTCTTTTGAAACTATAATAGGATGATCAGTTGTTTTATATTTTTTGTTTTGAGGTGGTGGGAGTCTGGAACAAAATTACCACAAATACAACCCCTTCAAAACCTCTCTCTGCTCGGTAAAATGACCGGATTCATCTCCGATAAGGGTTGCTAGCTCCCGTGTATTTCTACAGCATCGGGAAAACTCTCTGCAAGTTGAAACCAACTTAGTATTTAACATGGTGCTGAGTGTACGAAGGTGTTCAATTATCCTCTGTGAATTATTCTTACATTTCCTAGTGCTTTGTACCCCTCAACTAAACGTGCAAGCAGAAAAATAAGAAATGTATGTTTATTTCAAGATGAAATATTTACAGGTCTTACAGTACTATTGAACCATTGGTGGGAATACGATGAATAACGATTGGCTTAAAAGATTTAGGCATGTCGGCGTTTGAGAACGGTGCAAATCAACCCTGCTTCTTCACCTTTGTAGGCCTTGTCAACATCTTGCTTCAGGTTGATTTACTGGCAGGAAAGAGAAGTGTGGCGCTAACACCATCCAAATCCCTTGCTGGATTTGATACATCGGACACTTTTTTTTAGTTTAACTATGCTAGCACATTTGTTGTACTGTTGTTTAGTAACTCTCCCACTGATTTGAACCAGCAGGTTCCTACGTGGTAGCAGTGGGCCTCTGAGAAGGCATCCTCATTTGACCCAATGATTTTCAACCCTTTTTTTTTATTTTTATATATATATATATATATATATATATATATATATATATATATATATATATATATATATATATTTATTTATTTATTATTTTTTTTTTTGCCCTCCCTCTCTTTGTATGAATAGGTCAGTATTGAAGCAGTGAGAACAAGTTACTTTTTTTCAGTATTGTTCGCACCTTGACTGGTTTGGGGCTTGAGCATTTGACATAACCTTTGAGGTACAGGCTACCAGTCAATATGCACATTGTGTATGATGTTGGATCTCTAATGTTTGTTTCCTGTTTAATTGAAAGTTGCATTTTGTGATGACTTTTACCAACATGCATTTTTTGGGGAGTTGGCAGGAATATGTCCAAGCCAAGCAAGAGGGGGGGGGGGGGGGGTATTACCATCTCCTAATTAAAGGGCTGACTGACTATATAATACATAATTTAATCTTTATTTCTTTTAGCGGCCTGAGATAGGTACATTCTTAGATCTATATGTCCCAAAAAGTTAGGAGCCAGCAACTAGCCATGGCTCCTGGAGATTGTCTAGCCCTTGGCCTACTCCTTTAATGCATTAAGAATCTTCAGGACTCTTTTAACCCAGCATTTGTGTGGTCAATCTCTGGGTGCCTCGTCACAGGCCTGGAAGCCATATTATTCTCATTTACGCTGAGATGTTCATAATCAGCTAATTTATTATAATAATAAGTAAGAGAGTTTGAACAAGGGCTGATGATAGTAATTCTCTATATTGTTAGACCACAACTACCAAAGCCACTATCTGCTTGTGGTTGGACTCCAACCAGAGCTCTCCCTTTCTTGTCGTCAGACAACCACAACCAGAGCGCTCTCTTGCTTGCCGTCAGACTACAACAACCAGAGCTCTCTAGTGCTTGCCGTCGGACTACAGCAATCAGAGCGCTCTCTTGCTTGCCGTCAGACCAGAGGTCTGTCTCCTTGTGGTCCAATAAAACAACCATAACACTCTCTGTTTCTGGTTGGGCTTCAGCCCTTCTGCTTGTGTTCAGGCTTACATCTACCAGCATCCTCGGAATTAATAAACGCTGAAGGACAAAACATTTTTTTGTTGGGAGCTGCTAGATTTGATCTAAAAAGGTTAGTGTTTGGAAAAAGCTGTGTATTATTTGATTGCCCTTCTTATTGGTTGAATGCGTGTAGCCAAAAACTGTAGCATATTTACTTTAATGCAAACTATGGTTTATTGGATGTTTTACGAACACTTGGTATTTTCTGTTCGGTGGGGTCTGTGGACACATTCTACCCCACGACTTGATACCATTACATTGTGTAGACTGAGACTAGTAGAAGCAAAAGACCCTTCTACAGTTAAATAGCACATTGTTAATAGATATATATATTTTTTTCCTTCAAAATTTCCCCCAGTTAGATTTAACGAGTCTGGCTGGCTGAGTAACAAGTGAACATTGACCGCTTTGTGTGTAACATACAAATCCTATTATGTATTTTTTTTTTTTTTGCTATATAAAATAAATATGAATATTTGGGGGGGGATTGGGTGTAATGTACAGACCTCAGGGTTCTTTTTCTTTCGTTTTAACCCTTTCGGTGCCAGAGGAATATAACAACCATTACGAGCCCCTCTGTCAGTAAAAGGTTTAAATCTGTAATTTCTATTTTATTTTATTTTTTCTTTCCACATAATGGTTCTTTTCGTTTAGTAGCAGTAATACATAGGATAGGTACAACACTTTCTAAGGTCAACTTCCTTTATATCAATTTATGGATAAGAACTTTTTAAAGATGGATTTTTTTTTTTTTGTACCTTCATTGTTGCTGGTTTCTGGAATCTGTACTTTTACGTAAGGTCAGTTTTGTTAATAAAGTTTAAAAAAAGAAAAAAAAATAACTTTTTTGAGGGATTGTTAAACGAACATGTTTACCAATAAGCTGCTGTTTATATCATTAAATATGTTTGAAGTATCATAATAAAAAAATTAATGGGTTTGGTTCCTTGATAAAATTATACATTGTGAGCACGGCTTCATCCTACTTGCTAGACATTTTAAAGGGATATTAATTTATACATAAAGTGTTTAGAATCACCCTTAAATCGAAAGCTTTCAGCAACCTCCTTAAAGGAACCCTGTTAACAAACAGTGTTTATACTGCAGAGAGAAAAACAAATGCTGAAAAATGGTCTCAGTGTTAATTTCTGCATTTACTTGCAATTAAAAAATATGTTTTAAAGGTGATGTTAAAGGTCCTGTTTATGACATCATCGTCTCCTGTTTATGACATCATCTTGTCTCCTGTTTATGACATCATCTATGCAAATTAAGTGCTTTCAGTACAAAATGTGTCGTTTGTTTATCAAACCATAGGTGATGTCATAAACAGTAGACACCGCAGACACATCTAACACACATCAATGTGTTTGCCTGGATCTCCGCTAATACAATATATGGATCATTTTTCACCACTTACTATTCTCTATATTGACAGTAAACAATGGCGACAAGGTCCCTTTATTCTCTGCCCATCTGACGCCTTCACTGCGCTAAAACAGTCAATAGATTGCCAGACCTCTTAAACCCTGCTTCGCAAACAAGTGGATTTACTTAAAAAAATAAAAAAAATCACTATATAATCACAAATAATATTAATATCCCTTTAAATACAACAGGTTTTTCTATTGTGATCCCTCCCCCCTTTAATATTTCTACCAGCGGTTATGTCTGTGTTTACTAGCTTTGCTGCCTTTTTTTTTTCTTGCCGATGTGTGAACTTGAATGTGTTTTGAGAAATTTGTGAACCATGTATACATCGCTTGCTCCTCTGGTATGGTCTTGCATTGCTTGCTCTCAGAGTAGAGGTACTTAAAGGGACACCATCACCTAAACATTGTTTGTATAGCAAATGTAGAGATTAAAAAAAATAAGTACAAAAATGTTCTAAACGTAATGTGGTCAAAATTCCAAGCAAATGCATACATTAACAGAAAAAATGTGTCCGTGGCGTCTGACATCACCCGTGGCTTGATATGCAAATTAACTACTTTCATTTTGTGTGACATGCTGGAAACCTGTAATGTTTGCTATTTTACTAATACATTGTATAAATCATTTTAATCTATACATTCACATTATATACAATGTTTAGGGTCCCCCATCCCTTTGAGCCTATAGAATGTGCTCTGTACTCAATACCTTGAAAGGTTCTTCTTGAGAAGCAGTGGATGGGAAATGACCTGTCCGCGTATCAAAAGATGGCGGGGAAATATTTCCCACTGTGTATGTTTATCTAAAACAATTTGTAACACAGTTTCTGACGGTATAAACTAACTGAGAACATCCAGTGGTCTCTTTCACACAACATAAGTGTTCAGTCAGCCATGTCTTTTCCACAAGACCAAAATCCAGCACGATTTTAGTTGTTTTCAAAGGGTTCCGACAACCCCTGTTTTGAACAAGACCGAGAGAAACATTTCAGCTCGCACATACCATGGGATTGGGGGGGGGGGGGGGAATGGTGGTCAGACCAAGACATTCCTAGCAACTTTATTACAAGAGATACGTGACCGCCAGGGTGCTCTGAAAGCTCAGTTTGTTCATCAGTTTCCACCCTACGGTGGAAGCACAATGGAGATTTAAGAGGTGTTAAAACCAAAGTGAATGTGTTTTAATCACCTTTAAAATTCACAAACATTTATATCCCCTCTTCGTTTTGCCATTCCACTGTGACCTTCAGGCATGGGTGAGCAATCTCCCATTAGTCCAGCCGTCTTGGACTATATTTGGCATGACACTCCGCCAGCAGTTGTGTAATCTAATACATAACGGCTGAGGTGCGAAGGTTTGTCCATCATGTCTCTACAAAACCTCTACCTTCAAAGGGACTCTGCAATCTAAACATTACTTATACTGTGATTATAGAGAATACACAATTCTGAAAAATGATCTGTACATTGTGTTAGCAAAATTGTCAGCAAAGGCACAAAATGAGACAAATATATATATATATTTTAAATGTTTGTGGCGCCCATTACCCATTGAAAAGCTGTTCAGGTGCATATCCAGCCACAGGTGATGTCATAAGCATGAGACTCCACAAGCATATTTTTTTCGATTATTTTGCCTTTGCGTGCAAGTTTGTTAACACAATGTATAGATATTTTTCATCATTTTTTATTCTCATCATTTTCAATCTGAGCATTGTTTAGGTTGATATTCCCTTTAAAAATGGCTTGCGACAGCACTAAGTGCATTGATTTAAGATGCGTTGACTTCTGTCGGGATTTAGCATTGTACTTGGAGCCCATGGAGAAACCATTAAGTGCTATTTCCACAGTGCTTCAAGAGGAAGATGGCAGAGTACAGTGTGTTTGCTTTTTTACCTGATGAGCGGAGGTCAAACTTCAGTGCTGTTCTGTGAAATTAGTATTTAACCGTTTTTTTTTTCTGCAGGAAATGTTGCTTAAACCTGTTGTTTAAAGAAATCTATGCAATATTTTTTAAAGGATTTCCGTGTTTGTACATCGCTTTACTACTAACGAAATAACGAGCACAACCTCGCCGTGTGGTCTGTTAAAAAAGCAAAATGGAGGTCTCTTGTCTCTGTTAAATTTGCTTAGAGGGACGTATTTCTGGAGATGTATAAGGGATAATTTCAGAGAAGACGGCACATATACATGGCTGGCGTACAAATATGGGACACGTACATCAGTGTCGCATTAATTGGTATACACCATCTGTTAAAAAAAGCATTGGTTTCCATGGTTACAGCTCCACGTTTAGAACTGGCATTTAGAAATAACCCCCCTATTTGCCACCAAGTAATCAGAGTTTTTATTTATTTATTTATGTTACCCAAAAATGTTTTGATTACCAAAAAAAAAGGATTTGCCAAATTTAACAGGAAGTCATCTGTCTGTTGTAAGATTTAAAAGGGCAGTGACACAAAGAAAGATGGGTTTATATGTGTCCACTGAAAATAAGTGAATCTGCATATCAAGCCACAGATGATGTTATAACCTGCAGACACTAAAGACACATTTAATACACGTTTTCTCTTATTTCATTCACAATGCATAGTTCATATAAAAAAAAAAAAAATTCACAATCTTAGCATACACAATATTTATATTGGAGGGCGACGAAGTCCCTTTACAAGCAATTGATTTAAAAATAATTAATTATGCCTTACAGGTAAAATCAGACCAGTGGGAATCTTCCTACTGTATACATCACTTTTAGACCTCGGCCCCCAGAACTGACTTTTATAAATCACCCCACTGTGTTTTAAAAAAAAAAAAAAAGTTTCCTGGTTGAATGACCATCATAAACCATAATGTAGAATTGCATGGATATCTAACAAGTGGAAGGTTTTTTAGTTGGCTGGCTCTATACGGTTTGTATAGCCATTACCGTATTTACATGTGGTACCGCCTGGTGACATAACATAATGGGGTGGCGCTAATCAAAGTGAAATATTTTTTTCTTTTTTTTCCTGTTGGTGCGTAAATATTTTAAGGCACAACCCAGATCATTCTGTAATGTCTGCCGTCATGTAAGCATTATACATGTGATTAAATTGTGCTGCTAACGGAGCAGAGAGGCGCTTTATTCAAAATTGGAATCAATAGAGGACTTTTTCTTTTCGTTTCAGCTACCAGAATTTCAGTAGATTATGATGGCACACTGCATTCAGAACCTTACACACATACAAACACAGACACTATCATTATTTTTCCCGGCAGAGCATTAATGTATTTTTCTAACCAGTTTGAGATTTTCCTGTTCCATTTAAATGATAACATATAGTCACTTAAACCAATCCTCAGAGACCAGCGTCGGTTCCCTGAAGTTTTGACTTGTATCACCAGCAGATTGGTGAAATTGTATTGTTTTGGGTGAGAGCGGAATGGAGAGAGAGGCGGTTCAAATACGTTACGTTCTTCTCCTGTCATTCACTTCACTAGGTAACATAACAACTTTGTAGAGGAATATTGAATTCTACCTTTCTATTTCAATGCTTGAATTCCATATGAAACTACTCCCTTTGAGTTCATAGTTACTTAATTTGCTTATATGCCAATGTGTGTGTTTGGTTGTTTGTTTTTTTACTTTTGATTCACTGTTTTGTTTGTGTTTTGTGTAATTTATATGTTTTATTGAGTTGGCAGTGGCTGTTTTCTTGGTATTTCGGATGCTTGGCTCAGGAGCTTACCATCATTCTATCGTGATTGCAACATAAGCTTGAAATGTTTGGGATTGTCCCTACATCTTTTGTACCTTTTTATGTCTTGTTTTTATTATCCTTGTTTGTCTGTAGTCTGAATTTGGCTGACTTCATTAACTACACCCTACCTGTTGGGCTCTTTTTTTTATTGATAATTGTGTTTGGATAGGACTGGGATCATTTTGTTTTTCTTTTTATCTGACTTCATTTTCCATTAGTTTTGAAGTAAGTTATTTAAAATTTTTGGACTTATTGAATTTTGAGAAATTTACAGTAATTTGTAATATAACTGCTGTGATATACTTGAATAAAGATAATATGGGAAACATTTTTGTGATTTATGCAATTCTTGTAGCACAACACAGATTACATTGTTGTATCATTAAAGGGAATGTCTAGTACCCAAAATTCATCTTCCAAATATGAATGTGCTTTCAAGGTACTTTAAAATGCATGTTTTACATTTTGCATAAAATACAGCTAGATGAAATTGTGAAATTACAGCAGTTTGCAAGAAACCAGGACTGCCCACACTAGGTGAGTAAAAGTAATTTCCCCCTTTTTTGCTTCAGGAACCAATGAGAATAATGCCAATCACATGAATGGAATATCCTGTCTCTCAAGTGATGTCATCAGACAATGTGTTGCACTGTTAAGAGATCCTACTGTGTACAAGAGCAAGGTCACTAAGAGGCCACACAATACATTAAACTTGAGGAGGGCAGGAAGTGACTAAATGAAACAAAAGGTTATATCCTCAGTGTCTATATAATCAGTGCTGCCGCACCTGCAGTAAACATGCAGAGTAATCACTGGGGAGGGCTTGAGTCAAATATGAAAAATGTGATTTATACAGAATGCCTGCATCAAATCACATCAGGATAAAAAGACTGTGCATTATACAAGCAGCGATCTTCATCTTGCACCTAAGTGAGTTTGGGGACTAGACTGTCCCTTTAAAGTAATGGGCATCCTTTTATTTTGCCATTTTAGTCCTCCCAGTTAACCCCTTGGCGACACAGGACGGACTAGGTCCGTCCTGTGTGCCGACACGTTAGTGACACAGGACGGACCTAGTCCGTCCTGTGTCAAAACGAGCACTGAAAGCGGAGTTTTTCCACTTTCAGTGCTCAAGCGGCATTGTAACGATGCTTCCGTGTGGAAGCATCGTACAATGCTAAAAAAAAATGCCTTTTTTAAAGGCACAGAGCCTTTAAAACGCAGGCATTTCAAAAATGAGCATAGGAAGCGAATCTTTCGCTTCCTATGCTCAGAAAGTGTTTCTGATTGCCTCGCAAGTCGAGGCAATCAGAAACACAAAAAAAAAAAATGCACGATCTTGGTCACTGAGTGACCAAGATGGCGCTGCCCTTCTAAGGGCAAGAGCACAGGAGGCAGGAAGTACCTGCTTCCTGTGCTCTCTGGCTGTCACACGATTGCCTCTTCATAGAGGCAATCAGTGACTGCCAGGCACACTGACAGGCAGTGGGGATGCTCTCCTGAACATCCCCACTGACTGGTCAGATCAATATTAACTCTATATTGATCTGACCAGTTATGATCTGCCTCCCTCTCCTCACATTTTTTTTAGTGAGGGAGAGAGACAGATCAAAGTTCTAAAAGTAAGTAAAAGTAAAAAAAAAAAAAACACACAACACACAAATAATAAAACAATAAAAACATTTTTATTAAAGCAATTCCCTGCGTTTAACCCCTTCCCTGCCACTGATCTTGCATAAGTAGTGATCGTGCACATCAGCGCATTTATTTTTGCTGTTTGTGCATTTTTTAGGGGTTAATTTTTTTTGTACTGTAATTTATTACAGTACTAAAAAGGCTCTTCTAAGAGTTATTAACCCCTTATTTGCCGTCGATCACTGCTTATGCAATGATATTTACGCCAAAGCAATTTTTATCTGTCTGCATATTTTTATTTTATTTATTTTTTTTACACATACCCGCTAGGGGATTACATGTAAAGTAAAAATATTTGAGTTTTTTTTTTTAAGCTGCCTGAGCGCATAGCGATCAGTAACAGCGAATTAGTGGCAAAGGTGGTTTGGTGATTTCTCAATTAAGCTCATTCGCCCTGGTCAGATCAAAATTAATCGGATCAATATTCACAAATATTGATCTGCCTCCCTCTCCTCACTTACATTTTTGTGACGGAAAGAGACAGATCAGTATTAGTGATATAAAATAACATTTTATAAAATTGGCAGGTTTTATGAAAGTCTTTCACTGTGTATTAACCCCTTCCCTGCCATTCATCACTGTGTAAGCCGTAATCTTGCACAGCAACAGTATGTTTTGCTGTCTGCACTGTTTTATGGCTTAATTTCTTTGTACTGTAATGTATTACAGTACTAGATAGGCTCTATTAAGAGCTTTTAACCCCTTCTTTGCTCGAGATCACTGCTTACGCACTGATTCTGAGGCGGCGGACTCAGGGTTCGATTTTGACCCTATTCAGCTTTCTGATACATCATCTAGCGATGTATCGGTGGCTGCTGAGCCCTTGCCACAAGTAGTGATGGGGGTCTACCGATAAAAAAATATATGGTTTGGTGGGGGTAAATTACATTGGCTGGCTTCAAAGATATATCCCATAAAGGACACGGACGCAGGTTGACTACATGTCAAAATTCCAAGTTGGAATTTTGAGATGCGCATCTCACAAATGTTACCTTCTAGCCAAAAACAAACCAACAAACCTATGCATGGGTGCTATCCCTGTACTCGGGAGATGTTGCTGAACACATATTGGGTTGTTGTTTGGCAGTGACATATACCAGAATCTGTGAATTCATGCCTGAAGTACAATGCATGTGGAAAAAAAACTCCCAAAAAAGTACTACCACAAACTTTTACAAAGGCTGGTGGTAGAATTAGTACCTATACAGTATTAAAATACCACCATTTGAAATACCTTAGGATGTCTATTTTCCAAAAATATATGGTTTGATGGGGTAAAATTCATTGGACGGCTTCAAAAATGTTCCAAATGGAACATGGGCGCAGGCTGACTACATGTCAAAATTCCAGGTTTAAATTGCGCACCCCCTAAATGTGGAATTTTAGACCCAATACAAACCAACAAACCTATGCATGGGGGGTATCCCTGTACTCAGGAGATGTTGCTGAACACATATTGAGGTGTTGGTTGGCAGTGGCAAATACCAGAATCTGAAAATTCCTGCCTGAACTACAATGTGTGTGGGGAAAAAATGACATCCCAACCCTTTGACATAGGTTGGTGGTAGAATTAGCACTTGGAAAGTGTTAAAATACCACAATTTTAAATACCTTAGGATGTCTAGTTTTCCAAAATATATGGTTTTATGGGGTAAAATACTTTGACAGGCTTCAAAAGTGTCCCAAATGGAACATGGGCGCAGGCTGACTACATGTCAAAATTCCAAGTTGGAAATGCACCCCCCCTAAACGTGGCCTTTTAGCCCCCAAATAATCTAACTAACCTACACATGGGTTGTATCCCTGTACTCAGGAGATGTTGCTGAACACATATTAAGGTGTTGTTTGGCACTGACACATAATAGGATCTGTGAATTCATGCCCGATGTACAATGAATGTGAAAAACAAATTACTATCCATAACATTGACATAGGCTGGTGGTAGAATTAGTGCATGA
The DNA here is from genome assembly GCA_036172795.1 of Pelodytes ibericus. Taxonomy (NCBI): domain Eukaryota; kingdom Metazoa; phylum Chordata; class Amphibia; order Anura; family Pelodytidae; genus Pelodytes; species Pelodytes ibericus. The sequence continues at coordinate 199,036,500 of CM069861.1, read as the reverse complement.
AAAGTGTTAAAATACTACCATTTGAAATACCCTAGGGTGTCTAGTTTTCAAAAATATATGGTTTTGTGGGGTAGAATACACTTTTTGGCTTCAAAAATGTCCCAAATGGCACATGGGCGCAGGTTTTCTGCACGTCAGAATTCCAAGTTGGAAAACCAAAAAGCGCACCTCTCAAATGTGGCCTTTTAACCCCCAAATAACCTAACCAACCTATACATGGGGGGTATCCCTGTACTCAGGAGATGTTGCTGAACACATATTGAGGTGTTGTTTGGCACTGACATATAACAGGATCTGTGAATTCATGCCCAAAGTACAATGTATGTGAAAAAAAATTACTACCCAAAACATTGACATAGGCTGGTAGTATAATTAGTGCATGGAAAGTGTTAAAATACTACCATTTGAAATACCCTAGGGTGTCTAGTTTAAAAAAATATATGGTTTTGTGGGGTAGAATACACTTTCTGGCTTCAAAGATGTCCCAAATGGGACATGGGCACAAGTTTTCTGCATGTCAGAATTCCAAGTTGGAAAACCAAAATGCGCACCCCCTAAATGTGGCCTTTTAGCCCCAAAACAAACCAACAAACCTATGCATGGGTGGTATCCCTGTACTCAGGAGATGTTGCTGAACACATATTGAGGTGTTATTTGGAAATACCCCTTCACATTTTAAGGTAATGTTTACCTAAATTGCAATCTATGTGAAAAATTAAAAAAAAAAGTTTTTTTGCTTCAAACTTTGGCAAAGATTGGTGGTAAAATGGCTACATGAAATGTGTCAGAATACCCCAAAATAAATGCCCTGAGTTGTCTAGTTTTCAAAAATATGTACATGTTGGGGGTCATTCATGGATTTAGTACAGAAATCAGTGTTACAATGTCACTATCGCTAATTTTGAAAGAAAGGATTTTAAAATAGCTTTGCACCACTTATAGTTCTGGCCCTGTAACATGAATAAAAAAGCACAAAAACATAAAAACATGGGCTATTTCTGAACTCAGGACATATATTAGAAACTTTTTAGCAGTGTTTTTTTGTTGTCTCTTGTACATGAGTATACGATTTTTCAAATAAAAGTCATAAAAAAATTATTTTTTAATTTTTTTTGCCATATTTTATAAATTTTTTACATCAAATTATATGCAATTATAAAAATAATGGTATCAAAAGAAAGCCCTTCTTATAACGATAAAAACGATATATAGTTTGTGCGGGTACACTAAATGAGACAGAAATAAATTACAGCAAAACACAAACACCTCAGAAATGTTAAAACAGCCCATGTCACCAAGCGTCGGACAAGCCAAAAAAGTCATGTCACTAAGGGGTTAAGAGTGGTTATTTATTTAAAAATTTAAACCTAAAAAAAAAATACATATGAAAGGCCATTTTATATAATTTTTGAATGGTACTTTCTAATTTGCGGATGGCGTTTCAGTAGTGTAGCTGAAATCTCTTCCAGTAACCCCTCCACGAGTAGGACACCGCCAATGCTTTACCGTTTGCTTTGTGGATACAGTTTCAAAATTCAAGTGAAGCATCCCCAGCTTACTTCTCATCAGTTCTAATTTGTCTAACATGTTTTATTTTATTAGATTTTTAGCTAAATAACACATTTTCCCTTGCACTGTGATTACTACACTATTCGTTTTATGAAGAAGCCGTGGGTTTTTTGTTTTGTTTTATGTTTTGAGCAGTGCATATATACATTGTGGAATACTGTATAATTGTTTTGTGGAATAAATTATTTTTGGGTTGTGACAAATGTGGGACCAGAGGTGAAACAGACAGAAGATGTCTGCACTATAGCATCACAAAACATTCCCCGGGGACAAAACCCATTTAGAGAAACCTCTGTGCTGCCTGTTCGGCTCCCTGTGCAGTATGACGGTGGAAGTGCCAACAGGTCATGTGACCAGCATTCTGCCGTCAGACGCTTTGGTTTACGTGACCTCTCTGCACACACCGCGGATGAGCCGAACAGGCAGCATGGAGGACACGATGCTGCCTGCCACTAGCCACCAGGAAAAAAAGCCAAGTATTGGGGATAGGAACATATATTGGGCAAATTGGCTGGGGCATATTAATAGCAAAATAATACCTCAGGGCCCTGGTATGTGGTCGCACTAACCTAGGTGATCAAGCCCTCAGGGGATCCAAGTTACTCTGTACCAGGACCAGTCTCTCCATTACTGCAATATAACTCCTGTATACTACCACTGGACGCTCAGGGTCCCTTGTCATCTAGACCTCGTAGGGACACTATATCATTCCAGTGTATATAAAAAAAATACATCTTTATAATGTTAGTTTGCAACTTATAACAAGGTATAGTCACAATATAAATATGGATAAGAATCATATATTCACATAATCATTCAGTAGTGTTTGGAATAACAAAACTTGCCCATAAAATCTAATTTCACTTGTTTGTTCTTCAGGTAAATATGTCCCCAGCGTTATTAAATTACCTTACTAGCCTCAGCTACTTCCACGAGTAGGCTTTCCAGGTACTAAACTAGCTAACTTTTATAAAATGTATTTAGCTCCAGCCAGTAAATAAAACAATACTGTCAGATCTCCAGAAACATAAAGAAACAACCTCAAAACCCAGACTCCAAAGTCCTTGTAGCATAAGATTGTTGTGCCAATTTGCAGAGGTTTAACAGTGGATGTTTCTTAAATAATATTTAAAAAAACAAATGTATTTCTCCCCAGGTAATTCTCCTGCAATATTCCTGTGTGAAAAAAACATCCATTTCTTGATCATGGTAATAATGTTTTGCTCCTTCCTTGGCAGATATCGGGGCCTCTAAACTCTAGGATTACCTTTAGGCCCGCTCAGTCTCCGGGATAAGGATCTGAGAGGGCTATTCACTAAAAGGTGAGTTGAGTTAGATGAACATTTCAGCTCACCAGTTTAACTATACATTGTGCAGGGACAAATATGGTGAGTTTCCCCTGCCAAGCAAATTCACCAGGTTTTTCCTGGCACAATGTATAGATAAACTGGTAAAATGGAGTGTTCCTCTCACATCAACTCATCTTTTAGTGAATAGCCTTCTTACTCATCTTTTAGCGAATAGCCCTCTAACTCATCTTTTAGTGAATAGCCTTCTTACTCATCTTTTAGTGAATAGCCCTCTAACTCATCTTTTAGTGAATAGCCTTCTTACTCATCTTTTAGCGAATAGCTCTCTAACTCATCTTTTAGTGAATAGCCCTCTAACTCATCTTTTAGTGAATAGCCCTCTAACTCATCTTTTAGTGAATAGCCCTCTAACTCATCTTTTAGTGAATAGCCCTCTAACTCATCTTTTAGCGAATAGCCCTCTAACTCATCTTTTAGTGAATAGCCTTCTTACTCATCTTTTAGTGAATAGCCCTCTAACTCATCTTTTAGTGAATAGCCCTCTAACTCATCTTTTAGTGAATAGCCCTCTAACTCATCTTTTAGTGAATAGCCCTCTAACTCATCTTTTAGTGAATAGCCCTCTAACTCATCTTTTAGTGAATAGCCCCCTAACTCATCTTTTAGTGAATAGCCCCCTAACTAATCTATTAGTGAATAGCCCTCTTAACTCATATTTTTGTGAATAGCCCTCTTAACTCATCTTTTAGTGAATAGCCCTCTTAACTCATCTTTTAGTGAATAGCCCTCTTAACTCCTCAACTTTGTGGATAAAATGAAGGTTCTAACAGCTTACAGAAAACAGGATGATCTGCTTGCTGTATGAGGGAACTCGAATCTTATTGTTCTAAGACTATTCTGCTGCAGTATGTGCTAAATGACGGGAGTTTAGCCCAATTTGTAAAATGCTCTTTGAAAAAGGGGTGACATTTTCTTTGCAGTTTTCAGCACGACTACGTCTGACGTCATGAGGGCCAGACGCAGTGGTGTATCTTGGTTTTGTGCTGCCCTAGGCAGACAAAATTTGGGCACCCCCCTACCCACGATGCACACCCACGACATGACCCATAACCCAGGTTGCACGCCAAGGACATGCCCCATCGCCCCATCACCTCATTTACATGCCTCCATCACCCCATTACATACACATTACCAATATTATTTGCCATTAATATTTCCCAGCCAATTTGCCCAATAATATGCCAGTATAATTTGCTATTAATATACCCCCGTCAATTTGCCATTTAATATGTCCCTGCCAATTTGACCAATAAAATGCCAGTATTATTTGCCATTAATATTCCCCAGTCAATTTGCCCAATAATATGCCAGTGTTATTCTGCCATTTAATATTCCATAGCCAATTTGCCCAATAATATACCAGTGTTATTTGCCATTAATATGCATCAGCCAATTTGCCCAATTATATTCCAGTGTTATTTGCCATTTAGTATGCCCAAGTCAATGTGCCCAATAATATGCCAGTGTTATGTCCCATTAATATGCCAATCAGCCAATTTGCCCAATTATATTCCAGTGTTATTTGCCATTTAGTATGCCCAAATCAATGTGCCCAATAATATACCAGTGTTATGTCCCATTAATATGCCCCAGACACTTTCCCCCCATCTCCCCAGGACTTACCATTTTCCCTGGTGGCTAGTGGCAGGCAGCATGGCCAAACCTTAGTCACATGCCAAACCTTACTCCACCTTGCACAAAGGCTTCCGATAGCCGGAATACCCCTCCTGAAGACTGGAGGATGGCGTTCATCATGCTACCAACAAAAAGTGATATTGCTAAAATAGTGGAGAAAGCACTACAACCCCTCCAAGCTGAACTGTCAGAGATGAAACATGATATGCGACAGATGGAGGGTAAAGTACTTACCCTAGAGGAGGAAATGCCATTAACCTGTGAAATGGTGAACGCACTGAATACGCACGTACAGACACAGGAGTATCAGATCTACTCACTTCAGCAGCATGTTGAGATGGTAGAAAATAAAAGCCGACAAAATAATGTCCGCATCCGAGGGGTCCCTGAGGAAGTCGGTGATGAAGACCTATGCGCTACAGTTGAACAGCTATTCGATTCGATCCTGCACAAGTCACCAGCAAACTCCACCGAAGTGGACACAGTGTTCCGCAGCCGGAGACTGAGAGGTCTGAAAGGAGCCATGCCTCGAGATGTGATATGTACCCTACACTACTCTGCTGATCGGGATGCACTTTTGAAGGATTACTGCCATATGTCACCGGTCAAAATCCTGGATAAGGAGATCATGTTTTTTGCAGATCTCTCCCCTACCACATTGCAGGCTCGTAAGGCCTTACGCCCGGTGACTGTGGAACTGAGAGCAGCTGAGATTCCATATACCTGGGGCTCCCCATTCGCCCTACAGGTCCGAAGGAACAATCTATTGCATGTTCTTCGTCACCCAAAAGACTTACCATCTTTCCTCAGCGGGTTGGGCCTACCTAACATCCAGGTACCGGAGTGGCAGAAACCTGCTATTTTTCCCGGACCCCTCTGTGTAAACCCTCCAACGTCAGAGAATGACTAGCTTAGCAGCACCTAAGCCGACTGCCTAAGCTGACTGTAAGTTATAATTGGGGTCTATGTCCCCAGAGACGGCCTCCGCACCTTTAACTAAGCTCCAATCTGGACTGTGTTAGCGCATTGTATATAGCCAATTTTCACTAGTTTTAACAAGCCTCGTCTACATACCTGAAACAATAGGCACATGTCCAATGTATACTATAGCAGAAGGCCCATGCCTTACATCTGTTTGTTCTGTTTGCTGGGTTTTTTCCTTTTTTATTAACAAATGGGAAGAGAAAGTTCCAAAGCCATATTCTGCTCTTTGTTGCAGCTGCGGTGCAGCGCTTGTATTGTTATATTACCATGGGGCTGCTGGCTCTGTTTCCCCCACAGAGGAGCTCCACTCTACCTTGGTTAGTGGAATTGGAGCTAGGTCAACTTTTTCTGACTGTAACCTCGTTTTTCTTTTTGTGGCGCTTTCCCGCCATAGGTGGCCTGTCCCACCTGGGAGTTGCTCCCTACTCTTTGTCTTTACCTTCTTCTCTGTTTTACCCTCTTCTTCCCATCCCCCCCCCTATATAACCCCCCCTTTTTTTTATTTTCTTTTTCTCTTTCCTTTCTTTTTATATAAATCTTTTCACTCCTTTTAGACATAATCGTTTGTTAAAAAAACTGTTCTTTTGAACTTGTTCTGATTCAGATATGATTATCTACAACCTGTATGTTTGTATTTTCTTATTAATATGTAAAACTAATAAAATATGATTTACACACAAAAAAAAAAGGTTTAGACCCCCATATTCTTTTACTTCAGGTAACTCACTGGAAAGCTGGTGAGGAGTGTGTTTTGAGGGTCACATGGATACAAGAATGTATTGCGGCACTCTATCTCACCAAAAAACGGGGGGTAGCCATAGTGTTAAGTAAAACCCTTCATTATGTGATACATAAGAAGATTATTGACCCTGAGGGTAGATTTATTGTAATTGATATTTCGGTGGATGATGTACGTTTAGTGTTGTTGAATGGTTATGCCCCTAATCGGCCTAATGATCCATTTTTTTTGCAAAATATACGAACTTTTAATCAAGCTTCTTTTTTTTGTATTTTTATAAATATCTTTTTATTTCAAATTTTTAAATACATTCTAACATTATATAATTTATATCTGAATTTACAGTTTTAAATTAAGTCAGATATATTAAATATACAGTCAAAATGCAAGTAAATATATTAATCATACAATATATTAATGTCATACATCTCTATGAATTATCTCATAAAGAAGTTTTAAAAGTTTCAGGCATAACTATTAGTATAAATATATTAACAAATAAGTATTATTTATTAATTAATTTTTTTTCAATTATGAATTAGATTATTACAAAAAATATATATGTATATAACATTAAAATTCCTATCCCTTCCCCTATTAAATCGTAGAGAAATACCTTTATAGTACTTAATTATTATCTATTATCTAATAATATATCTATGTCACTCTATTATATATATCAATGTGAATTTGAATTTAATTAACAAAATGTTACATTTACTATTTCCATCATGTACATGGTGTTCTACCACTTAATAGTTGTTCAAAATACCACATTGTTTCCTGGAATGTTGTTCGTATTTGTTTTTTTATAATTTTCATCTAGTGTACCAATGAAAATTTTCCATAAAAAAAAAAAAATTCTGTATCTCGGTCTTTACGTAAAGTGGCTTCCAACCAATCCATCCTGAGAAGGAATAATATTTTAGTTTGAAATAGTGACATTGTTGGTGCCTCGTTTTGTATCCATTGTTGTAAAATACACTTCCTGGCAACAGCCAATGTAATACGTAATATAGATATATTCACAATTCTGAAGTTTTCCTTTAAAATTATTCCAAGAATAGCTTCTTCAGGTTGTATTATATAATTATGTATTTTGAGTGTGTTTAGAAATTGTTCAACATTATTCCAAAAAGTACAGATTTCATGGCATTCACAAAAATGGTGTATTAAACTTGCACCATTTAGACCACACTTTTGACAAGAGTCTAAAGGAATAATACCCATGAGGTGTTGTCTATGTGGAGATAGATAGGCATAATGGATAATTTTGTAATGCATTTCTGTATATGAAACTGCAGGAAATATTTTGCATGTAATAATGAATTGTTTTATTATGTCTTCTAAGTTTATTTTGGGGAAATGTGTTAACCATTAACTTTTTTTTGTGTGAAGTTTGCTGCATGTATTTCTCTATATATTAGTTTTGTGGATATGGCAGGTTCCAATAATAATCTTGCTTTTTTTTAATCAAAAGTGTTATCCCAATCTGCCTGTCTAAGTTTTTGAAATTGATTTCTTGCAAATTCTTGAATTTGAAGCTATACAGTGGATACAAAAAGTCTACACAACCCTGTTAAAATGTCAGGTTTCTGTGCTGTAAAAAAATGAGACAAAAGATAAATCATTTCAGAACTTTTTCCACCTTTAATGTGACCTATAAATTGTACAACTCAATTGAAAAACAAACTGAAATCTTTTAGATAGAGGGAAGAAAAAATATAAAAAATAAAATAATGTGGTTGCATAAGTGTGCACACCCTCTTATAACTGGGGATGTAGCTGTGTTCAGAATTAAGCAATCACATTCCAAATCATGTTAAATAGGAGTCAGCATACACCTGCCATCATTTAAAGTGCCTCTGATTAACCCCAAATAAAGTTCAGCTGCTCTAGTTGGTCTTTCCTGAAATTTCTTAGTCGCATCCCACAGCAAAGCCATGGTCCACAGAGAGCTTCCAAAGCATCAGAGGGATCTCATTGTTAAAAGGTATCAGTCAGGAGAAGGGTACAAAAGAATTTCCAAGGTATTAGATATACCATGGAACTAAGTGAAGACAGTCATCATCAAGTGGAGAAAATATGGCACAACAGTAACATTACCAAGAACTGGAACTCCCTCCAAAATTGATGAAAAGACGAGAAGAAAACTGGTCTGGGAGGCTACCAAGAGGCCTACAGCAACATTAAAGGAGCTGCAGGAATATCTGGCAAGTACTGGCTGTGTGGTACATGTGACAACAATCTCCCGTATTCTTCATATGTCAGGGCTATGGGGTAGAGTGGCAAGACGAATGCCTTTTCTTACGAAGAAAAACATCCAAGCCAGGCTACATTTTGCAAAAACACATCTGAAGTTTCCAAAAAGCATGTGGGAAAAGGGGTTATGGTCTGATGAAACCAAGGTTGAACTTTTTGGCCATAATTCCAAAAGATATGTTTGGCGCAAAAACAACACTGCACATCACCAAAAGAACACCATACCGACAGTGAAGCATGGTGGTGGCAGCATCATGCGTTGGGGCTGTTTTTCTTCAGCTGGAACTGGGGCCTTAGTTAAGATAGAGGGAATTATAAACAGTTCCAAATACCAGTCAGTATTGGTACAAAACCTTCAGGCTTCTGCTAGAAAGCTGAACATGAAGTGGAACTTCATCTTTCAGCATTACAACGACCCAAAGCATACATCCAAATCAACAAAGGAATGGCTTCACCAGAAGAAGATTAAAGTTTTGGAATGGCCCAGCCAGAGCCCAGACCTGAATCCGATTGAAAATCTGTGGGGTGATCTGAAGAGGGCTATGCACAGGAGATGCCCTCACAATCTGACAGATTTGGAGTGTTTTTGCAAAGAAAAGTGGGCAATTCTTGCCAAGTCAAAATGTGCCATGCTGATAGACTCATACCCAAAAAGACTGAGTGCTGTAATAAAATCAAAAGGTGCTTCAACAAAGTATTAGTTTAAGGGTGTGCACACTTATGCAACCACATTATTTATTTTTACATTTTTTTTCTTCCCTCTACCTAAAAGATTTCAGGTTTTTTTTCAAATGAGTTGTACAGTTTATAGGTCACATTAAAGGTGGAAAAAGTTCTAAAATGATTTATCTTTGTCTCATTTTACAGCACAGAAACCTGACATTTTAACAGGGGTGTGTAGACTTATTATATCCACTGTACACACCACTGGATATTTAATTGAGGTAATTTTTCTCTGCATTCAGTAAGAGTCATCAAGGAGGTAGTATTAGGTTTAACAAAAGCTGTAAGATTATTTATATTCTGAGTCTTCCATTCTTGAAAGGGTTTTATTGCTTTACCATTTTGGAATAATGGGTTATTACAAAAGGGATGAAAGACAGAGAATCTCCACTGTGCTGCAGGATTTAGGAATCATTGTAGATAACAAACTTGGCAACAGTGCCCAATGCCAGTCAGCAGCTGCAAGGGCCAATAAGATATTGGCATGTATAAAACGAGGTATAGATTCACGGGAGGAGGACATCATCTTGCCTCTTTACAAATCAATGGTAAGACCTCACCTTGAATATGCAGTACAATTCTGGGCACCAGTCCGTAAAAAAGTATATTAAGGAACTAGAAACAGTGCAAAGGAAGGCTACAAAATTAATAAGGGGATCGGAGGATCTTAGTTATGAAGAGAGACTTAAAAAAATGCATTTATTTACTTTAGAAAAAAGGCGTCTTAGAGGGGATATGATAACATTATATAAATATGTGCAGGGCCAATATAAGGAGCTCTCCAGGGACCTGTTCATTAACAGAAATGTACAAAGAACAAGAGGTCACCCCCTGAGACTGGAAGGGCAAAGATTTCATAGACAGCAAAGGAAGGGATTCTTTACGGTAAGGACAATAAAGTTATGGAACTCACTGCCAAGAGAGCTAGTGCTATCAACCACAATAGATGTATTTAAAAATGGTCTGGATGTATTTTTTTTTTTTTTTAGAAAAGCACAACATACAGGGCTATTAATAATAGAATAAGCATTAATAATAGAGCTTATTGATCCAAGGAGAAATCTGATTGCCCTTTTGGAGTCAAGAAGGAATTCCCCCCCCCTAGGAGGCAACATTTGAAATAGCTTCCTTAGGGGTTTTTGCCTTCTTTTGGATCAAAACGCTGGAATGATAGGTAGAAGGGTTGAACTTGATGGACTTGTGTCTTTTTTCAACCTATGTTACTATGTTACCCCGACAAAGTCTAACCATCTTCCAAGCTTTCATTGGGGATGTTAATAAGGGATTATCTTGGATACGTTCTGGAAGTTTTGTAAGTGGTATGTGTATCAATGCCTGTAATGCAATTGTGGGACTAAAATTTTGTTCTAAGATGATATTTGAATATGTATCAGTGTTAGTAATCCAATTTAGGGCATAACGATATAAATCAGCTAAATTATAATCTTTAGGTATTGGCAAATTATGACCAAGATCTGTTTTTGTTCGTTGCATGGTGTTAAATGCTATTTGAGGTCTTTTATTGGACCAAATAAAATTTAAAAATGCTTTTATTATATTTTTATTATCTTTCTCTTTAATTAATAATGGTAAGGTTTGAATTAAGTACATCAATTTAGGAAAGGATATTATTTTTATAAGTGCTATACGACCTGTGTAAGTTAATGGGAGTTTTTGCCAATTATGTAATTTTGTTATTATTGTTTTAATTATAGGTTTATAATTTATGTTATATAAGTCTGTGGGATTTTTTGGGATATTTATTCCTTAGTATTTGAGTGACTTTGATTCCCATTGTATACCTATTTTTGGCATTTTAATCAGGGTTTTTTTGATGGAGAGATAAAGTGCTTTAGATGTTGTTTTGTTTATGGTAAAACCCGTGATTGCACCATATTTGTCCAATAAATGAAATACATGCGGAATAGCTGTATGTGGTTTTGTAATATATAGTAAAATATCATCAGCAAATGCTGAAAGTTTAAGTTGTTGTGTATGTATTGGTATTCCTGTGATTTCATTTGTATTTTGTATTACTCTGAGAAGGGGATCTAATGCTAAATTAAATAATAAAGGAGATAGTGGACATCCCTGTCTTACTCCTCGATGCATAACTATAATGGGAGAATCTAGACCATTTGTGGTAATAACCGTTGTGGGATTTTTATATAGATGACGTATGAGTGTTAAAAATGTTTGTCAAAAATATTGGTGCTTAATAACCCGAAATAAATGATGCCAAGATACCTGATCAAACGCTTTCTCTGCATCTAAACTTAAAAGAGTATTATGATAAGAGATATGTTCATTATATGCATGTATAGTAGTGGCTATCGCTGTTCTCACCCCCTTGACCGAATGTCTACCTCTTATGAATCCCAATTAATGTAGGCTTATTATTTCTGGAAGTATTATTTGAAGGCGATTAGCATGTATTTTGGCTAATATTTTTATATCTTGATTAAGAAGAGTAATGGGACGATATGAAGATATTAGGGTCGAGTCCTTGTCTGGTTTCAAGATTAATATAGTTCTGGAAGTAGTTACATTTGTAATATCAATGTTTTATTGTAATATTTTGTCACATAATGATACTAAAGTGTCTGTAATATGAGGTTTAAGAAGTTTGTAAAATTCAGCTGGATATCCATCTGGGCCAGGAGTTTTATTATTATGTAGAGTGGATATTATTTTTTGTATTTCTTTATCCGTAATTTTTGCTTCTAAAATTTCCCTATGTATTGGTGTTAATTTTGGTAATTTTGCTTTGTTAAGTAATTCCAGTCCCAAGTTAAAATTATCTAGTTTTTCCTGATATAAATTAGAAAAATATTCATGGAATGCCTTATTTATTTTTTTCGGGGATGTTTCTATTTGACCTAGTCCTGTTTGTTTATGCGTGATGTTATGTCGGTGTCTAATGGGTTTGGTCATATTTGCTAAAAGTTTTCCAGATTTATTACCCCATCGGAAAAATCTAGCTTTTGTATAATCAAGTTGGGATTGAGCTTTAGCAGTAAGAAACGTTTCCAGTATACGTTTAGTTTCTAAATATTGCTGCTTGGTGATATCACTAGGGTTTGATAAGAAATTATTATATGCAGTTGTCTCATAGTGTGTTAATTTATTACATTTTATGGTCCTTTTTTGTTTAGTTGTATAAGAGATGATATGTCCTCGTATTACTGCCTTTGCTGTTTCCCAGAATAATAAAGGTTGCTCTATGTGTTCTATGTTGTCATCTACATAATTAGCCCAAGTTTGTTCTAAGTATGTTTTAAATTGATCATTTGTTAAATACTGTGTTTTTACTATATATTTTGTCTCTATTTAGGTCAAGTATTAGTGGATTAGGGGCATGATCAGAAATGGTTATATTTTTTATATAACATTGTTTTATTTGAGAAATGAATGTAGGCAATATTAAAAAATAGTCTATTATAGATGATGTAGGGTGAACATTTGATACATGTGTATAATCTTTGACTTTTGGGTGAAATACTCTGCAGGGATCTACTAGTTGCAAATTTTGTTTTATAAGTTTCATTCCTTCTGGAATATTTATATGTGATAATCTTTCGGGTCCCCATCTGTCAATAATAGGATTTTGTATACAATTAATCTCCTCCCATAATAATTTCAGTGAAATTAGTATTTACAAGTATTTCATATAATTTACAAAAGAAAAAATATTATTAGATACATTTGGTGCGTATATGTTAACCAATAGCATCCTTTTTTGTTCTACTGTTATATCCAAAATAATGTATCTACCCTCAGGGTCAAGGATTGTGGAGTGATTTATATAGTTAAGCGATTTATGAAATAGGATAGCAACCCCCCTTTATTTACTTCTATAAGGAGCTGATATACATTTTTCTATCCACTGTAAGGTTGAATGATCTAAACATTTCCAATGTGTTTCTTGTAACATAACTATAGGTGGATTAAAATGTTTAAGATGATTAACTACCAGTTTGCGTTTAATCGGACTATTTAAACCATTAACATTCCAGGATATAATATTAATTAAAGTTGGAGCTGTAAATGTAATTTGATTTTTTTGTTTGTTTTCTTTTCTTTTCTTTTTTTACACTCAGATTCTGTCCCACGTGATATACTTAAATAGGAATTTGATTTGATTTGTTTTAATTACTGGATTATCCAATTCCAGTTTTTATTGAATTTATGTTGAGTCTCACCCCTGTCCCAGCACTGGGGTGTAGACTTTAATTGAGATTTTATGTGTATTATATTATGAGTGACATTGATCTTAAGTACTATGTGTAACATCTTACAATACATATAAATTAGAGTTAACAAACACATTTTATAAACCTGTATCAATAATCTTATATATAAATCCCAAATTAAGATATGATTCATGTTTTTCATCGGTTGCGAGGTGAGTGTGAAGTTTGTGAGTCCCAAGTTGTCCAAAAATTTGGGGCCTCATCAGGATTAAGAAAAAAGTGAGATTGACTATCTTTAATTATTTTCTGTTTTGCTGGATATTGCAAGGAAAACGTTATCTTTCGTTGGTATAGTTGTTTACAGAGTGGAGTGAATTCTCGTCTTGTTTCCGAAGCCATAGTTTGAGAAGATGATGTTATTTTCTGCAAATCCTTGTTTTCTGGTGTTGATGATGATGAAGACTCTATATCAAGATCCTTTAATTTAGATTTTTGTGAGTGATTATCTTTAATTTTCCCAGAATTTCTGGTGTTAAGTTTTTTTTGTATATTCTCCATAACATGGAACAATGTAGACCCTTATATGTGTTTTAATTGTTTATGAAATTTGGGACAATCTTGTATTAACAACTGATGAAAAACAAGAGAACTAAATAATGAATTTACATGTCAGTCAATATGAATAAAGTAAAATACAAGTTGGACAATAAGACCTATACTTTAGTTGTATATTCTGTTACGTTTAGTTCCAAAGATTATATCTTATTTTGATAAGATAGTTATGATTAGACATGTGCAAAACTAAAATTTTCATTTCGTTTTCGTCCATTCGGACGAAAATGTTATTTATTTCGTCTAAAACGAATTTCGTTCATTACTGCATTCGTTTCAGACGAAATTCGTTCATTATTTTCGTTTCGTTAATTTTAATTAGTTCGTTTTATAGAATACAATGTAATACTATTGGCTTTCTATAAACCGAACGAGAGCCCCATTCATAAGAAATTTTTATGAATGGGGCTCTCATTCGGTTCATAGAAAGGCAATAGTACTACATGTGTTCCATTAGCCGAAAGTCTATAAACCGAACATTCGGTTTATAGACTTTCGGCTTATGGAATACATGTAATCCTATTGCTATTCTATAAACCGAACGTTCGGTTTATAGAATAGCCATAGGATTACATGTATTACATAAGCCGAAAGTCTATAAACCGAACGTTCGGTTTATAGACTTTCGGCTTATGTAATACATGTAATCCTATGGCTATTCTATAAACCGAACGTTCGGTTTATAGGCTGTGGGCATTTAACTATACGGAGACAGAGTCTCCATTCATAATTTTATGAATGGAGACTCTGTCTCCATATAGTTAAATGCTATTGTATTCTATAAACCGACTCTATTTCGGCTTATAGAAGGCAATAGTACTACGAATGGACGAATGAACGAATGATTTTCGTTTATTAACCATTCGTTCATTCGGCTTTCGTTAGCTTAGCATTTTCGTTCTTCGGGCGAATGGACGAAAATGCTATTTTCGGACGAAAATGCATTCGTCCGAAAACGAATGCACATGTCTAGTATATATTCACATGTAAATTGCTTTAATAAAAAATTATGATATAAAAAAATTCATTTCTTGTTTTTATTTCCTTTTATGTGACAATGCTGCCTCTCTCTTTCCCTTGCCCCCAGATTTGTCGCTCTCCCCCCCATAGTGTTGTCTCTCTCTCACCCTCCCTTTGTCTCCCCCTCGCTCCCCTTGTGTCTGTCTCTTCCCCCCTTCCCTCCCCTTGTTTCTCTCTGCCCCCTCCCCTTGTTTCTGTCTCTTCCCCCCTCCCTCCCCTTGTTTCTCTCCCCCCCCCGTTACTCTGCCCCCCCCCCTCGTTACTCTGCCCCCCCCTCACTTGTTTCTTGCTCCCTGGTGGCTAGTGGGGGCAGCCGGGGGATGTATGCACTATACATAATAGACGGAAGTGTCGGGCAGCATGGAGGATGTCTGCACGATTCATGCAGACATCCCCCAGCTGCCCGATTCTCCCTGGTGGCTAGCGGGGCAGCGGAGGACGTCTGCGCGATGAGCGCATACCTCCCCTGCTGCCGCCCGGAACAACCGCCAGGACTTTTATGAGGAAGCAGGAAGTACCCATCTTCATCATAGAAGTCCCGGCGGTCATGCCGGGCGGCAGCAGGGGAGATCTGTGCTCATCGCGCAGACATCCCCTGCTGTTAGAGAGGGGGATCCAGGTCCCCTGCAGCTCTGCTGGGGACCTGGATCCCAGTCTTATAGTCTGACCTCAATTTGAGGTCAGATTATAAGACGACCTCGATTATAAAAAGGGTATTAACACTTCCCTTGCTGATCACAGTTTCTTTTTACTGTGATCCGTTTCCT
The DNA here is from genome assembly GCA_036172795.1 of Pelodytes ibericus. NCBI lineage: Eukaryota > Metazoa > Chordata > Amphibia > Anura > Pelodytidae > Pelodytes > Pelodytes ibericus. The sequence continues at coordinate 199,020,626 of CM069861.1, read as the reverse complement.
TCCAAGTTTATGGACCTCATTTAGTTTTTTCAAAATAAATTTTATTTTGTACATTTTTACTATATTACTTATATTCTTTTCATGTATTAATGTAATTACAGTTAACTCCTACAAGCCTGTGCTGTGATTATGACCAGAGCAAACGTTAACCCATTCGTGACGTTGGGACGTTCTATGCCGTCCTGATTTTAGGTCCCTTAAAGTCGTTAGGACGGCATAGTACGTCCTGTGTTAAACAGCTCATATCGACGTTCGGTTTATAGAATACATGTAATGCTATTGCTGTTCTATAAGCCGAAAGTCTATAAACCGAACGACGTTCGGTTTATAGACTTTCGGCTTATAGAACAGCAATAGCATTACATGTGTATTCTATAAACTGAACGTCGTTCGGTTTAAAGACTTTCGGCTTATAGAATACATGCAATGCTATTGGCTTTCTATAAACCGAAAGAGTCCCCATTCATACGAATAGGTCAATTGACATATTCGTATGAATGGGAACTCAATTTCGGTTTATAGAAAGCCAATAGCATTACATGCATTCCATAAACCGAAAGTCATTCATGTCGGTTTATGGAATGTAATGTAATGCTATTGGTATTCTATTAACCGACTCTATTTCGGTTTAGAATGCCAATAGCACGAATGGACGAATGGACGAATGAACGAATGATTTTCGTTTATTAACCATTCGTTCATTCGGATTTTGTTAGTTAACATTTTCGTTATTCGTTTTTCGGACGAATGGACGAAAATGCTATTTTCGTCCGAAAATGCATTCGTCCGAAAACGAATGCACATGTCTAATACTGATTATCTAACATAAAACAGCCACTGATCTGTTACCATATATATACGCACTTATAGTTTCCTTTCTTTCCTTTAAAAGATCTTTAGTTATAGCTTTTCAGTTCCATACATTTTGCATCTTCTGTCAGTTCAAATTTATTTATTTATTTATTTGTATATTAATTATATCTGATTAGTTATATATTTATACATTATAGTATATATGGATAGTTAGGATGGATATTCAATTGCCCACTTGTATAGCGTCTTGTGAGTTTAGTTAATTACCGTATTTATCGGCGTATAACACGCACCTCATTTTAAGAAGGAAATTTCAGGGAAAAAACCTTAAATTTCAAAAAAAGAACTTTGAAGCCCAATATGCCATTTAATATGCCAGGATATTGCCCCCAATATGCCATTTAATATGCCAGGATATTGCCCCCAATATGCCATTTAATATGCCAGGATATTGCCCCCAATATGCCATTTAATATGCAGGATATTGCCCCCAATATGCCATTTTAATATGCCAGGATATTGCCCCCAATATGCCATTTTAATATGCCAGGATATTGCCCCCAATATGCCAGGATATTGCCCCCAATATGCCATTTAATATGCCATGATATTGCCCCCAATATGCCATTTTAATATGGCAGGATACTGCCCCCAATATGCCATTTTAATATGCCAGGATATTGCCCCCAATATGCTATTTTAATATGCCAGGATATTGCCCCCAATATGCCATTTAATATGCCATGATATTGCCCCCAATATGCCAGGATATTGCCCCAATATGCCATTTAATATGCCAGGATATTGCCCCCAATATGCTATTTTAATATGCCAGGATATTGCCCCCAATATGCCATTTTAATATGCCAGGATATTGCCCCCATATGCCAGGATATTGCCCCCAATATGCCAGGATATTGCCCCCAATATGCCATTTAATATGCCATGATATTGCCCCCAATATGCCAGGATATTGCCCCCAATATGCCAGGATATTGCCCCAATATGCCATTTAATATGCCAGGATATTGCCCCCAATATGCCATTTTAATATGTCAGGATGTTGCCCCCAATATGCCATGTAATATGCCAGGATATTGCCCCTTAGTATGCCACCCTCCTCCCCCCCCCCCTTCCCCAGACCCCAGTACTTACCTTGTTCCTGCTCCGTCTCCCGGTGCTTTGAAGGTGCGTGGCTGTGAGGGAAGCGTTGTGAGCTTCCCTCCAGCCGCGCGGAACAATAAAGTGTGTTTAAAAAAACACACTTTATTGACCGCGCGGTTGGAGGGGAGCGCACAACGCTTCCCTCACAGCCACGCACCTTCAGAGCACCGGGGGACATAGCAGGAACGAGGTAAGTTTTAGATTTTTTTTTTTCCCCAGCCACCGATCGGCGTATAACACGCACACATCATTTGCTCCCTATTTTCAGGAAGAAAAAGTGCGTGTTATACGCCGATAAATACGGTACTTATATATATATATTAATTCATTATATGTTTTATTAATAGTAATTAATAATAAAATAATTCTCTTATATTTATTTATTTCACAATCAATTTGTCTATATACAAATTACTATATTTAATATAATTAGTAAACTACTCTCACTAAAATGGTTGTTTCTAGACTTTTTTTAATATATCTATTATGTATCTCTATATATACATATATACATCTATATACATACATATATATACATACATACACACACACATCTACATATATCTATTATGTATATTTACATATATCTTACATATGTCATTTAATAATCTATTTTTTTAGTATTAAATTTTATCCTATTATATTTATTATACCTAAAATAAAGCTCTTGTATTTATTATATTTACAATTAATTGTAGTCTATGTATAAGTTACTTCAATTACTTCACACTAATACCATCTGTCAAATTAATCAGAATAAAATGGCCGTTAATACATTTCTGGACCGTTTTTTTGGGCGCCAAAGATAAGCAATGGTCAAAACTAGTCCCAAACTACTAATGTAATTATCATTCAACTAGTTAAAATCACAAATAAAGTTAAATCAATATATTACTCTTGTGTCTCAATTTAATTTCCGGTATTCCTCTTTCTCCCTTAGCTTCTTTTGAAGATCGCAGTTTGGGACCCTCAACTCTTCCTCCCTGCATCGAAGTCCTTCCATTCAGGTTTTCCTTTTTTTTTTTTTTTTGCAGGGTAAGTAGATTAAATATATACAGTAGTTACAGTATTTTTTTCTTCTTAGCACAGATGATTACTTGGAGTGCCTTTTAGTCACTTCCTTATAAGCCCACTCCATGCCGTGTGTTGTTCAACAGCTTCCACCAGTTGGGCGGTCGGGACTCCGGGTCCTGTTTGGTGGGTATTTTTTTTTTTTGTTCACCACTTGCTCCCGCTTTTGCTCCGTCCAAGGAACCAGGGTCCACCTTTCAAATCTTCCTTTCACGTCCCTCTTCCTCCGTGTCAGATCGGGAGAGATGCGGAGATGCGACCAACTCTGGTTGCTCTTCCACTGGAAGTCCGATATCAAGCTTCTTAAGTGTTGGAGTTAAAAGCAAATAAGGAAAGGGTATTTTTATTGTCCTGCAAGGAGAGCACAGATTATTTTGTGTGTATTTTGGATAAAGATTGGTTGAAAAAAAAACCCATAAAACTTTTTTTGGAGGGGAAAGGTTTGCAAGGCTGTTTGCAGTTAGATAATTAACCTTCTCTGTGAGTCTGTTTACTTGAAACCCATTTAACTGAAAGGAGCAGGCGAATACTGAGCCAGGCGAATTCAGGGGAACAGCTAATCTAAAGTGTTGGAGTTAGAAGCAAATAAGGAGTTAAAGGGCAAGGATGGTAAAGTATAAATCCTTGTTTATTCTATTTATATTGTGTGTTTTACATTAGAGAGCATGTTGGACAATGCCACTAAGTGCATGTCTTGCAGCATGTATGCTGTCTTGGAGCAAGTTCCCCAGGGTCCATACCGCTGCTGCAGATGTGAGCAGGTTGCTGCTTTGGAAAATATAATACTAGATCTAAAGAGGCAACTGGCAACACTGAGGGACATAAGCAACATGGAGCGGAGTTTACTGCTCACGGAGCAGGCATTGACTGGGGCCAGTGTAGAGGAGGGTGATGATGGAGGAGAAGAGGTCTCTAGGGCAGAGATCTGGGTTAGCTGTTCAAGAATACATCTTGAATCAGAATATAATTAGTAAAAGTCAACATGGTTTTGTGAGGCAGGTCTTGTCAAACAAACTTAATAACATTCTTAAAGAAGTCAGTAAAAATATAGGTAAATATCTAGGTGTGGCAGTTGATGTGATCTATTTGGGTTTTGCTAAAGCATTTGATACAGTTCCACACAAAAGGTTACTCTACAAATTGAGAGAAATAGGATTGGGGCCAAATGTATGTATTTGGATTGAAAATTGGCTAAAAGATAGAACACAGAGGGTTTTTGTAAATGGGAAAGCCTCAAATTGGACCAGGGTATTGAGCGGAGTACCTCAGGGGTCTGTCTGGGACCTCTTCTTTTAAATTTGTTTATTAATGATCTCCCGTGTTGTGCTGAGAGCCATGTCTAAGTGTTTGCTGATGACACTAAATTAGGTAAGGTAATACAGACTAATCTTGATGTTTTTGTCTTTGCAGGAAGATTTGGACAGAGTGGAGGACTGGGCAGTAAAGTGGCAAATGAGGTTCAATATAGACAAATGTAAAGTTATGCATTATGGGAAAAATAATAACAAAGCAACATATACGTTAAATGGTATTTCACTTGGAAAAACTACTAACGAAAAGGATTTAGGAATCATTGTAGATAACAAACTTGGCAACAGTGCCCAATGCCAGTCAGCAGCTGCAAGGGCCAATAAGATATTGGCATGTATAAAACGAGGTATCGATTCACGGGAAGAGGATATCATCTTGCCTCTTTACAAATCAATGGTAAGACCTCACCTTGAATATGCAGTACAATTCTGGGCACCAGTCCTTAAAAATGATATTAAGGAACTAGAAAAAGTGCAAAGGAGAGCTACAAAATTAATAAGGGGATTGGAGGATCTAAGTTGTGAAAAGAGACTTAAACAATTTCATTTATATACGTTAGAAAAAAGGTGTCTCAGAGGGGATATGATAACATTATATAAATATGTGCAGGGCCAAAATAAAGAGCTCTCCAGTGACCTGTTCATTAACAGAAATGTACAAAGAACAAGAGGTTCTTCGTATATTCTATATTCTGCCTTGGGTTTTGATGCCCATCGATCCGTATTTCACTGGGGTGCTCAGCACCAGCGCAACCCATGTACAAAGAAACATGCTGAAAAATGCACTCGAAAAGTAACGGACAAACCTCCACCAATCACTGTTAAGCTGAGGCGCAAATCCTGCTCAATCCTGTCAGATGTTTATGTATATGAAATTGCCTTTATACTGTTCATGTTTTATATTTCTGACACGTTTATATGTAGGATGTTTACATATAAATGACCATGGATGGGACAAAGTTCAAAACAGTGGAACATTGCGTCGGTTTCCATTGTGACTGGACAACGTTTAGATGTTTCCCCCAGAATTCCCGTCACTTTCTAATCGATGGATTGGCCCAAAGCTTGTGGTTGTTTAAATCCACTTCAATCCACTGTCAATAGAGTAAGAAGTCTGATTATAATTCATCCTGCACTGTGATTCCCCTACTCCCAGGGGCATTATCCATGAAAGGGATCTGTAAGAAGGTGGCCAAACTGGCGCTAAAAATAACTCTGGAGAAGATATAGAGAATCAGAAGACTTGCTGCTCTTTCAGCTTTAAACAGATGCCTTTGAGTTTCTCCACTTACATGGCTGTGAATTATTAAATGCCCCATCAATCAGTTTCTTACCCATTTTAGTGGGATACATCCCTGTGGTTTAATACTGACTGTGGTAATAGTGTGTGTGTGTGTATATATATATATATCTCTCTCTCAAGGGGACACATGTATGATGATGCTGAACATGCAGTTGGTAACCTGTTATTTCAAATAAATTGGAGAATGAGGCAATAAATGAATTCCTTTGTATATGCCAATCGCACAGAGAATAAAAGAACAACTGTACAGTCCATGGCTTTCACAGATGTAAGCAAATTACTAGTCACAGCTAAGATTATTTGAGCACCAATGGTTGTTAAGGGACACTGCAGATATTAAACTACATTCATGGTGCAGGCCATCGTCCACCACGCATGGGAGATGCTGACACCTACATTTCCCATGATGCCTCCTGCCTTCAACGGTATGTAATGTGAGCAAGTAGACCAGGGGTGGTTAGAGTTACAGTGAGGGAAATGATTAGAGTTAACTCTAGGGGGGTAGTGTTAGAGGAAGGGTTTCTCCTTAGGAAGCTGTGCCAACAGCACCGGCATAGCGCTTCGAGAGACTGTGAGGCCTCCATTTGCACCGGTTGGTTCAGTATCATCTGCACACCCAGTCACAGTGTGCCACTTGCCCCTGTGGTTTTGTTTTTCCACACACTTCATCTTGTAAGTTGCTCTTAGTGGGGGACCTTACCCTTTCACCTGGGGTTCTGCCCTATTTGTCGTTTTGAAGTTTTCCGGTGCTGTATTGTAGACGCCTAATATTTCAGTTGTTTGTGATATTATTATCATATTCACAGAGGTCAAGCTCAGCACGTCATTTCCTCAAATCCAGGATTGTCCTGTGTCAATGCAAGCATTGAAAACATGTATTTCCGGGATCTGCAGTCCATGCTGAGAGAGCCTATGCAGTCCAGGTAATAATTAACCTGTTAAACAGTGGAAGCAGAGCAGAGTGACCTCCCGAGTCAAGAGTCATAAAAGAAATATGACAGGAAGAAACCAGAAGTTGACATAATCAGCATAGATGTATCTACAGTGTTGTGTATGAGTGCAATGATCCTCTCCAAGCTGGAGACATGCCAGATTTTGGAAAGGGTCTGGGTTGTGGTGGTGGTGGTGGTGGTGGTGGTGGGGGTTCAACATTCCAATTTTGTCCATATATAATCGGGTTGTGGAGTCAATTCTGTGCCAAAGGCTCGTAGTGAGTTTGTTTAAGGTGGGATTTTTGTGTTTCGTCTGTTAAAGAGACATATTCACCTACTTTAATTTAACTCTTGACAAAAAGTAAATATTTCCAATTACCCAGACCGATTATTATAGAGGAGAGGGCTAGAAGTTCTGATAGTATTATCAATGTTATGACCCCCCTGTTATGCTCCATTAATGCTTCACCATCATTTTACAGGTAATGAGGTTAAACATACATAATGTGAATGTTTCAGCATTAATGTTCCTTTTTTTAAAACATTATCTGTGTCTGTCGATATTAACTATGTAACATTATTCTATAGATCTTCAGGCAGGTGGGTAATTCTTATAATAGTTCTCCAGTAAAGTGTTTATAAACGGTATCGTTTTTCCTTTTCTTCTGGTGGGATATTTATTGGTTTGCTTTGCATGCCTTTCGTCTCACATTCGCTATTCAATGACAACTGTTGTCAAAAATGAAGTTCTCTGTAATTGAAAGATTGCATGAAGTGTAGGTTTGTTAAATAGAAAAGATTTAATGCAATACTTTTTAGGGAGCTTTCTCTGCTCTGCATATAAAACTCACAGTAATGTGCAGTGTATGAGTATCACAGACTCCACAGCAATAAAACTCCCAGTAATGTGCAGTGTGTGAGTGTATCACAGACTCCACAGCAATAAAACTCACAGTAATGTGCAGTGTGTGAGTGTATCACAGACTCCACAGCAATAAGATTCACAGTAATGTGCAGTGTGTGAGCGTATCACAGACTCCACAGCAATAAAACTCCCAGTAATGTGCAGTGTGTGAGTGTATCACAGACTCCACAGCAATAAAACTCACAGTAATGTGCAGTGTGTGAGCGTATCACAGACTCCACAGCAATAAAACTCACAGTAATGTGCAGTGTGTGAGTGTATCACAGACTCCACAGCAATAAAACTCACAGTAATGTGCAGTGTGTGAGTGTATCACAGACTCCACAGCAATAAAACTCACAGTAATGTGCAGTGTGTGAGTGTATCAAAGACTCCACAGCAATAAGACTCACAGTAATGTGCACTATGTGAGCGTATCACAGACTCCACAGCAATAAAACTCACAGTAATGTGCAGTGTGTGAGCGTATCACAGACTCCACAGCAATAAGACTCACAGTAATGTGCACTGTGGGAGCGTATCACAGACTCCACAGCAATAAAACTCACAGTAATGTGCAGTGTGTGAGTGTATCACAGACTCCACAGCAATAAGACTCACAGTAATGTGCAGTGTGTGAGTGTATCACAGACTCCTCAGCAATGAAACTCACAGTAATGTGCAGTGTGGGAGTGTATCACAGACTCCACAGCAATAAAACTCACAGTAATGTGCAGTGTGTGAGTGTATCACAGACTCCACAGCAATAAGACTCACAGTAATATGCAGTGTGTGAGTGTATCACAGACTCCACAGCAATAAAACTCACAGTAATGTGCAGTGTGTGAGTGTATCACAGACTCCACAGCAATAAGACTCACAGTAATCTGCAGTGTGTGAGTGTATCACAGACTCCACAGCAATAAAACTCACAGTAATGTGCAGTGTGTGAGTGTATCACAGACTCCACAGCAATACGACTCACAGTAATGTGCAGTGTGTGAGTGTATCACAGACTCCACAGCAATAAAACTCACAGTAATGTGCAGTGTGTGAGTGTATCACAGACTCCACAGCAATAAGATTCACAGTAATGTGCAGTGTGTGAGTGTATCACAGACTCCACAGCAATAAGACTCACAGTAATGTGCAGTGTGTGAGTGTATCACAGACTCCACAGCAATAAGACTCACAGTAATGTGCAGTGTGTGAGTGTATCACAGACTCCACAGCAATAAAACTCACAGTAATGTGCAGTGTGTGAGTGTATCACAGACTAAGGCTCATGTTCAAGCTGCTGGTGTGCTTCTTCCCTTGGCGCTTTTTTTCTCCTGCCCAGGCGCACATAAGAACCGTACAAAGCAGCGCCTAGATTGCCACTGATGGCTGCAGCAGAGCACAGATCCCACGATGCTCAGCCAGACATAGCAAATTAAGTAGTACCCAGCCATTTATTGTAAAGCAGAATGCAAGTTTAAATTGTCTATCTTAAAGTAAATGTGTTTTCTTGCTGGAATTCTCTCCACCGAGGGATGCCGCTCTCAAGACAATTTTTTCTGCTGGAAACAAAAGTAATAATAATTATTGTCAACATTTCATTTGGAGCAGGAGCGATATAATAATGAAAGAAAAGTAATCTCATAAAATCCCTGGATTACACTGTATAGTTTTCCATATCTATCTATCTCTACATCAGCGGAGCACAGCAGTCAGACATTAAGGGAGATATTAAAGTGCACAGTTTGAATTAAACTTGCTATTGTTTTATAAGTGTCTTTCCTGTAACCCAGTGTGAGTTTGAATTGGTGGTGACACAGCATAGGGTTTTATTGCTCTTTCCCATCACACACATAATTAATTTAACTCCTAAGTGCCACATCGGTTAATGCCAAACCAAGGTCTTCGAAGGTTAAAAGACACCGGCCTTGGGCCATTAGTTGTTAGTGGTTTTTTTTTTTTTTTAGATTACATATTTTTTTGGAAGGGCATGTTGGTACCTCATGGGCTCACACGGGGGACTGTCTGAATTTGTCCCTGGTAGCTCTCGGTTTTAATCAACATACGTGGGGAATGTATGCTTAGATCTACCCATTTCCCAACAAGGACTGCCCACATCCCTGCCGCTGACAGGAAGTGCACAGCAGGAAGTCGATAGAACCGTTTTAAAAAGTTGTGTCTGTTGGGAAATACAACAGCATATACTGCATAATTAGCACCTGAGCTGTAGATGGCGCTGTGCAGTTCACAGTACTTATATATGTTTTGAAGTTGTTTTAAGTAACTAATATGTGCTAAATGTTAGCTGTTTATCCACACAAGTAAAGCCTGATTTGCTTCTTCACAATCTGCCAGTGCCTCTTTCTGATGCATAACTAACCATTTTCACACGCAAAATAGGAATTATTTTTCACAAAATATTTGCAAAGGTCTTCTGAATGCACAAGTATAATCGCAATATATTAGCGGAAAAATGCACGCCACGTAATAATAAACTGAAGAGGTGCAAACCGGGAAATTTCTTTTACAAATATTCTTAACCAATGTTTCTCAGCTGGTGGGTCCTCAACCAAAAGAGAGGGCGCGAGCTGGTGTGGAGTGGGTCGAGGATGAGCTTTGGCTTCGTCAAAAAGTAACTTTTAATTTGGGGGAGGAACCTTGATGTAGAGATACACTCTGCACTCACCATCTGAAGCTGAGAAGCCCACCAAGGAACGGATGGTGTTGTTTCAATATTGCCGCTGGTATCGCTTCCAGTAACCCCATAGAATTAGGAAAAAGCCGTGGCTTCACCATTTACATTGGGGATACAATTTAAAAATTCCCCAGAGATGGGTCATGTGAAGTTTGGTTGATGCCGAAGATACCCGGCAATGAGTGTGTAATGTACCTATCTGTGTGGCTTCTACGCTCTGGTCCAGCTTAAGACAGAATATATGAACAATATGGACATTGCTTTGTCTACCATCACCCCAGACTTATCAAGAGAAAAAAGCATCCCCATCTTTCCCATTATTTCTAATCAGTTTCATTTATTTCAATGGCTTTTTTTTTTATTGGATTTTTAGCTCAATAGCACTGTGATTATTGCTCTATTCATTTTGCACAGAAGGCCTGATTATTGTTTGTTTCATGCTTTGAGCAGTGGATATATACATTGTGAAATACTATGCAAATTGTTTCATAGAATAAATTGTAATGTTTTAGAAATGTTATTATTTTTGGGTTGTGACTTTAGGACTGAGTGGTGAGGTTGGACCACTGCTCTAAACAATACATGATTGAAAAAGAAAAGTGAGACATCAGCATAAAAGGGCAATGGGGGTCCAGAGAGGGGAGGGGGGGGGAGCAAGAGAGACCACTTGCCCTCCCTTGGAAATTCTTACAGACCCACTGGATCATGAACACTTCCCTCTTCCTACTGCTAATACCTCTCCCTATACAACCAAGCATTCTGCTAAAACCTCTCCCTATACAACCAAGCATTCTGCTAATAACTCTTCCTATGCAACCAAGCATTCTGCTAATACCTCTCCCTATGCAACCAAGCATTCTGCTAATACCTCTCCCTATGCAACCAAGCATTCTGCTAATACCTCTCCCTATGCAACCAAGCATTCTGCTAATACCTCTCCCTATGCAACCAAGCATTCTGCTAATACCTCTCCCTATGCAACCAAGCATTCTGCTAATACCTCTCCCTATACAACCAAGCATTCTGCTAATACCTCTCCATATACAACCAAGCATTCTGCTAATACCTCTCCCTATACAACCAAGCATTCTGCTAATACCTCTCCCTATGCAACCAAGCATTCTGCTAATACCTCTCCCTTTGCAACCAAGCATTCTGCTAATACCACTCCCTATGCAACCAAGCATTCTGCTAATACCTCTCCCTATACGACCAAGCATTCTGATAATTCCTCTCCCTAACAACCAAACATTCTGCTAATACCTCTTCCTATACAACCAAGCATTCTGCTAATACCTCATACTATGCAACTAAGCATCCTGCTAGTTTTTCCTGCTACTCTATTACCTGAATACAGCTATGGACTGAATTATACACTGAGATGGTTTATTTACTGTTAGGGTGGTTACATTATGCAATAGACTGCCTTCTGGAGACATTGAGAAGGTTTCTTTACTGTTAGGGTGGCTACATTGTGGAATAGACTGCCTTCTGGAGACATTGAGAAGGTTATTTCCTGTTAGGAGGTTACATTGTGGAATAGACTGCCTTCTGGAGACATTGAGAAGGTTATTTACTGTTAGGAGGATACATTGTGTAATAGACTGCCTTCTGGAGACATTGAGAAGGTTATTTACTGTTAGGAGGTTACATTGTATAATAGACTGCCTTCTGAAGACATTGAGAAGGTTATTTACTGTTAGGAGGTTACATTGTGTAATAGACTGCCTTCTGAAGACATTGAGAAGGTTTCTTTACTGTTAGGAGGTTACATTGTGGAATAGACTGCCTTCTGGAGACATTGAGAAGGTTTCTTTACTGTTAGGAGGTTACATTGTATAATAGACTGCCTTCTGGAGACATTGAGAAGGTTATTTACTGTTAGGAGGTTACATTGTATAATAGACTGCCTTCTGAAGACATTGAGAAGGTTATTTACTGTTAGGAGGTTACATTGTATAATAGACTGCCTTCTGAAGACATTGAGAAGGTTATTTACTGTTAGGAAGTTACATTGTATAATAGACTGCCTTCTGAAGACATTGAGAAGGTTTATTTACTGTTAGGAGGTTACATTGTATAATAGACTGCCTTCTGAATACATTGAGAAGGTTCCTTTACTGTTAGGAAGTTACATTGTATAATAGACTGCCTTCTGAAGACATTGAGAAGGTTATTTACTGTTAGGAAGTTACATTGTATAATAGACTGCCTTCTGAAGACATTGAGAAGGTTTATTTACTGTTAGGAGGTTACATTGTATAATAGACTGCCTTCTGAAGACATTGAGAAGGTTTCTTTACTGTTAGGAGGTTACACTGTATAATAGACTGCCTTCTGGAGACATTGAGAAGGTTTCTTTACTGTTAGGAGGTTACATTGTATAATAGACTGCCTTCTGGAGACATTGAGAAGGTTATTTACTGTTAGGAGGTTACATTGTATAATAGACTGCCTTCTGAAGACATTGAGAAGGTTATTTACTGTTAGGAGGTTACATTGTATAATAGACTGCCTTCTGAAGACACTGAGAAGGTTTCTTTACTGTTAGTAGGTTACATTGTGTAATAGACTGCCTTCTGGAGGCATTGAGAAGGTTATTTACTGTTAGGGTGGTTACATTGTATAATAGACTGCCTTCTGGAGACATTGAGAAGGTTTCTTTACTGTTAGGAGGTTACATTGTATAATAGACTGCCTTCTGAAGACATTGAGAAGGTTATTTACTGTTAGGAGGTTACATTGTATAATAGACTGCCTTCTGAAGACATTGGGAAGGTTTCTTTACTGTTAGGAGGTTACATTGTATAATAGACTGCCTTCTGAAGACATTGAGAAGGTTATTTACTGTTAGGAGGTTACATTGTATAATAGACTGCCTTCTGAAGACATTGGGAAGGTTTCTTTACTGTTAGGAGGTTACATTGTATAATAGACTGACTTCTGAAGACATTGAGAAGGTTATTTACTGTTAGGAGGTTACATTGTATAATAGACTGCCTTCTGGAGACATTGAGAAGGTTATTTACTGTTAGGAGGTTACACTGTATAATAGAATGCCTTCTGGAGACATTGAGAAGGTTTCTTTACTGTTAGGAGGTTACACTGTATAATAGACTGCCTTCTGAATACATTGAGAAGGTTATTTACTGTTAGGAGGTTACATTGTATAATAGACTGCCTTCTGGAGACATTGAGAAGGTTATTTACTGTTAGGAAGTTACATTGTGGAATAGACTGCCTTCTGAAGACATTGAGAAGGTTTCTTTACTGTTAGGAGGTTAAATTGTATAATAGACTGCCTTCTGAATACATTGAGAAGGTTTATTTACTGTTAGGAGGTTACATTGTATAATAGACTGCCTTCTGAAGACATTGAGAAGGTTTCTTTACTGTTAGGAGGTTACATTGTATAATAGACTGCCTTCTGGAGACATTGAGAAGGTTATTTACTGTTAGGAGGTTACATTGTGGAATAGACTGCCTTCTGAAGACATTGAGAAGGTTATTTACTGTTAGGAGGTTACATTGTATAATAGACTGCCTTCTGAAGACATTGAGAAGGTTATTTACTGTTAGGAGGTTACATTGTGGAATAGACTGACTTCTGAAGACATTGAGAAGGTGATTTACTGTTAGGAGGTTACATTGTATAATAGACTGCCTTCTGAATACATTGAGAAGGTTATTTACTGTTAGGAGGTTACATTGTATAATAGACTGCCTTCTGAATACATTGAGAAGGTTATTTACTGTTAGGAGGTTACATTGTGTAATAGACTGCCTTCTGAAGACATTGAGAAGGTTTCTTTACTGTTAGGAGGTTACATTGTATAATAGACTGCCTTCTGAAGACATTGAGAAGGTTTCTTTACTGTTAGGAGGTTACATTGTATAATAGACTGCCTTCTGGAGACATTGAGAAGGTTTCTTTACTGTTAGGAGGTTACATTGTATAATAGACTGCCTTCTGCAGAAATTGAGAAGGTTTATTTACTGTTAGGAGGTTACATTGTGTAATAGACTGCCTTCTGAAGACATTGAGAAGGTTTCTTTACTGTTAGGAGGTTACATTGTATAATAGACTGACTTCTGAAGACATTGAGAAGGTGATTTACTGTTAGGAGGTTACATTGTATAATAGACTGCCTTCTGGAGACATTGAGAAGGTTATTTACTGTTAGGAGGTTACATTGTATAATAGACTGCCTTCTGGAGACATTGAGAAGGTTATTTACTGTTAGGAGGTTACATTGTGGTATAGACTGCCTTCTGAAGACATTGAGAAGGTTATTTACTGTTAGGAGGTTACATTGTATAATAGACTGCCTTCTGAAGACATTGAGAAGGTTATTTACTGTTAGGAAGTTACATTATGCAATAGACTGACTTCTGGAGACATTGAGAAGGTTTCTTTACTGTTAGGAGGTTACATTGTATAATAGACTGCCTTCTGGAGACATTGAGAAGGTTTCTTTACTGTTAGGAGGTTACATTGTATAATAGACTGCCTTCTGGAGACATTGAGAAGGTTTATTTACTGTTAGGAGGTTACATTGTGTAATAGACTGCCTTCTGAAGACATTGAGAAGGTTTCTTTACTGTTAGGAGGTTACATTGTATAATAGACTGACTTCTGAAGACATTGAGAAGGTGATTTACTGTTAGGAGGTTACATTGTATAATAGACTGCCTTCTGGAGACATTGAGAAGGTTATTTACTGTTAGGAGGTTACATTGTATAATAGACTGCCTTCTGGAGACATTGAGAAGGTTATTTACTGTTAGGAGGTTACATTGTGGTATAGACTGCCTTCTGAAGACATTGAGAAGGTTATTTACTGTTAGGAAGTTACATTATGCAATAGACTGACTTCTGGAGACATTGAGAAGGTTTCTTTACTGTTAGGAGGTTACATTGTATAATAGACTGCCTTCTGGAGACATTGAGAAGGTTTATTTACTGTTAGGAGGTTACATTGTGGAATAGACTGCCTTCTGGAGACATTGAGAAGGTTTCTTTACTGTTAGGAGGTTACATTGTGTAATAGACTGCCTTCTGAAGACATTGAGAAGGTTATTTACTGTTAGGAGGTTACATTGTATAATAGACTGCCTTCTGAAGACATTGAGAAGGTTATTTACTGTTAGGAGGTTACATTGTATAATAGACTGCCTTCTGAAGACATTGAGAAGGTTTATTTACTGTTAGGAGGTTACATTGTATAATAGACTGACTTCTGAAGACATTGAGAAGGTTTCTTTACTGTTAGGCGGTTACATTGTGTAATAGACTGCCTTCTGAAGACATTGAGAAGGTTATTTACTGTTAGGAGGTTACATTGTATAATAGACTGCCTTCTGGAGACATTGAGAAGGTTATTTACTGTTAGGAGGTTACATTGTGGTATAGACTGCCTTCTGAAGACATTGAGAAGGTTATTTACTGTTAGGAAGTTACATTATGCAATAGACTGACTTCTGGAGACATTGAGAAGGTTTCTTTACTGTTAGGAGGTTACATTGTATAATAGACTGCCTTCTGGAGACATTGAGAAGGTTTCTTTACTGTTAGGAGGTTACATTTTATAATAGACTGCCTTCTGAAGACATTGAGAAGGTTATTTACTGTTAGGAGGTTACATTGTATAATAGACTGACTTCTGGAGACATTGAGAAGGTTTATTTACTGTTAGGAGGTTACATTGTGGAATAGACTGCCTTCTGGAGACATTGAGAAGGTTATTTACTGTTAGGAGGTTACATTGTGGAATAGACTGCCTTCTGAAGACATTGAGAAGGTTATTTACTGTTAGGAGGTTACATTGTATAATAGACTGCCTTCTGAAGACATTGAGAAGGTTATTTACTGTTAGGAGGTTACATTGTATAATAGACTGCCTTCTGAAGACATTGAGAAGGTTTATTTACTGTTAGGAGGTTACATTGTATAATAGACTGACTTCTGAAGACATTGAGAAGGTTTCTTTACTGTTAGGCGGTTACATTGTGTAATAGACTGCCTTCTGAAGACATTGAGAAGGTTTCTTTACTGTTAGGAGGTTACATTGTATAATAGACTGCCTTCTGAAGACATTGAGAAGGTTATTTACTGTTAGGAGGTTACACTGTATAATAGACTGCCTTCTGAAGACATTGGGAAGGTTTCTTTACTGTTAGAAGGTTACATTGTGGAATAGACTGCCTTCTGGAGACATTGAGAAGGTTATTTACTGTTAGGAGGTTACATTGTATAATAGACTGACTTCTGAAGACATTGAGAAGGTTTCTTTACTGTTAGGAAGTTACATTGTATAATAGACTGCCTTCTGGAGACATTGAGAAGGTTTCTTTACTGTTAGGAGGTTACATTGTATAATAGACTGCCATCTGAAGACATTGAGAAGGTTTATTTACTGTTAGGAGGTTACATTGTATAATAGACTGCCTTCTGGAGACATTGAGAAGGTTTCTTTACTGTTAGGGGGTTACATTGTATAATAGACTGCCTTCTGGAGACATTGAGAAGGTTATTTACTGTTAGGAGGTTACATTGTATAATAGACTGCCTTCTGAAGACATTGAGAAGGTTTCTTTACTGTTAGGAGGTTACATTGTATAATAGACTGCCTTCTGAAGACATTGGGAAGGTTTCTTTACTGTTAGGAGGTTACATTGTATAATAGACTGCCTTCTGAAGACATTGAGAATGTTATTTACTGTTAGGAGGTTACATTGTATAATAGACTGCCTTCTGGAGACATTGGGAAGGTTTCTTTACTGTTAGGAGGTTACATTGTGTAATAGACTGCCTTCTGGAGACATTGAGAAGGTTATTTACTGTTAGGAGGTTACATTGTATAATAGACTGACTTCTGAAGACATTGAGAAGGTTATTTACTGTTAGGAGGTTACATTGTATAATAGACTGCCTTCTGAAGACATTGAGAAGGTTATTTACTGTTAGGAGGTTACATTGTATAATAGACTGACTTCTGCAGACATTGAGAAGGTTATTTACTGTTAGGAGGTTACATTGTATAATAGACTGCCTTCTGAAGACATTGGGAAGGTTTCTTTACTGTTAGAAGGTTACATTGTGGAATAGACTGCCTTCTGGAGACATTGAGAAGGTTATTTACTGTTAGGAGGTTACATTGTATAATAGACTGCCTTCTGAAGACATTGAGAAGGTTTCTTTACTGTTACGAGGTTACATTGTATAATAGACTGCCTTCTGAAGACATTGAGAAGGTTTATTTACTGTTAGGAGGTTATATTGTATAATAGACTGCCTTCTGGAGACATTGAGAAGGTTTATTTACTGTTAGGAGGTTACATTGTATAATAGACTTACTTCTGAAGACATTGAGAAGGTTTCTTTACTGTTAGGAAGTTACATTGTATAATAGACTGCCTTCTGAAGACATTGAGAAGGTTTCTTTACTGTTAGGAGGTTACACTGTATAATAGACTGCCTTCTGGAGACATTGAGAAGGTTTCTTTACTGTTAGGAGGTTACATTGTATAATAGACTGCCATCTGAAGACATTGAGAAGGTTTCTTTACTGTTAGAAGGTTACATTGTATAATAGACTGCCTTCTGGAGACATTGAGAAGGTTTCTTTACTGTTAGAAGGTTACATTGTATAATAGACTGCCTTCTGGAGACATTGAGAAGGTTATTTACTGTTAGGAGGTTACATTGTATAATAGACTGCCTTCTGGAGACATTGAGAAGGTTTCTTTACTGTTAGGAGGTTACATTGTATAATAGACTGCCTTCTGAATACATTGAGAAGGTTTATTTACTGTTAGGAGGTTACATTGTGTAATAGACTGCCTTCTGGAGACATTGAGAAGGTTTCTTTACTGTTAGGGGGTTACATTGTATAATAGACTGCCTTCTGGAGACATTGAGAAGGTTATTTACTGTTAGGAGGTTACATTGTATAATAGACTGCCTTCTGAAGACATTGAGAAGGTTATTTACTGTTAGGAGGTTACATTGTGTAATAGACTGCCTTCTGAAGACATTGAGAAGGTTTCTTTACTGTTAGGAGGTTACATTGTGTAATAGACTGCCTTCTGGAGACATTGAGAAGGTTATTTACTGTTAGGAGGTTACATTGTATAATAGACTGCCTTCTGAAGACATTGAGAATGTTATTTACTGTTAGGAGGTTACATTGTATAATAGACTGCCTTCTGAAGACATTGAGAATGTTATTTACTGTTAGGAGGTTACATTGTATATTAGACTGCCTTCTGCAGACATTGAGAAGGTTATTTACTGTTAGGAGGTTACATTGTGGAATAGACTGCCTTCTGCAGACATTGAGAAGGTTTATTTACTGTTAGGAGGTTACATTGTATAATAGACTGACTTCTGCAGACATTGAGAAGGTTATTTACTGTTAGGAGGTTACATTGTGGAATAGACTGCCTTCTGGAGACATTGAGAAGGTTTATTTACTGTTAGGAGGTTACATTGTATAATAGACGGCCTTCTGAAGACATTGAGAAGGTTATTTACTGTTAGGAGGTTACATTGTATAATAGACTGACTTCTGCAGACATTGAGAAGGTTATTTACTGTTAGGAGGTTACATTGTGGAATAGACTGCCTTCTGCAGACATTGAGAAGGTTTATTTACTGTTAGGAAGTTACATTGTATAATAGACTGACTTCTGCAGACATTGAGAAGGTTATTTACTGTTAGGAGGTTACATTGTGGAATAGACTGCCTTCTGCAGACATTGAGAAGGTTTATTTACTGTTAGGAGGTTACATTGTATAATAGACTGCCTTCTGAAGACATTGAGAAGGTTATTTACTGTTAGGAGGATACATTGTATAATAGACTGCCTTCTGGAGACATTGAGAAGGTTTCTTTACTGTTAGGAGGTTACATTGTGGAATAGACTGCCTTCTGGAGACATTGAGAAGGTTATTTACTGTTAGGAGGTTACATTGTATAATAGACTGCCTTCTGGAGACATTGAGAAGGTTTCTTTACTGTTAGGAGGTTACATTGTATAATAGACTGACTTCTGGAGACATTGAGAAGGTTATTTACTGTTAGGAGGTTACATTGTGGAATAGACTGCCTTCTGGAGACATTGAGAAGGTTATTTACTGTTAGGAGGTTACACTGTATAATAGACTGCCTTCTGAAGACATTGAGAAGGTTATTTACTGTTAGGAAGTTACATTGTGGAATAGACTGACTTCTGAAGACATTGAGAAGGTGATTTACTGTTAGGAGGTTACACTGTATAATAGACTGCCTTCTGGAGACATTGAGAAGGTTATTTACTGTTAGGAGGTTACATTGTATAATAGACTGCCTTCTGAAGACATTGAGAAGGTTATTTACTGTTAGGAAGTTACATTGTGGAATAGACTGACTTCTGAAGACATTGAGAAGGTGATTTACTGTTAGGAGGTTACACTGTATAATTGACTGCCTTCTGAAGACATTGAGAAGGTTATTTACTGTTAGGAAGTTACATTGTGGAATAGACTGACTTCTGAAGACATTGAGAAGGTTATTTACTGTTAGGAGGTTACATTGTATAATAGACTGACTTCTGAATACATTGAGAAGGTTATTTACTGTTAGGAGGTTACATTGTATAATAGACTGACTTCTGGAGACATTGAGAAGGTTTCTTTACTGTTAGGAGGTTACATTGTATAATAGACTGTCTTCTGAAGACATTGAGAAGGTTATTTACTGTTAGGAGGTTACATTGTATAATAGACTGCCTTCTGGAGACATTGAGAAGGTTATTTACTGTTAGGAGGTTACATTGTATAATAGACTGACTTCTGGAGACATTGAGAAGGTTTCTTTACTGTTAGCAGGTTACATTGTATAATAGACTGCCTTCTGGAGACATTGAGAAGGTTTCTTTACTGTTAGGAGGTTACATTGTATAATAGACTGCCTTCTGAAGACATTGGGAAGGTTTCTTTACTGTTAGGTGGTTACACTGTATAATAGACTGCCTTCTGGAGACATTGAGAAGGTTTCTTTACTGTTAGGAGGTTACATTGTATAATAGACTGCCTTCTGGAGACATTGAGAAGGTTTCTTTACTGTTAGGAGGTTACATTGTATAATAGACTGACTTCTGGAGACATTGAGAAGGTTATTTACTGTTAGGAGGTTACTTTGTATAATAGACTGACTTCTGAAGACATTGAGAAGGTTATTTACTGTTAGGAGGTTACATTGTATAATAGACTTACTTCTGGAGACATTGAGAAGGTTATTTACTGTTAGGAGGTTACTTTGTATAATAGACTGACTTCTGAAGACATTGAGAAGGTTATTTACTGTTAGGAGGTTACATTGTGGAATAGACTGCCTTCTGGAGACATTGAGAAGGTTATTTACTGTTAGGAGGTTACATTGTATAATAGACTGACTTCTGGAGACATTGGGAAGGTTTCTTTACTGTTAGGAGGTTACATTATATAATAGACTGACTTCTGGAGACATTGAGAAGGTTATTTACTGTTAGGAGGTTACTTTGTATAATAGACTGCCTTCTGAAGACATTGAGAAGGTTTCTTTACTGTTAGGAGGTTACATTGTGGAATAGACTGCCTTCTGAAGACATTGAGAAGGTTATTTACTGTTAGGAGGTTACATTGTATAATAGACTGCCTTCTGAAGACATTGAGAAGGTTTCTTTACTGTTAGGAGGTTACATTGTATAATAGACTGCCTTCTGGAGACATTGAGGAGGTTTCTTTACTGTTAGGAGGTTACATTGTATAATAGACTGCCTTCTGGAGGCATTGAGAAGGTTATTTACTGTTAGGAGGTTACATTGTATAATAGACTGCCTTCTGGAGACATTGAGAAGGTTATTTACTGTTAGGAGGTTACATTGTATAATAGACTGCCTTCTGAAGACATTGAGAAGGTTTCTTTACTGTTAGGAGGTTACATTGTATAATAGACTGACTTCTGGAGACATTGGGAAGGTTTCTTTACTGTTAGGAGGTTACATTATATAATAGACTGACTTCTGGAGACATTGAGAAGGTTTCTTTACTGTTAGGAGGTTACATTGTATAATAGACTGCCTTCTGAAGACATTGAGAAGGTTTCTTTACTGTTAGGAGGTTACATTGTATAATAGACTGACTTCTGGAGACATTGGGAAGGTTTCTTTACTGTTAGGAGGTTACATTATATAATAGACTGACTTCTGGAGACATTGAGAAGGTTTCTTTACTGTTAGGAGGTTACATTGTATAATAGACTGCCTTCTGGAGACATTGAGGAGGTTTCTTTACTGTTAGGAGGTTACATTGTATAATAGTCTGCCTACTGGAGGCATTGAGAAGGTTTCTTTACTGTTAGGAAGTTACATTGTATAATAGACTGCCTTCTGGAGACATTGGAAAGGTTTCTTTACTGTTAGGAGGTTACATTGTATAATAGACTGACTTCTGGAGACATTGAGAAGGTTTCTTTACTGTTAGGAGGTTACATTGTATAATAGACTGCCTTCTGAATACATTGAGAAGGTTTATTTACTGTTAGGAGGTTACATTGTATAATAGACTGCCTTCTGAAGACATTGAGAAGGTTTCTTTACTGTTAGGAGGTTACATTGTATAATAGACTGCCTTCTGGAGACATTGGGAAGGTTATTTACTGTTAGGAGGTTACATTGTATAATAGACTGCCTTCTGAAGACATTGAGAAGGTTATTTACTGTTAGGAGGTTATATTGTATAATAGACTGCCTTCTGAAGACATTGAGAAGGTTTCTTTACTGTTAGGAGGTTACATTGTGTAATAGACTGCCTTCTGGAGACATTGAGGAGGTTTCTTTACTGTTAGGAGGTTACATTGTATAATAGACTGCCTTCTGGATACATTGAGATGGTTTATTTACTGTTAGGAGGTTACATTGTATAATAGACTGCCTTCTGGAGACATTGAGAAGGTTTCTTTACTGTTAGGAGGTTACATTGTATAATAGACTGCCTTCTGAAGACATTGAGAAGGTTATTTACTGTTAGGAGGTTACATTGTATAATAGACTGCCTTCTGGAGACATTGAGAAGGTTATTTACTGTTAGGAGGTTACATTGTGGTATAGACTGCCTTCTGAAGACATTGAGAAGGTTATTTACTGTTAGGAGGTTACATTGTATAATAGACTGCCTTCTGAAGACATTGAGAAGGTTATTTACTGTTAGGAAGTTACATTATGCAATAGACTGACTTCTGGAGACATTGAGAAGGTTTCTTTACTGTTAGGAGGTTACATTGTATAATAGACTGCCTTCTGGAGACATTGAGAAGGTTTCTTTACTGTTAGGAGGTTACATTGTATAATAGACTGCCTTCTGGAGACATTGAGAAGGTTTATTTACTGTTAGGAGGTTACATTGTGTAATAGACTGCCTTCTGAAGACATTGAGAAGGTTTCTTTACTGTTAGGAGGTTACATTGTATAATAGACTGACTTCTGAAGACATTGAGAAGGTGATTTACTGTTAGGAGGTTACATTGTATAATAGACTGCCTTCTGGAGACATTGAGAAGGTTATTTACTGTTAGGAGGTTACATTGTATAATAGACTGCCTTCTGGAGACATTGAGAAGGTTATTTACTGTTAGGAGGTTACATTGTGGTATAGACTGCCTTCTGAAGACATTGAGAAGGTTATTTACTGTTAGGAAGTTACATTATGCAATAGACTGACTTCTGGAGACATTGAGAAGGTTTCTTTACTGTTAGGAGGTTACATTGTATAATAGACTGCCTTCTGGAGACATTGAGAAGGTTTATTTACTGTTAGGAGGTTACATTGTGGAATAGACTGCCTTCTGGAGACATTGAGAAGGTTTCTTTACTGTTAGGAGGTTACATTGTGTAATAGACTGCCTTCTGAAGACATTGAGAAGGTTATTTACTGTTAGGAGGTTACATTGTATAATAGACTGCCTTCTGAAGACATTGAGAAGGTTATTTACTGTTAGGAGGTTACATTGTATAATAGACTGCCTTCTGAAGACATTGAGAAGGTTTATTTACTGTTAGGAGGTTACATTGTATAATAGACTGACTTCTGAAGACATTGAGAAGGTTTCTTTACTGTTAGGCGGTTACATTGTGTAATAGACTGCCTTCTGAAGACATTGAGAAGGTTATTTACTGTTAGGAGGTTACATTGTATAATAGACTGCCTTCTGGAGACATTGAGAAGGTTATTTACTGTTAGGAGGTTACATTGTGGTATAGACTGCCTTCTGAAGACATTGAGAAGGTTATTTACTGTTAGGAAGTTACATTATGCAATAGACTGACTTCTGGAGACATTGAGAAGGTTTCTTTACTGTTAGGAGGTTACATTGTATAATAGACTGCCTTCTGGAGACATTGAGAAGGTTTCTTTACTGTTAGGAGGTTACATTTTATAATAGACTGCCTTCTGAAGACATTGAGAAGGTTATTTACTGTTAGGAGGTTACATTGTATAATAGACTGACTTCTGGAGACATTGAGAAGGTTTATTTACTGTTAGGAGGTTACATTGTGGAATAGACTGCCTTCTGGAGACATTGAGAAGGTTATTTACTTTTAGGAGGTTACATTGTGGAATAGACTGCCTTCTGAAGACATTGAGAAGGTTATTTACTGTTAGGAGGTTACATTGTATAATAGACTGCCTTCTGAAGACATTGAGAAGGTTATTTACTGTTAGGAGGTTACATTGTATAATAGACTGCCTTCTGAAGACATTGAGAAGGTTTATTTACTGTTAGGAGGTTACATTGTATAATAGACTGACTTCTGAAGACATTGAGAAGGTTTCTTTACTGTTAGGCGGTTACATTGTGTAATAGACTGCCTTCTGAAGACATTGAGAAGGTTTCTTTACTGTTAGGAGGTTACATTGTATAATAGACTGCCTTCTGAAGACATTGAGAAGGTTATTTACTGTTAGGAGGTTACACTGTATAATAGACTGCCTTCTGAAGACATTGGGAAGGTTTCTTTACTGTTAGAAGGTTACATTGTGGAATAGACTGCCTTCTGGAGACATTGAGAAGGTTATTTACTGTTAGGAGGTTACATTGTATAATAGACTGACTTCTGAAGACATTGAGAAGGTTTCTTTACTGTTAGGAAGTTACATTGTATAATAGACTGCCTTCTGGAGACATTGAGAAGGTTTCTTTACTGTTAGGAGGTTACATTGTATAATAGACTGCCATCTGAAGAGATTGAGAAGGTTTATTTACTGTTAGGAGGTTACATTGTATAATAGACTGCCTTCTGGAGACATTGAGAAGGTTTCTTTACTGTTAGGGGGTTACATTGTATAATAGACTGCCTTCTGGAGACATTGAGAAGGTTATTTACTGTTAGGAGGTTACATTGTATAATAGACTGCCTTCTGAAGACATTGAGAAGGTTTCTTTACTGTTAGGAGGTTACATTGTATAATAGACTGCCTTCTGAAGACATTGGGAAGGTTTCTTTACTGTTAGGAGGTTACATTGTATAATAGACTGCCTTCTGAAGACATTGAGAATGTTATTTACTGTTAGGAGGTTACATTGTATAATAGACTGCCTTCTGGAGACATTGGGAAGGTTTCTTTACTGTTAGGAGGTTACATTGTGTAATAGACTGCCTTCTGGAGACATTGAGAAGGTTATTTACTGTTAGGAGGTTACATTGTATAATAGACTGACTTCTGAAGACATTGAGAAGGTTATTTACTGTTAGGAGGTTACATTGTATAATAGACTGCCTTCTGAAGACATTGAGAAGGTTATTTACTGTTAGGAGGTTACATTGTATAATAGACTGACTTCTGCAGACATTGAGAAGGTTATTTACTGTTAGGAGGTTACATTGTATAATAGACTGCCTTCTGAAGACATTGGGAAGGTTTCTTTACTGTTAGAAGGTTACATTGTGGAATAGACTGCCTTCTGGAGACATTGAGAAGGTTATTTACTGTTAGGAGGTTACATTGTATAATAGACTGCCTTCTGAAGACATTGAGAAGGTTTCTTTACTGTTACGAGGTTACATTGTATAATAGACTGCCTTCTGAAGACATTGAGAAGGTTTATTTACTGTTAGGAGGTTATATTGTATAATAGACTGCCTTCTGGAGACATTGAGAAGGTTTATTTACTGTTAGGAGGTTACATTGTATAATAGACTTACTTCTGAAGACATTGAGAAGGTTTCTTTACTGTTAGGAAGTTACATTGTATAATAGACTGCCTTCTGAAGACATTGAGAAGGTTTCTTTACTGTTAGGAGGTTACACTGTATAATAGACTGCCTTCTGGAGACATTGAGAAGGTTTCTTTACTGTTAGGAGGTTACATTGTATAATAGACTGCCATCTGAAGACATTGAGAAGGTTTCTTTACTGTTAGAAGGTTACATTGTATAATAGACTGCCTTCTGGAGACATTGAGAAGGTTTCTTTACTGTTAGAAGGTTACATTGTATAATAGACTGCCTTCTGGAGACATTGAGAAGGTTATTTACTGTTAGGAGGTTACATTGTATAATAGACTGCCTTCTGGAGACATTGAGAAGGTTTCTTTACTGTTAGGAGGTTACATTGTATAATAGACTGCCTTCTGAATACATTGAGAAGGTTTATTTACTGTTAGGAGGTTACATTGTGTAATAGACTGCCTTCTGGAGACATTGAGAAGGTTTCTTTACTGTTAGGGGGTTACATTGTATAATAGACTGCCTTCTGGAGACATTGAGAAGGTTATTTACTGTTAGGAGGTTACATTGTATAATAGACTGCCTTCTGAAGACATTGAGAAGGTTTCTTTACTGTTAGGAGGTTACATTGTGTAATAGACTGCCTTCTGGAGACATTGAGAAGGTTATTTACTGTTAGGAGGTTACATTGTATAATAGACTGCCTTCTGAAGACATTGAGAATGTTATTTACTGTTAGGAGGTTACATTGTATATTAGACTGCCTTCTGCAGACATTGAGAAGGTTATTTACTGTTAGGAGGTTACATTGTGGAATAGACTGCCTTCTGCAGACATTGAGAAGGTTTATTTACTGTTAGGAGGTTACATTGTATAATAGACTGACTTCTGCAGACATTGAGAAGGTTATTTACTGTTAGGAGGTTACATTGTGGAATAGACTGCCTTCTGGAGACATTGAGAAGGTTTATTTACTGTTAGGAGGTTACATTGTATAATAGACGGCCTTCTGAAGACATTGAGAAGGTTATTTACTGTTAGGAGGTTACATTGTATAATAGACTGACTTCTGCAGACATTGAGAAGGTTATTTACTGTTAGGAGGTTACATTGTGGAATAGACTGCCTTCTGCAGACATTGAGAAGGTTTATTTACTGTTAGGAAGTTACATTGTATAATAGACTGACTTCTGCAGACATTGAGAAGGTTATTTACTGTTAGGAGGTTACATTGTGGAATAGACTGCCTTCTGCAGACATTGAGAAGGTTTATTTACTGTTAGGAGGTTACATTGTATAATAGACTGCCTTCTGAAGACATTGAGAAGGTTATTTACTGTTAGGAGGATACATTGTATAATAGACTGCCTTCTGGAGACATTGAGAAGGTTTCTTTACTGTTAGGAGGTTACATTGTGGAATAGACTGCCTTCTGGAGACATTGAGAAGGTTATTTACTGTTAGGAGGTTACATTGTATAATAGACTGCCTTCTGGAGACATTGAGAAGGTTTCTTTACTGTTAGGAGGTTACATTGTATAATAGACTGACTTCTGGAGACATTGAGAAGGTTATTTACTGTTAGGAGGTTACATTGTGGAATAGACTGCCTTCTGGAGACATTGAGAAGGTTATTTACTGTTAGGAGGTTACACTGTATAATAGACTGCCTTCTGAAGACATTGAGAAGGTTATTTACTGTTAGGAAGTTACATTGTGGAATAGACTGACTTCTGAAGACATTGAGAAGGTGATTTACTGTTAGGAGGTTACACTGTATAATAGACTGCCTTCTGGAGACATTGAGAAGGTTATTTACTGTTAGGAGGTTACATTGTATAATAGACTGCCTTCTGAAGACATTGAGAAGGTTATTTACTGTTAGGAAGTTACATTGTGGAATAGACTGACTTCTGAAGACATTGAGAAGGTGATTTACTGTTAGGAGGTTACACTGTATAATTGACTGCCTTCTGAAGACATTGAGAAGGTTATTTACTGTTAGGAAGTTACATTGTGGAATAGACTGACTTCTGAAGACATTGAGAAGGTTATTTACTGTTAGGAGGTTACATTGTATAATAGACTGACTTCTGAATACATTGAGAAGGTTATTTACTGTTAGGAGGTTACATTGTATAATAGACTGACTTCTGGAGACATTGAGAAGGTTTCTTTACTGTTAGGAGGTTACATTGTATAATAGACTGTCTTCTGAAGACATTGAGAAGGTTATTTACTGTTAGGAGGTTACATTGTATAATAGACTGCCTTCTGGAGACATTGAGAAGGTTATTTACTGTTAGGAGGTTACATTGTATAATAGACTGACTTCTGGAGACATTGAGAAGGTTTCTTTACTGTTAGCAGGTTACATTGTATAATAGACTGCCTTCTGGAGACATTGAGAAGGTTTCTTTACTGTTAGGAGGTTACATTGTATAATAGACTGCCTTCTGAAGACATTGGGAAGGTTTCTTTACTGTTAGGTGGTTACATTGTATAATAGACTGCCTTCTGGAGACATTGAGAAGGTTTCTTTACTGTTAGGAGGTTACATTGTATAATAGACTGCCTTCTGGAGACATTGAGAAGGTTTCTTTACTGTTAGGAGGTTACATTGTATAATAGACTGACTTCTGGAGACATTGAGAAGGTTATTTACTGTTAGGAGGTTACTTTGTATAATAGACTGACTTCTGAAGACATTGAGAAGGTTATTTACTGTTAGGAGGTTACATTGTATAATAGACTGACTTCTGGAGACATTGAGAAGGTTATTTACTGTTAGGAGGTTACTTTGTATAATAGACTGACTTCTGAAGACATTGAGAAGGTTATTTACTGTTAGGAGGTTACATTGTGGAATAGACTGCCTTCTGGAGACATTGAGAAGGTTATTTACTGTTAGGAGGTTACATTGTATAATAGACTGACTTCTGGAGACATTGGGAAGGTTTCTTTACTGTTAGGAGGTTACATTATATAATAGACTGACTTCTGGAGACATTGAGAAGGTTATTTACTGTTAGGAGGTTACTTTGTATAATAGACTGCCTTCTGAAGACATTGAGAAGGTTTCTTTACTGTTAGGAGGTTACATTGTGGAATAGACTGCCTTCTGAAGACATTGAGAAGGTTATTTACTGTTAGGAGGTTACATTGTATAATAGACTGCCTTCTGAAGACATTGAGAAGGTTTCTTTACTGTTAGGAGGTTACATTGTATAATAGACTGCCTTCTGGAGACATTGAGGAGGTTTCTTTACTGTTAGGAGGTTACATTGTATAATAGACTGCCTTCTGGAGGCATTGAGAAGGTTATTTACTGTTAGGAGGTTACATTGTATAATAGACTGCCTTCTGGAGACATTGAGAAGGTTATTTACTGTTAGGAGGTTACATTGTATAATAGACTGCCTTCTGAAGACATTGAGAAGGTTTCTTTACTGTTAGGAGGTTACATTATATAATAGACTGACTTCTGGAGACATTGAGAAGGTTTCTTTACTGTTAGGAGGTTACATTGTATAATAGAATGCCTTCTGAAGACATTGAGAAGGTTTCTTTACTGTTAGGAGGTTACATTGTATAATAGACTGACTTCTGGAGACATTGGGAAGGTTTCTTTACTGTTAGGAGGTTACATTATATAATAGACTGACTTCTGGAGACATTGAGAAGGTTTCTTTACTGTTAGGAGGTTACATTGTATAATAGACTGCCTTCTGGAGACATTGAGGAGGTTTCTTTACTGTTAGGAGGTTACATTGTATAATAGTCTGCCTACTGGAGGCATTGAGAAGGTTTCTTTACTGTTAGGAAGTTACATTGTATAATAGACTGCCTTCTGGAGACATTGGAAAGGTTTCTTTACTGTTAGGAGGTTACATTGTATAATAGACTGACTTCTGGAGACATTGAGAAGGTTTCTTTACTGTTAGGAGGTTACATTGTATAATAGACTGCCTTCTGAATACATTGAGAAGGTTTATTTACTGTTAGGAGGTTACATTGTATAATAGACTGCCTTCTGAAGACATTGAGAAGGTTTCTTTACTGTTAGGAGGTTACATTGTATAATAGACTGCCTTCTGGAGACATTGGGAAGGTTATTTACTGTTAGGAGGTTACATTGTATAATAGACTGCCTTCTGAAGACATTGAGAAGGTTATTTACTGTTAGGAGGTTATATTGTATAATAGACTGCCTTCTGAAGACATTGAGAAGGTTTCTTTACTGTTAGGAGGTTACATTGTGTAATAGACTGCCTTCTGGAGACATTGAGGAGGTTTCTTTACTGTTAGGAGGTTACATTGTATAATAGACTGCCTTCTGGATACATTGAGATGGTTTATTTACTGTTAGGAGGTTACATTGTATAATAGACTGCCTTCTGGAGACATTGAGAAGGTTTCTTTACTGTTAGGAGGTTACATTGTATAATAGACTGCCTTCTGAAGACATTGAGAAGGTTTCTTTACTGTTAGGAGGTTACATTGTATAATAGACTGCCTTCTGGAGACATTGAGAAGGTTATTTACTGTTAGGAGGTTACATTGTATAATAGACTGCCTTCTGGAGACATTGAGAAGGTTATTTACTGTTAGGAGGTTACATTGTATAATAGACTGCCTTCTGGAGACATTGAGGAGGTTTCTTTACTGTTAGGAGGTTACATTGTATAATAGACTGCCTTCTGAAGACATTGAGGAGGTTTCTTTACTGTTAGGAGGTTACATTGTATAATAGACTGCCTTCTGAATACATTGAGAAGGTTCCTTTACTGTTAGGAGGTTACATTGTATAATAGACTGCCTTCTGAAGACACTGAGAAGGTTTCTTTACTGTTAGGAGGTTACATTGTATAATAGACTGCCTTCTGGAGACATTGGAAAGGTTTCTTTACTGTTAGGAGGTTACATTGTATAATAGACTGCCTTCTGAAGACATTGAGAAGGTTATTTACTGTTAGGAGGTTACATTGTATAATAGACTGCCTTCTGAAGACATTGAGAAGGTTTATTTACTGTTAGGAGGTTACATTGTGTAATAGACTGCCTTCTGAAGACATTGAGAAGGTTTCTTTACTGTTAGGAGGTTACATTGTATAATAAACTGACTTCTGAAGACATTGAGAAGGTTATTTACTGTTAGGAGGTTACATTGTATAATAGACTGCCTTCTGGAGACATTGAGAAGGTTTCTTTACTGTTAGGAGGTTACATTGTATAATAGACTGCCTTCTGGAGACATTGAGAAGGTTATTTACTGTTAGGAGGTTACATTGTATAATAGACTGCCTTCTGGAGACATTGAGAAGGTTATTTACTGTTAGGAGGTTACATTGTATAATAGACTGTCTTCTGAAGGCATTGAGAATGTTTCTTTACTGTTACGAGGTTACATTGTATAATAGACTGCCTTCTGAAGACATTGAGAAGGTTTCTTTACTGTTAGGAGGTTACATTGTATAATAAACTGACTTCTGGAGACATTGAGAAGGTTATTTACTGTTAGGAGGTTACATTGTATAATAGACTGCCTTCTGAAGACATTGAGAAGGTTTCTTTACTGTTAGGAGGTTACATTGTATAATAGACTGCCTTCTGGAGACATTGGGAAGGTTATTTACTGTTAGGAGGTTACATTGTATAATAGACTGCCTTCTGAAGACATTGAGAAGGTTTATTTACTGTTAGGAGGTTACATTGTGTAATAGACTGCCTTCTGAAGACATTGAGAAGGTTTCTTTACTGTTAGGAGGTTACATTGTATAATAAACTGACTTCTGAAGACATTGAGAAGGTTATTTACTGTTAGGAGGTTACATTGTGTAATAGACTGCCTTCTGAAGACATTGAGAAGGTTTCTTTACTGTTACGAGGTTACATTGTATAATAGACTGCCTTCTGGAGACATTGAGAAGGTTTATTTACTGTTAGGAGGTTACATTGTGTAATAGACTGCCTTCTGAAGACATTGAGAAGGTTATTTACTGTTAGGGTGGTTACATTGTATAATAGACTGCCTTCTGAAGACATTGAGAAGGTTTATTTACTGTTAGGAGGTTACATTGTATAATAAACTGACTTCTGGAGACATTGAGAAGGTTATTTACTGTTAGGAGGTTACATTGTATAATAGACTGCCTTCTGAAGACATTGAGGAGGTTTCTTTACTGTTAGGAGGTTACATTGTATAATAGACTGCCTTCTGAATACATTGGGAAGGTTATTTACTGTTAGGAGGTTACATTGTGTAATAGACTGACTTCTGGAGACATTGGGAAGGTTATTTACTGTTAGGAGGTTACATTGTATAATAGACTGACTTCTGAAGACATTGAGAAGGTTTCTTTACTGTTAGGAGGTTACATTGTATAATAGACTGCCTTCTGAAGACATTGAGAAGGTTTCTTTACTGTTAGGAGGTTACATTGTATAATAGACTGCCTTCTGAATACATTGGGAAGGTTATTTACTGTTAGGAGGTTACATTGTATAATAGACTGACTTCTGGAGACATTGAGAAGGTTTCTTTACTGTTAGGAGGTTACATTGTATAATAGACTGCCTTCTGGAGACATTGAGAAGGTTATTTACTGTTAGGAGGTTACATTGTATAATAGACTGCCTTCTGAAGACATTGAGAAGGTTTCTTTACTGTTAGGAGGTTACATTGTATAATAGACTGCCTTCTGAAGACATTGAGAAGGTTTCTTTACTGTTAGGAGGTTACATTGTATAATAGACTGCCTTCTGCAGACATTGAGAAGGTTATTTACTGTTAGGAGGTTACATTGTATAATAGACTGACTTCTGCAGACATTGAGAAGGTTATTTACTGTTAGGAGGTTACATTGTGGAATAGACTGCCTTCTGCAGACATTGAGAAGGTTTATTTACTGTTAGGAAGTTACATTGTATAATAGACTGACTTCTGCAGACATTGAGAAGGTTATTTACTGTTAGGAGGTTACATTGTGGAATAGACTGCCTTCTGCAGACATTGAGAAGGTTTATTTACTGTTAGGAGGTTACATTGTATAATAGACTGCCTTCTGAAGACATTGAGAAGGTTATTTACTGTTAGGAGGATACATTGTATAATAGACTGCCTTCTGGAGACATTGAGAAGGTTTCTTTACTGTTAGGAGGTTACATTGTGGAATAGACTGCCTTCTGGAGACATTGAGAAGGTTATTTACTGTTAGGAGGTTACATTGTATAATAGACTGCCTTCTGGAGACATTGAGAAGGTTTCTTTACTGTTAGGAGGTTACATTGTATAATAGACTGACTTCTGGAGACATTGAGAAGGTTATTTACTGTTAGGAGGTTACATTGTGGAATAGACTGCCTTCTGGAGACATTGAGAAGGTTATTTACTGTTAGGAGGTTACACTGTATAATAGACTGCCTTCTGAAGACATTGAGAAGGTTATTTACTGTTAGGAAGTTACATTGTGGAATAGACTGACTTCTGAAGACATTGAGAAGGTGATTTACTGTTAGGAGGTTACACTGTATAATAGACTGCCTTCTGGAGACATTGAGAAGGTTATTTACTGTTAGGAGGTTACATTGTATAATAGACTGCCTTCTGAAGACATTGAGAAGGTTATTTACTGTTAGGAAGTTACATTGTGGAATAGACTGACTTCTGAAGACATTGAGAAGGTGATTTACTGTTAGGAGGTTACACTGTATAATTGACTGCCTTCTGAAGACATTGAGAAGGTTATTTACTGTTAGGAAGTTACATTGTGGAATAGACTGACTTCTGAAGACATTGAGAAGGTTATTTACTGTTAGGAGGTTACATTGTATAATAGACTGACTTCTGAATACATTGAGAAGGTTATTTACTGTTAGGAGGTTACATTGTATAATAGACTGACTTCTGGAGACATTGAGAAGGTTTCTTTACTGTTAGGAGGTTACATTGTATAATAGACTGTCTTCTGAAGACATTGAGAAGGTTATTTACTGTTAGGAGGTTACATTGTATAATAGACTGCCTTCTGGAGACATTGAGAAGGTTATTTACTGTTAGGAGGTTACATTGTATAATAGACTGACTTCTGGAGACATTGAGAAGGTTTCTTTACTGTTAGCAGGTTACATTGTATAATAGACTGCCTTCTGGAGACATTGAGAAGGTTTCTTTACTGTTAGGAGGTTACATTGTATAATAGACTGCCTTCTGAAGACATTGGGAAGGTTTCTTTACTGTTAGGTGGTTACACTGTATAATAGACTGCCTTCTGGAGACATTGAGAAGGTTTCTTTACTGTTAGGAGGTTACATTGTATAATAGACTGCCTTCTGGAGACATTGAGAAGGTTTCTTTACTGTTAGGAGGTTACATTGTATAATAGACTGACTTCTGGAGACATTGAGAAGGTTATTTACTGTTAGGAGGTTACTTTGTATAATAGACTGACTTCTGAAGACATTGAGAAGGTTATTTACTGTTAGGAGGTTACATTGTATAATAGACTTACTTCTGGAGACATTGAGAAGGTTATTTACTGTTAGGAGGTTACTTTGTATAATAGACTGACTTCTGAAGACATTGAGAAGGTTATTTACTGTTAGGAGGTTACATTGTGGAATAGACTGCCTTCTGGAGACATTGAGAAGGTTATTTACTGTTAGGAGGTTACATTGTATAATAGACTGACTTCTGGAGACATTGGGAAGGTTTCTTTACTGTTAGGAGGTTACATTATATAATAGACTGACTTCTGGAGACATTGAGAAGGTTATTTACTGTTAGGAGGTTACTTTGTATAATAGACTGCCTTCTGAAGACATTGAGAAGGTTTCTTTACTGTTAGGAGGTTACATTGTGGAATAGACTGCCTTCTGAAGACATTGAGAAGGTTATTTACTGTTAGGAGGTTACATTGTATAATAGACTGCCTTCTGAAGACATTGAGAAGGTTTCTTTACTGTTAGGAGGTTACATTGTATAATAGACTGCCTTCTGGAGACATTGAGGAGGTTTCTTTACTGTTAGGAGGTTACATTGTATAATAGACTGCCTTCTGGAGGCATTGAGAAGGTTATTTACTGTTAGGAGGTTACATTGTATAATAGACTGCCTTCTGGAGACATTGAGAAGGTTATTTACTGTTAGGAGGTTACATTGTATAATAGACTGCCTTCTGAAGACATTGAGAAGGTTTCTTTACTGTTAGGAGGTTACATTGTATAATAGACTGACTTCTGGAGACATTGGGAAGGTTTCTTTACTGTTAGGAGGTTACATTATATAATAGACTGACTTCTGGAGACATTGAGAAGGTTTCTTTACTGTTAGGAGGTTACATTGTATAATAGACTGCCTTCTGAAGACATTGAGAAGGTTTCTTTACTGTTAGGAGGTTACATTGTATAATAGACTGCCTTCTGCAGACATTGAGAAGGTTATTTACTGTTAGGAGGTTACATTGTATAATAGACTGACTTCTGCAGACATTGAGAAGGTTATTTACTGTTAGGAGGTTACATTGTGGAATAGACTGCCTTCTGCAGACATTGAGAAGGTTTATTTACTGTTAGGAAGTTACATTGTATAATAGACTGACTTCTGCAGACATTGAGAAGGTTATTTACTGTTAGGAGGTTACATTGTGGAATAGACTGCCTTCTGCAGACATTGAGAAGGTTTATTTACTGTTAGGAGGTTACATTGTATAATAGACTGCCTTCTGAAGACATTGAGAAGGTTATTTACTGTTAGGAGGATACATTGTATAATAGACTGCCTTCTGGAGACATTGAGAAGGTTTCTTTACTGTTAGGAGGTTACATTGTGGAATAGACTGCCTTCTGGAGACATTGAGAAGGTTATTTACTGTTAGGAGGTTACATTGTATAATAGACTGCCTTCTGGAGACATTGAGAAGGTTTCTTTACTGTTAGGAGGTTACATTGTATAATAGACTGACTTCTGGAGACATTGAGAAGGTTATTTACTGTTAGGAGGTTACATTGTGGAATAGACTGCCTTCTGGAGACATTGAGAAGGTTATTTACTGTTAGGAGGTTACACTGTATAATAGACTGCCTTCTGAAGACATTGAGAAGGTTATTTACTGTTAGGAAGTTACATTGTGGAATAGACTGACTTCTGAAGACATTGAGAAGGTGATTTACTGTTAGGAGGTTACACTGTATAATAGACTGCCTTCTGGAGACATTGAGAAGGTTATTTACTGTTAGGAGGTTACATTGTATAATAGACTGCCTTCTGAAGACATTGAGAAGGTTATTTACTGTTAGGAAGTTACATTGTGGAATAGACTGACTTCTGAAGACATTGAGAAGGTGATTTACTGTTAGGAGGTTACACTGTATAATTGACTGCCTTCTGAAGACATTGAGAAGGTTATTTACTGTTAGGAAGTTACATTGTGGAATAGACTGACTTCTGAAGACATTGAGAAGGTTATTTACTGTTAGGAGGTTACATTGTATAATAGACTGACTTCTGAATACATTGAGAAGGTTATTTACTGTTAGGAGGTTACATTGTATAATAGACTGACTTCTGGAGACATTGAGAAGGTTTCTTTACTGTTAGGAGGTTACATTGTATAATAGACTGTCTTCTGAAGACATTGAGAAGGTTATTTACTGTTAGGAGGTTACATTGTATAATAGACTGCCTTCTGGAGACATTGAGAAGGTTATTTACTGTTAGGAGGTTACATTGTATAATAGACTGACTTCTGGAGACATTGAGAAGGTTTCTTTACTGTTAGCAGGTTACATTGTATAATAGACTGCCTTCTGGAGACATTGAGAAGGTTTCTTTACTGTTAGGAGGTTACATTGTATAATAGACTGCCTTCTGAAGACATTGGGAAGGTTTCTTTACTGTTAGGTGGTTACACTGTATAATAGACTGCCTTCTGGAGACATTGAGAAGGTTTCTTTACTGTTAGGAGGTTACATTGTATAATAGACTGCCTTCTGGAGACATTGAGAAGGTTTCTTTACTGTTAGGAGGTTACATTGTATAATAGACTGACTTCTGGAGACATTGAGAAGGTTATTTACTGTTAGGAGGTTACTTTGTATAATAGACTGACTTCTGAAGACATTGAGAAGGTTATTTACTGTTAGGAGGTTACATTGTATAATAGACTTACTTCTGGAGACATTGAGAAGGTTATTTACTGTTAGGAGGTTACTTTGTATAATAGACTGACTTCTGAAGACATTGAGAAGGTTATTTACTGTTAGGAGGTTACATTGTGGAATAGACTGCCTTCTGGAGACATTGAGAAGGTTATTTACTGTTAGGAGGTTACATTGTATAATAGACTGACTTCTGGAGACATTGGGAAGGTTTCTTTACTGTTAGGAGGTTACATTATATAATAGACTGACTTCTGGAGACATTGAGAAGGTTATTTACTGTTAGGAGGTTACTTTGTATAATAGACTGCCTTCTGAAGACATTGAGAAGGTTTCTTTACTGTTAGGAGGTTACATTGTGGAATAGACTGCCTTCTGAAGACATTGAGAAGGTTATTTACTGTTAGGAGGTTACATTGTATAATAGACTGCCTTCTGAAGACATTGAGAAGGTTTCTTTACTGTTAGGAGGTTACATTGTATAATAGACTGCCTTCTGGAGACATTGAGGAGGTTTCTTTACTGTTAGGAGGTTACATTGTATAATAGACTGCCTTCTGGAGGCATTGAGAAGGTTATTTACTGTTAGGAGGTTACATTGTATAATAGACTGCCTTCTGGAGACATTGAGAAGGTTATTTACTGTTAGGAGGTTACATTGTATAATAGACTGCCTTCTGAAGACATTGAGAAGGTTTCTTTACTGTTAGGAGGTTACATTGTATAATAGACTGACTTCTGGAGACATTGGGAAGGTTTCTTTACTGTTAGGAGGTTACATTATATAATAGACTGACTTCTGGAGACATTGAGAAGGTTTCTTTACTGTTAGGAGGTTACATTGTATAATAGACTGCCTTCTGAAGACATTGAGAAGGTTTCTTTACTGTTAGGAGGTTACATTGTATAATAGACTGACTTCTGGAGACATTGGGAAGGTTTCTTTACTGTTAGGAGGTTACATTATATAATAGACTGACTTCTGGAGACATTGAGAAGGTTTCTTTACTGTTAGGAGGTTACATTGTATAATAGACTGCCTTCTGGAGACATTGAGGAGGTTTCTTTACTGTTAGGAGGTTACATTGTATAATAGTCTGCCTACTGGAGGCATTGAGAAGGTTTCTTTACTGTTAGGAAGTTACATTGTATAATAGACTGCCTTCTGGAGACATTGGAAAGGTTTCTTTACTGTTAGGAGGTTACATTGTATAATAGACTGACTTCTGGAGACATTGAGAAGGTTTCTTTACTGTTAGGAGGTTACATTGTATAATAGACTGCCTTCTGAATACATTGAGAAGGTTTATTTACTGTTAGGAGGTTACATTGTATAATAGACTGCCTTCTGAAGACATTGAGAAGGTTTCTTTACTGTTAGGAGGTTACATTGTATAATAGACTGCCTTCTGGAGACATTGGGAAGGTTATTTACTGTTAGGAGGTTACATTGTATAATAGACTGCCTTCTGAAGACATTGAGAAGGTTATTTACTGTTAGGAGGTTATATTGTATAATAGACTGCCTTCTGAAGACATTGAGAAGGTTTCTTTACTGTTAGGAGGTTACATTGTGTAATAGACTGCCTTCTGGAGACATTGAGGAGGTTTCTTTACTGTTAGGAGGTTACATTGTATAATAGACTGCCTTCTGGATACATTGAGATGGTTTATTTACTGTTAGGAGGTTACATTGTATAATAGACTGCCTTCTGGAGACATTGAGAAGGTTTCTTTACTGTTAGGAGGTTACATTGTATAATAGACTGCCTTCTGAAGACATTGAGAAGGTTATTTACTGTTAGGAGGTTACATTGTATAATAGACTGCCTTCTGGAGACATTGAGAAGGTTATTTACTGTTAGGAGGTTACATTGTGGTATAGACTGCCTTCTGAAGACATTGAGAAGGTTATTTACTGTTAGGAGGTTACATTGTATAATAGACTGCCTTCTGAAGACATTGAGAAGGTTATTTACTGTTAGGAAGTTACATTATGCAATAGACTGACTTCTGGAGACATTGAGAAGGTTTCTTTACTGTTAGGAGGTTACATTGTATAATAGACTGCCTTCTGGAGACATTGAGAAGGTTTCTTTACTGTTAGGAGGTTACATTGTATAATAGACTGCCTTCTGGAGACATTGAGAAGGTTTATTTACTGTTAGGAGGTTACATTGTGTAATAGACTGCCTTCTGAAGACATTGAGAAGGTTTCTTTACTGTTAGGAGGTTACATTGTATAATAGACTGACTTCTGAAGACATTGAGAAGGTGATTTACTGTTAGGAGGTTACATTGTATAATAGACTGCCTTCTGGAGACATTGAGAAGGTTATTTACTGTTAGGAGGTTACATTGTATAATAGACTGCCTTCTGGAGACATTGAGAAGGTTATTTACTGTTAGGAGGTTACATTGTGGTATAGACTGCCTTCTGAAGACATTGAGAAGGTTATTTACTGTTAGGAAGTTACATTATGCAATAGACTGACTTCTGGAGACATTGAGAAGGTTTCTTTACTGTTAGGAGGTTACATTGTATAATAGACTGCCTTCTGGAGACATTGAGAAGGTTTATTTACTGTTAGGAGGTTACATTGTGGAATAGACTGCCTTCTGGAGACATTGAGAAGGTTTCTTTACTGTTAGGAGGTTACATTGTGTAATAGACTGCCTTCTGAAGACATTGAGAAGGTTATTTACTGTTAGGAGGTTACATTGTATAATAGACTGCCTTCTGAAGACATTGAGAAGGTTATTTACTGTTAGGAGGTTACATTGTATAATAGACTGCCTTCTGAAGACATTGAGAAGGTTTATTTACTGTTAGGAGGTTACATTGTATAATAGACTGACTTCTGAAGACATTGAGAAGGTTTCTTTACTGTTAGGCGGTTACATTGTGTAATAGACTGCCTTCTGAAGACATTGAGAAGGTTATTTACTGTTAGGAGGTTACATTGTATACTAGACTGCCTTCTGGAGACATTGAGAAGGTTATTTACTGTTAGGAGGTTACATTGTGGTATAGACTGCCTTCTGAAGACATTGAGAAGGTTATTTACTGTTAGGAAGTTACATTATGCAATAGACTGACTTCTGGAGACATTGAGAAGGTTTCTTTACTGTTAGGAGGTTACATTGTATAATAGACTGCCTTCTGGAGACATTGAGAAGGTTTCTTTACTGTTAGGAGGTTACATTTTATAATAGACTGCCTTCTGAAGACATTGAGAAGGTTATTTACTGTTAGGAGGTTACATTGTATAATAGACTGACTTCTGGAGACATTGAGAAGGTTTATTTACTGTTAGGAGGTTACATTGTGGAATAGACTGCCTTCTGGAGACATTGAGAAGGTTATTTACTGTTAGGAGGTTACATTGTGGAATAGACTGCCTTCTGAAGACATTGAGAAGGTTATTTACTGTTAGGAGGTTACATTGTATAATAGACTGCCTTCTGAAGACATTGAGAAGGTTATTTACTGTTAGGAGGTTACATTGTATAATAGACTGCCTTCTGAAGACATTGAGAAGGTTTATTTACTGTTAGGAAGTTACATTGTGGAATAGACTGACTTCTGAAGACATTGAGAAGGTGATTTACTGTTAGGAGGTTACACTGTATAATTGACTGCCTTCTGAAGACATTGAGAAGGTTATTTACTGTTAGGAAGTTACATTGTGGAATAGACTGACTTCTGAAGACATTGAGAAGGTTATTTACTGTTAGGAGGTTACATTGTATAATAGACTGACTTCTGAATACATTGAGAAGGTTATTTACTGTTAGGAGGTTACATTGTATAATAGACTGACTTCTGGAGACATTGAGAAGGTTTCTTTACTGTTAGGAGGTTACATTGTATAATAGACTGTCTTCTGAAGACATTGAGAAGGTTATTTACTGTTAGGAGGTTACATTGTATAATAGACTGCCTTCTGGAGACATTGAGAAGGTTATTTACTGTTAGGAGGTTACATTGTATAATAGACTGACTTCTGGAGACATTGAGAAGGTTTCTTTACTGTTAGCAGGTTACATTGTATAATAGACTGCCTTCTGGAGACATTGAGAAGGTTTCTTTACTGTTAGGAGGTTACATTGTATAATAGACTGCCTTCTGAAGACATTGGGAAGGTTTCTTTACTGTTAGGTGGTTACACTGTATAATAGACTGCCTTCTGGAGACATTGAGAAGGTTTCTTTACTGTTAGGAGGTTACATTGTATAATAGACTGCCTTCTGGAGACATTGAGAAGGTTTCTTTACTGTTAGGAGGTTACATTGTATAATAGACTGACTTCTGGAGACATTGAGAAGGTTATTTACTGTTAGGAGGTTACTTTGTATAATAGACTGACTTCTGAAGACATTGAGAAGGTTATTTACTGTTAGGAGGTTACATTGTATAATAGACTTACTTCTGGAGACATTGAGAAGGTTATTTACTGTTAGGAGGTTACTTTGTATAATAGACTGACTTCTGAAGACATTGAGAAGGTTATTTACTGTTAGGAGGTTACATTGTGGAATAGACTGCCTTCTGGAGACATTGAGAAGGTTATTTACTGTTAGGAGGTTACATTGTATAATAGACTGACTTCTGGAGACATTGGGAAGGTTTCTTTACTGTTAGGAGGTTACATTATATAATAGACTGACTTCTGGAGACATTGAGAAGGTTATTTACTGTTAGGAGGTTACTTTGTATAATAGACTGCCTTCTGAAGACATTGAGAAGGTTTCTTTACTGTTAGGAGGTTACATTGTGGAATAGACTGCCTTCTGAAGACATTGAGAAGGTGATTTACTGTTAGGAGGTTACACTGTATAATAGACTGCCTTCTGGAGACATTGAGAAGGTTATTTACTGTTAGGAGGTTACATTGTATAATAGACTGCCTTCTGAAGACATTGAGAAGGTTATTTACTGTTAGGAAGTTACATTGTGGAATAGACTGACTTCTGAAGACATTGAGAAGGTGATTTACTGTTAGGAGGTTACACTGTATAATTGACTGCCTTCTGAAGACATTGAGAAGGTTATTTACTGTTAGGAAGTTACATTGTGGAATAGACTGACTTCTGAAGACATTGAGAAGGTTATTTACTGTTAGGAGGTTACATTGTATAATAGACTGACTTCTGAATACATTGAGAAGGTTATTTACTGTTAGGAGGTTACATTGTATAATAGACTGACTTCTGGAGACATTGAGAAGGTTTCTTTACTGTTAGGAGGTTACATTGTATAATAGACTGTCTTCTGAAGACATTGAGAAGGTTATTTACTGTTAGGAGGTTACATTGTATAATAGACTGCCTTCTGGAGACATTGAGAAGGTTATTTACTGTTAGGAGGTTACATTGTATAATAGACTGACTTCTGGAGACATTGAGAAGGTTTCTTTACTGTTAGCAGGTTACATTGTATAATAGACTGCCTTCTGGAGACATTGAGAAGGTTTCTTTACTGTTAGGAGGTTACATTGTATAATAGACTGCCTTCTGAAGACATTGGGAAGGTTTCTAAACTGTTAGGTGGTTACACTGTATAATAGACTGCC
The DNA here is from genome assembly GCA_036172795.1 of Pelodytes ibericus. Classification (NCBI taxonomy): domain Eukaryota; kingdom Metazoa; phylum Chordata; class Amphibia; order Anura; family Pelodytidae; genus Pelodytes; species Pelodytes ibericus. The sequence continues at coordinate 198,978,455 of CM069861.1, read as the reverse complement.
TTCTGGAGACATTGAGAAGGTTTCTTTACTGTTAGGAGGTTACATTGTATAATAGACTGCCTTCTGGAGACATTGAGAAGGTTTCTTTACTGTTAGGAGGTTACATTGTATAATAGACTGACTTCTGGAGACATTGAGAAGGTTATTTACTGTTAGGAGGTTACTTTGTATAATAGACTGACTTCTGAAGACATTGAGAAGGTTATTTACTGTTAGGAGGTTACATTGTATAATAGACTTACTTCTGGAGACATTGAGAAGGTTATTTACTGTTAGGAGGTTACTTTGTATAATAGACTGACTTCTGAAGACATTGAGAAGGTTATTTACTGTTAGGAGGTTACATTGTGGAATAGACTGCCTTCTGGAGACATTGAGAAGGTTATTTACTGTTAGGAGGTTACATTGTATAATAGACTGACTTCTGGAGACATTGGGAAGGTTTCTTTACTGTTAGGAGGTTACATTATATAATAGACTGACTTCTGGAGACATTGAGAAGGTTATTTACTGTTAGGAGGTTACTTTGTATAATAGACTGCCTTCTGAAGACATTGAGAAGGTTTCTTTACTGTTTGGAGGTTACATTGTGGAATAGACTGCCTTCTGAAGACATTGAGAAGGTTATTTACTGTTAGGAGGTTACATTGTATAATAGACTGCCTTCTGAAGACATTGAGAAGGTTTCTTTACTGTTAGGAGGTTACATTGTATAATAGACTGCCTTCTGGAGACATTGAGGAGGTTTCTTTACTGTTAGGAGGTTACATTGTATAATAGACTGCCTTCTGGAGGCATTGAGAAGGTTATTTACTGTTAGGAGGTTACATTGTATAATAGACTGCCTTCTGGAGACATTGAGAAGGTTATTTACTGTTAGGAGGTTACATTGTATAATAGACTGCCTTCTGAAGACATTGAGAAGGTTTCTTTACTGTTAGGAGGTTACATTGTATAATTGACTGACTTCTGGAGACATTGGGAAGGTTTCTTTACTGTTAGGAGGTTACATTATATAATAGACTGACTTCTGGAGACATTGAGAAGGTTTCTTTACTGTTAGGAGGTTACATTGTATAATAGACTGCCTTCTGAAGACATTGAGAAGGTTTCTTTACTGTTAGGAGGTTACATTGTATAATAGACTGACTTCTGGAGACATTGGGAAGGTTTCTTTACTGTTAGGAGGTTACATTATATAATAGACTGACTTCTGGAGACATTGAGAAGGTTTCTTTACTGTTAGGAGGTTACATTGTATAATAGACTGCCTTCTGGAGACATTGAGGAGGTTTCTTTACTGTTAGGAGGTTACATTGTATAATAGTCTGCCTACTGGAGGCATTGAGAAGGTTTCTTTACTGTTAGGAAGTTACATTGTATAATAGACTGCCTTCTGGAGACATTGGAAAGGTTTCTTTACTGTTAGGAGGTTACATTGTATAATAGACTGACTTCTGGAGACATTGAGAAGGTTTCTTTACTGTTAGGAGGTTACATTGTATAATAGACTGCCTTCTGAATACATTGAGAAGGTTTATTTACTGTTAGGAGGTTACATTGTATAATAGACTGCCTTCTGAAGACATTGAGAAGGTTTCTTTACTGTTAGGAGGTTACATTGTATAATAGACTGCCTTCTGGAGACATTGGGAAGGTTATTTACTGTTAGGAGGTTACATTGTATAATAGACTGCCTTCTGAAGACATTGAGAAGGTTATTTACTGTTAGGAGGTTATATTGTATAATAGACTGCCTTCTGAAGACATTGAGAAGGTTTCTTTACTGTTAGGAGGTTACATTGTGTAATAGACTGCCTTCTGGAGACATTGAGGAGGTTTCTTTACTGTTAGGAGGTTACATTGTATAATAGACTGCCTTCTGGATACATTGAGATGGTTTATTTACTGTTAGGAGGTAACATTGTATAATAGACTGCCTTCTGGAGACATTGAGAAGGTTTCTTTACTGTTAGGAGGTTACATTGTATAATAGACTGCCTTCTGAAGACATTGAGAAGGTTATTTACTGTTAGGAGGTTACATTGTATAATAGACTGCCTTCTGGAGACATTGAGAAGGTTATTTACTGTTAGGAGGTTACATTGTGGTATAGACTGCCTTCTGAAGACATTGAGAAGGTTATTTACTGTTAGGAGGTTACATTGTATAATAGACTGCCTTCTGAAGACATTGAGAAGGTTATTTACTGTTAGGAAGTTACATTATGCAATAGACTGACTTCTGGAGACATTGAGAAGGTTTCTTTACTGTTAGGAGGTTACATTGTATAATAGACTGCCTTCTGGAGACATTGAGAAGGTTTCTTTACTGTTAGGAGGTTACATTGTATAATAGACTGCCTTCTGGAGACATTGAGAAGGTTTATTTACTGTTAGGAGGTTACATTGTGTAATAGACTGCCTTCTGAAGACATTGAGAAGGTTTCTTTACTGTTAGGAGGTTACATTGTATAATAGACTGACTTCTGAAGACATTGAGAAGGTGATTTACTGTTAGGAGGTTACATTGTATAATAGACTGCCTTCTGGAGACATTGAGAAGGTTATTTACTGTTAGGAGGTTACATTGTATAATAGACTGCCTTCTGGAGACATTGAGAAGGTTATTTACTGTTAGGAGGTTACATTGTGGTATAGACTGCCTTCTGAAGACATTGAGAAGGTTATTTACTGTTAGGAAGTTACATTATGCAATAGACTGACTTCTGGAGACATTGAGAAGGTTTCTTTACTGTTAGGAGGTTACATTGTATAATAGACTGCCTTCTGGAGACATTGAGAAGGTTTATTTACTGTTAGGAGGTTACATTGTGGAATAGACTGCCTTCTGGAGACATTGAGAAGGTTTCTTTACTGTTAGGAGGTTACATTGTGTAATAGACTGCCTTCTGAAGACATTGAGAAGGTTATTTACTGTTAGGAGGTTACATTGTATAATAGACTGCCTTCTGAAGACATTGAGAAGGTTATTTACTGTTAGGAGGTTACATTGTATAATAGACTGCCTTCTGAAGACATTGAGAAGGTTTATTTACTGTTAGGAGGTTACATTGTATAATAGACTGACTTCTGAAGACATTGAGAAGGTTTCTTTACTGTTAGGCGGTTACATTGTGTAATAGACTGCCTTCTGAAGACATTGAGAAGGTTATTTACTGTTAGGAGGTTACATTGTATAATAGACTGCCTTCTGGAGACATTGAGAAGGTTATTTACTGTTAGGAGGTTACATTGTGGTATAGACTGCCTTCTGAAGACATTGAGAAGGTTATTTACTGTTAGGAAGTTACATTATGCAATAGACTGACTTCTGGAGACATTGAGAAGGTTTCTTTACTGTTAGGAGGTTACATTGTATAATAGACTGCCTTCTGGAGACATTGAGAAGGTTTCTTTACTGTTAGGAGGTTACATTTTATAATAGACTGCCTTCTGAAGACATTGAGAAGGTTATTTACTGTTAGGAGGTTACATTGTATAATAGACTGACTTCTGGAGACATTGAGAAGGTTTATTTACTGTTAGGAGGTTACATTGTGGAATAGACTGCCTTCTGGAGACATTGAGAAGGTTATTTACTGTTAGGAGGTTACATTGTGGAATAGACTGCCTTCTGAAGACATTGAGAAGGTTATTTACTGTTAGGAGGTTACATTGTATAATAGACTGCCTTCTGAAGACATTGAGAAGGTTATTTACTGTTAGGAGGTTACATTGTATAATAGACTGCCTTCTGAAGACATTGAGAAGGTTTATTTACTGTTAGGAGGTTACATTGTATAATAGACTGACTTCTGAAGACATTGAGAAGGTTTCTTTACTGTTAGGCGGTTACATTGTGTAATAGACTGCCTTCTGAAGACATTGAGAAGGTTTCTTTACTGTTAGGAGGTTACATTGTATAATAGACTGCCTTCTGAAGACATTGAGAAGGTTATTTACTGTTAGGAGGTTACACTGTATAATAGACTGCCTTCTGAAGACATTGGGAAGGTTTCTTTACTGTTAGAAGGTTACATTGTGGAATAGACTGCCTTCTGGAGACATTGAGAAGGTTATTTACTGTTAGGAGGTTACATTGTATAATAGACTGACTTCTGAAGACATTGAGAAGGTTTCTTTACTGTTAGGAAGTTACATTGTATAATAGACTGCCTTCTGGAGACATTGAGAAGGTTTCTTTACTGTTAGGAGGTTACATTGTATAATAGACTGCCATCTGAAGACATTGAGAAGGTTTATTTACTGTTAGGAGGTTACATTGTATAATAGACTGCCTTCTGGAGACATTGAGAAGGTTTCTTTACTGTTAGGGGGTTACATTGTATAATAGACTGCCTTCTGGAGACATTGAGAAGGTTATTTACTGTTAGGAGGTTACATTGTATAATAGACTGCCTTCTGAAGACATTGAGAAGGTTTCTTTACTGTTAGGAGGTTACATTGTATAATAGACTGCCTTCTGAAGACATTGGGAAGGTTTCTTTACTGTTAGGAGGTTACATTGTATAATAGACTGCCTTCTGAAGACATTGAGAATGTTATTTACTGTTAGGAGGTTACATTGTATAATAGACTGCCTTCTGGAGACATTGGGAAGGTTTCTTTACTGTTAGGAGGTTACATTGTGTAATAGACTGCCTTCTGGAGACATTGAGAAGGTTATTTACTGTTAGGAGGTTACATTGTATAATAGACTGACTTCTGAAGACATTGAGAAGGTTATTTACTGTTAGGAGGTTACATTGTATAATAGACTGCCTTCTGAAGACATTGAGAAGGTTATTTACTGTTAGGAGGTTACATTGTATAATAGACTGACTTCTGCAGACATTGAGAAGGTTATTTACTGTTAGGAGGTTACATTGTATAATAGACTGCCTTCTGAAGACATTGGGAAGGTTTCTTTACTGTTAGAAGGTTACATTGTGGAATAGACTGCCTTCTGGAGACATTGAGAAGGTTATTTACTGTTAGGAGGTTACATTGTATAATAGACTGCCTTCTGAAGACATTGAGAAGGTTTCTTTACTGTTACGAGGTTACATTGTATAATAGACTGCCTTCTGAAGACATTGAGAAGGTTTATTTACTGTTAGGAGGTTATATTGTATAATAGACTGCCTTCTGGAGACATTGAGAAGGTTTATTTACTGTTAGGAGGTTACATTGTATAATAGACTTACTTCTGAAGACATTGAGAAGGTTTCTTTACTGTTAGGAAGTTACATTGTATAATAGACTGCCTTCTGAAGACATTGAGAAGGTTTCTTTACTGTTAGGAGGTTACACTGTATAATAGACTGCCTTCTGGAGACATTGAGAAGGTTTCTTTACTGTTAGGAGGTTACATTGTATAATAGACTGCCATCTGAAGACATTGAGAAGGTTTCTTTACTGTTAGAAGGTTACATTGTATAATAGACTGCCTTCTGGAGACATTGAGAAGGTTTCTTTACTGTTAGAAGGTTACATTGTATAATAGACTGCCTTCTGGAGACATTGAGAAGGTTATTTACTGTTAGGAGGTTACATTGTATAATAGACTGCCTTCTGGAGACATTGAGAAGGTTTCTTTACTGTTAGGAGGTTACATTGTATAATAGACTGCCTTCTGAATACATTGAGAAGGTTTATTTACTGTTAGGAGGTTACATTGTGTAATAGACTGCCTTCTGGAGACATTGAGAAGGTTTCTTTACTGTTAGGGGGTTACATTGTATAATAGACTGCCTTCTGGAGACATTGAGAAGGTTATTTACTGTTAGGAGGTTACATTGTATAATAGACTGCCTTCTGAAGACATTGAGAAGGTTATTTACTGTTAGGAGGTTACATTGTGTAATAGACTGCCTTCTGAAGACATTGAGAAGGTTTCTTTACTGTTAGGAGGTTACATTGTGTAATAGACTGCCTTCTGGAGACATTGAGAAGGTTATTTACTGTTAGGAGGTTACATTGTATAATAGACTGCCTTCTGAAGACATTGAGAATGTTATTTACTGTTAGGAGGTTACATTGTATAATAGACTGCCTTCTGAAGACATTGAGAATGTTATTTACTGTTAGGAGGTTACATTGTATATTAGACTGCCTTCTGCAGACATTGAGAAGGTTATTTACTGTTAGGAGGTTACATTGTGGAATAGACTGCCTTCTGCAGACATTGAGAAGGTTTATTTACTGTTAGGAGGTTACATTGTATAATAGACTGACTTCTGCAGACATTGAGAAGGTTATTTACTGTTAGGAGGTTACATTGTGGAATAGACTGCCTTCTGGAGACATTGAGAAGGTTTATTTACTGTTAGGAGGTTACATTGTATAATAGACGGCCTTCTGAAGACATTGAGAAGGTTATTTACTGTTAGGAGGTTACATTGTATAATAGACTGACTTCTGCAGACATTGAGAAGGTTATTTACTGTTAGGAGGTTACATTGTGGAATAGACTGCCTTCTGCAGACATTGAGAAGGTTTATTTACTGTTAGGAAGTTACATTGTATAATAGACTGACTTCTGCAGACATTGAGAAGGTTATTTACTGTTAGGAGGTTACATTGTGGAATAGACTGCCTTCTGCAGACATTGAGAAGGTTTATTTACTGTTAGGAGGTTACATTGTATAATAGACTGCCTTCTGAAGACATTGAGAAGGTTATTTACTGTTAGGAGGATACATTGTATAATAGACTGCCTTCTGGAGACATTGAGAAGGTTTCTTTACTGTTAGGAGGTTACATTGTGGAATAGACTGCCTTCTGGAGACATTGAGAAGGTTATTTACTGTTAGGAGGTTACATTGTATAATAGACTGCCTTCTGGAGACATTGAGAAGGTTTCTTTACTGTTAGGAGGTTACATTGTATAATAGACTGACTTCTGGAGACATTGAGAAGGTTATTTACTGTTAGGAGGTTACATTGTGGAATAGACTGCCTTCTGGAGACATTGAGAAGGTTATTTACTGTTAGGAGGTTACACTGTATAATAGACTGCCTTCTGAAGACATTGAGAAGGTTATTTACTGTTAGGAAGTTACATTGTGGAATAGACTGACTTCTGAAGACATTGAGAAGGTGATTTACTGTTAGGAGGTTACACTGTATAATAGACTGCCTTCTGGAGACATTGAGAAGGTTATTTACTGTTAGGAGGTTACATTGTATAATAGACTGCCTTCTGAAGACATTGAGAAGGTTATTTACTGTTAGGAAGTTACATTGTGGAATAGACTGACTTCTGAAGACATTGAGAAGGTGATTTACTGTTAGGAGGTTACACTGTATAATTGACTGCCTTCTGAAGACATTGAGAAGGTTATTTACTGTTAGGAAGTTACATTGTGGAATAGACTGACTTCTGAAGACATTGAGAAGGTTATTTACTGTTAGGAGGTTACATTGTATAATAGACTGACTTCTGAATACATTGAGAAGGTTATTTACTGTTAGGAGGTTACATTGTATAATAGACTGACTTCTGGAGACATTGAGAAGGTTTCTTTACTGTTAGGAGGTTACATTGTATAATAGACTGTCTTCTGAAGACATTGAGAAGGTTATTTACTGTTAGGAGGTTACATTGTATAATAGACTGCCTTCTGGAGACATTGAGAAGGTTATTTACTGTTAGGAGGTTACATTGTATAATAGACTGACTTCTGGAGACATTGAGAAGGTTTCTTTACTGTTAGCAGGTTACATTGTATAATAGACTGCCTTCTGGAGACATTGAGAAGATTTCTTTACTGTTAGGAGGTTACATTGTATAATAGACTGCCTTCTGAAGACATTGGGAAGGTTTCTTTACTGTTAGGTGGTTACATTGTATAATAGACTGCCTTCTGGAGACATTGAGAAGGTTTCTTTACTGTTAGGAGGTTACATTGTATAATAGACTGCCTTCTGGAGACATTGAGAAGGTTTCTTTACTGTTAGGAGGTTACATTGTATAATAGACTGACTTCTGGAGACATTGAGAAGGTTATTTACTGTTAGGAGGTTACTTTGTATAATAGACTGACTTCTGAAGACATTGAGAAGGTTATTTACTGTTAGGAGGTTACATTGTATAATAGACTGACTTCTGGAGACATTGAGAAGGTTATTTACTGTTAGGAGGTTACTTTGTATAATAGACTGACTTCTGAAGACATTGAGAAGGTTATTTACTGTTAGGAGGTTACATTGTGGAATAGACTGCCTTCTGGAGACATTGAGAAGGTTATTTACTGTTAGGAGGTTACATTGTATAATAGACTGACTTCTGGAGACATTGGGAAGGTTTCTTTACTGTTAGGAGGTTACATTATATAATAGACTGACTTCTGGAGACATTGAGAAGGTTATTTACTGTTAGGAGGTTACTTTGTATAATAGACTGCCTTCTGAAGACATTGAGAAGGTTTCTTTACTGTTAGGAGGTTACATTGTGGAATAGACTGCCTTCTGAAGACATTGAGAAGGTTATTTACTGTTAGGAGGTTACATTGTATAATAGACTGCCTTCTGAAGACATTGAGAAGGTTTCTTTACTGTTAGGAGGTTACATTGTATAATAGACTGCCTTCTGGAGACATTGAGGAGGTTTCTTTACTGTTAGGAGGTTACATTGTATAATAGACTGCCTTCTGGAGGCATTGAGAAGGTTATTTACTGTTAGGAGGTTACATTGTATAATAGACTGCCTTCTGGAGACATTGAGAAGGTTATTTACTGTTAGGAGGTTACATTGTATAATAGACTGCCTTCTGAAGACATTGAGAAGGTTTCTTTACTGTTAGGAGGTTACATTATATAATAGACTGACTTCTGGAGACATTGAGAAGGTTTCTTTACTGTTAGGAGGTTACATTGTATAATAGACTGCCTTCTGAAGACATTGAGAAGGTTTCTTTACTGTTAGGAGGTTACATTGTATAATAGACTGACTTCTGGAGACATTGGGAAGGTTTCTTTACTGTTAGGAGGTTACATTATATAACAGACTGACTTCTGGAGACATTGAGAAGGTTTCTTTACTGTTAGGAGGTTACATTGTATAATAGACTGCCTTCTGGAGACATTGAGGAGGTTTCTTTACTGTTAGGAGGTTACATTGTATAATAGTCTGCCTACTGGAGGCATTGAGAAGGTTTCTTTACTGTTAGGAAGTTACATTGTATAATAGACTGCCTTCTGGAGACATTGGAAAGGTTTCTTTACTGTTAGGAGGTTACATTGTATAATAGACTGACTTCTGGAGACATTGAGAAGGTTTCTTTACTGTTAGGAGGTTACATTGTATAATAGACTGCCTTCTGAATACATTGAGAAGGTTTATTTACTGTTAGGAGGTTACATTGTATAATAGACTGCCTTCTGAAGACATTGAGAAGGTTTCTTTACTGTTAGGAGGTTACATTGTATAATAGACTGCCTTCTGGAGACATTGGGAAGGTTATTTACTGTTAGGAGGTTACATTGTATAATAGACTGCCTTCTGAAGACATTGAGAAGGTTATTTACTGTTAGGAGGTTATATTGTATAATAGACTGCCTTCTGAAGACATTGAGAAGGTTTCTTTACTGTTAGGAGGTTACATTGTGTAATAGACTGCCTTCTGGAGACATTGAGGAGGTTTCTTTACTGTTAGGAGGTTACATTGTATAATAGACTGCCTTCTGGATACATTGAGATGGTTTATTTACTGTTAGGAGGTTACATTGTATAATAGACTGCCTTCTGGAGACATTGAGAAGGTTTCTTTACTGTTAGGAGGTTACATTGTATAATAGACTGCCTTCTGAAGACATTGAGAAGGTTTCTTTACTGTTAGGAGGTTACATTGTATAATAGACTGCCTTCTGGAGACATTGAGAAGGTTATTTACTGTTAGGAGGTTACATTGTATAATAGACTGCCTTCTGGAGACATTGAGAAGGTTATTTACTGTTAGGAGGTTACATTGTATAATAGACTGCCTTCTGGAGACATTGAGGAGGTTTCTTTACTGTTAGGAGGTTACATTGTATAATAGACTGCCTTCTGAAGACATTGAGGAGGTTTCTTTACTGTTAGGAGGTTACATTGTATAATAGACTGCCTTCTGAATACATTGAGAAGGTTCCTTTACTGTTAGGAGGTTACATTGTATAATAGACTGCCTTCTGAAGACATTGAGAAGGTTTCTTTACTGTTAGGAGGTTACATTGTATAATAGACTGCCTTCTGAAGACATTGGAAAGGTTTCTTTACTGTTAGGAGGTTACATTGTATAATAGACTGCCTTCTGAAGACATTGAGAAGGTTATTTACTGTTAGGAGGTTACATTGTATAATAGACTGCCTTCTGAAGACATTGAGAAGGTTTATTTACTGTTAGGAGGTTACATTGTGTAATAGACTGCCTTCTGAAGACATTGAGAAGGTTTCTTTACTGTTAGGAGGTTACATTGTATAATAAACTGACTTCTGAAGACATTGAGAAGGTTATTTACTGTTAGGAGGTTACATTGTGTAATAGACTGCCTTCTGAAGACATTGAGAAGGTTTCTTTACTGTTACGAGGTTACATTGTATAATAGACTGCCTTCTGAAGACATTGAGAAGGTTTCTTTACTGTTAGGAGGTTACATTGTATAATAAACTGACTTCTGGAGACATTGAGAAGGTTATTTACTGTTAGGAGGTTACATTGTATAATAGACTGTCTTCTGAAGGCATTGAGAATGTTTCTTTACTGTTACGAGGTTACATTGTATAATAGACTGCCTTCTGAAGACATTGAGAAGGTTTCTTTACTGTTAGGAGGTTACATTGTATAATAAACTGACTTCTGGAGACATTGAGAAGGTTATTTACTGTTAGGAGGTTACATTGTATAATAGACTGTCTTCTGAAGGCATTGAGAAGGTTTATTTACTGTTAGGGGGTTACATTGTATAATAGACTGCCTTCTGAAGACATTGAGAAGGTTATTTACTGTTAGGAGGTTACATTGTATAATAGACTGCCTTCTGAAGACATTGAGAAGGTTTCTTTACTGTTAGGAGGTTACATTGTATAATAGACTGCCTTCTGGAGACATTGAGAAGGTTATTTACTGTTAGGAGGTTACATTGTATAATAGACTGCCTTCTGGAGACATTGAGGAGGTTTCTTTACTGTTAGGAGGTTACATTGTATAATAGACTGCCTTCTGAAGACATTGAGGAGGTTTCTTTACTGTTAGGAGGTTACATTGTATAATAGACTGCCTTCTGAATACATTGAGAAGGTTCCTTTACTGTTAGGAGGTTACATTGTATAATAGACTGCCTTCTGAAGACATTGAGAAGGTTTCTTTACTGTTAGGAGGTTACATTGTATAATAGACTGCCTTCTGAAGACATTGGAAAGGTTTCTTTACTGTTAGGAGGTTACATTGTATAATAGACTGCCTTCTGAAGACATTGAGAAGGTTATTTACTGTTAGGAGGTTACATTGTATAATAGACTGCCTTCTGAAGACATTGAGAAGGTTTATTTACTGTTAGGAGGTTACATTGTGTAATAGACTGCCTTCTGAAGACATTGAGAAGGTTTCTTTACTGTTAGGAGGTTACATTGTATAATAAACTGACTTCTGAAGACATTGAGAAGGTTATTTACTGTTAGGAGGTTACATTGTGTAATAGACTGCCTTCTGAAGACATTGAGAAGGTTTCTTTACTGTTACGAGGTTACATTGTATAATAGACTGCCTTCTGAAGACATTGAGAAGGTTTCTTTACTGTTAGGAGGTTACATTGTATAATAAACTGACTTCTGGAGACATTGAGAAGGTTATTTACTGTTAGGAGGTTACATTGTATAATAGACTGTCTTCTGAAGGCATTGAGAATGTTTCTTTACTGTTACGAGGTTACATTGTATAATAGACTGCCTTCTGAAGACATTGAGAAGGTTTCTTTACTGTTAGGAGGTTACATTGTATAATAAACTGACTTCTGGAGACATTGAGAAGGTTATTTACTGTTAGGAGGTTACATTGTATAATAGACTGTCTTCTGAAGGCATTGAGAAGGTTTATTTACTGTTAGGAGGTTACATTGTATAATAGACTGCCTTCTGAAGACATTGAGAAGGTTTCTTTACTGTTAGGCGGTTACATTGTATAATAGACTGCCTTCTGAAGACATTGAGAAGGTTATTTACTGTTAGGAGGTTACATTGTATAATAGACTGCCTTCTGAAGACATTGAGAAGGTTTCTTTACTGTTAGGAGGTTACATTGTATAATAGACTGCCTTCTGGAGACATTGAGAAGGTTATTTACTGTTAGGAGGTTACATTGTATAATAGACTGCCTTCTGAAGACATTGAGAAGGTTTCTTTACTGTTAGGAGGTTACATTGTATAATAGACTGCCTTCTGGAGGCATTGAGAAGGTTATTTACTGTTAGGAGGTTACATTGTATAATAGACTGCCTTCTGGAGACATTGAGAAGGTTATTTACTGTTAGGAGGTTACATTGTATAATAGACTGCCTTCTGGAGACATTGAGGAGGTTTCTTTACTGTTAGGAGGTTACATTGTATAATAGACTGCCTTCTGAAGACATTGAGAAGGTTTCTTTACTGTTAGGAGGTTACATTGTATAATAGACTGCCTTCTGGAGACATTGGGAAGGTTATTTACTGTTAGGAGGTTACATTGTATAATAGACTGCCTTCTGGAGACATTGGGAAGGTTATTTACTGTTAGGAGGTTACATTGTATAATAGACTGCCTTCTGGAGACATTGGGAAGGTTATTTACTGTTAGGAGGTTACATTGTATAATAGACTGCCTTCTGGAGACATTGAGAAGGTTTCTTTACTGTTAGGAGGTTACATTGTATAATAGACTGCCTTCTGAAGACATTGAGAAGGTTTCTTTACTGTTAGGAGGTTACATTGTATAATAGACTGCCTTCTGGAGACATTGAGAAGGTTATTTACTGTTAGGAGGTTACATTGTATAATAGACTGCCTTCTGGAGACATTGAGAAGGTTATTTACTGTTAGGAGGTTACATTGTATAATAGACTGCCTTCTGGAGACATTGAGGAGGTTTCTTTACTGTTAGGAGGTTACATTGTATAATAGACTGCCTTCTGAAGACATTGAGGAGGTTTCTTTACTGTTAGGAGGTTACATTGTATAATAGACTGCCTTCTGAATACATTGAGAAGGTTCCTTTACTGTTAGGAGGTTACATTGTATAATAGACTGCCTTCTGAAGACATTGAGAAGGTTTCTTTACTGTTAGGAGGTTACATTGTATAATAGACTGCCTTCTGAAGACATTGGAAAGGTTTCTTTACTGTTAGGAGGTTACATTGTATAATAGACTGCCTTCTGAAGACATTGAGAAGGTTATTTACTGTTAGGAGGTTACATTGTATAATAGACTGCCTTCTGAAGACATTGAGAAGGTTTATTTACTGTTAGGAGGTTACATTGTGTAATAGACTGCCTTCTGAAGACATTGAGAAGGTTTCTTTACTGTTAGGAGGTTACATTGTATAATAAACTGACTTCTGAAGACATTGAGAAGGTTATTTACTGTTAGGAGGTTACATTGTGTAATAGACTGCCTTCTGAAGACATTGAGAAGGTTTCTTTACTGTTACGAGGTTACATTGTATAATAGACTGCCTTCTGGAGACATTGAGAAGGTTTATTTACTGTTAGGAGGTTACATTGTGTAATAGACTGCCTTCTGAAGACATTGAGAAGGTTATTTACTGTTAGGGTGGTTACATTGTATAATAGACTGCCTTCTGAAGACATTGAGAAGGTTTATTTACTGTTAGGAGGTTACATTGTATAATAAACTGACTTCTGGAGACATTGAGAAGGTTATTTACTGTTAGGAGGTTACATTGTATAATAGACTGCCTTCTGAAGACATTGAGGAGGTTTCTTTACTGTTAGGAGGTTACATTGTATAATAGACTGCCTTCTGAAGACATTGAGGAGGTTTCTTTACTGTTAGGAGGTTACATTGTATAATAGACTGCCTTCTGAATACATTGAGGAGGTTTCTTTACTGTTAGGAGGTTACATTGTATAATAGACTGCCTTCTGAAGACATTGAGGAGGTTTCTTTACTGTTAGGAGGTTACATTGTATAATAGACTGCCTTCTGAATACATTGGGAAGGTTATTTACTGTTAGGAGGTTACATTGTGTAATAGACTGACTTCTGGAGACATTGGGAAGGTTATTTACTGTTAGGAGGTTACATTGTATAATAGACTGACTTCTGAAGACATTGAGAAGGTTTCTTTACTGTTAGGAGGTTACATTGTATAATAGACTGCCTTCTGAAGACATTGAGAAGGTTTCTTTACTGTTAGGAGGTTACATTGTATAATAGACTGCCTTCTGAATACATTGGGAAGGTTATTTACTGTTAGGAGGTTACATTGTATAATAGACTGACTTCTGGAGACATTGAGAAGGTTTCTTTACTGTTAGGAGGTTACATTGTATAATAGACTGCCTTCTGGAGACATTGAGAAGGTTATTTACTGTTAGGAGGTTACATTGTATAATAGACTGCCTTCTGAAGACATTGAGAAGGTTTCTTTACTGTTAGGAGGTTACATTGTATAATAGACTGCCTTCTGAAGACATTGAGAAGGTTTCTTTACTGTTAGGAGGTTACATTGTATAATAGACTGCCTTCTGCAGACATTGAGAAGGTTTCTTTACTGTTAGGAAGTTACATTGTATAATAGACTGCCTTCTGAAGACATTGAGAAGGTTATTTACTGTTAGGAGGTTACATTGTATAATAGACTGCCTTCTGAAGACATTGAGAAGGTTTATTTACTGTTAGGAGGTTACACTGTATAATAGACTGCCTTCTGAAGACATTGAGAAGGTTATTTACTGTTAGGAGGTTACATTGTATAATAGACTGCCTTCTGAAGACATTGAGAAGGTTTATTTACTGTTAGGAGGTTACACTGTATAATAGACTGCCTTCTGAAGACATTGGGAAGGTTTCTTTACTGTTAGAAGGTTACATTGTATAATAGACTGCCTTCTGAAGACATTGAGAAGGTTATTTACTGTTAGGAGGTTACATTGTATAATAGACTGCCTTCTGAAGACATTGGGAAGGTTTCTTTACTGTTAGAAGGTTACATTGTATTATAGACTGCCTTCTGGAGACATTGAGAAGGTTTATTTACTGTTAGGAGGTTACATTGTGTAATAGACTGCCTTCTGAAGACATTGAGAAGGTTATTTACTGTTAGGGTGGTTACATTGTATAATAGACTGCCTTCTGAAGACATTGAGAAGGTTTATTTACTGTTAGGAGGTTACATTGTATAATAGACTGCCTTCTGGAGACATTGAGAAGGTTTATTTACTGTTAGGAGGTTACATTGTATAATAGACTGCCTTCTGAAGACATTGAGAAGGTTATTTACTGTTAGGAGGTTACATTGTATAATAGACTGCCTTCTGAAGACATTGAGAAGGTTTCTTTACTGTTAGGAGGTTACATTGTATAATAGACTGCCTTCTGGAGACATTGAGAAGGTTTATTTACTGTTAGGAGGTTACATTGTATAATAGACTGCCTTCTGAAGACATTGAGAAGGTTATTTACTGTTAGGAGGTTACATTGTATAATAGACTGCCTTCTGAAGACATTGAGAAGGTTTCTTTACTGTTAGGAGGTTACATTGTATAATAGACTGCCTTCTGGAGACATTGAGAAGGTTTATTTACTGTTAGGAGGTTACATTGTATAATAGACTGCCTTCTGGAGACATTGAGAAGGTTATTTACTGTTAGGAGGTTACATTGTATAATAGACTGCCTTCTGAAGACATTGAGAAGGTTTCTTTACTGTTAGGAGGTTACATTGTATAATAGACTGCCTTCTGGAGACATTGAGAAGGTTTATTTACTGTTAGGAGGTTACATTGTATAATAGACTGCCTTCTGGAGACATTGGGAAGGTTTCTTTACTGTAAGGAGGTTACATTATATAATAGACTGCCTTCTGAATACATTGAGAAGGTTATTTACTGTTAGGAGGTTACATTGTATAATAGACTGCCTTCTGGAGACATTGAGAAGGTTTCTTTACTGTTACGAGGTTACATTGTATAATAGACTGCCTTCTGAAGACATTGAGAAGGTTATTTACTGTTAGGAGGTTACATTGTGGAATAGACTGACTTCTGGAGACATTGAGAAGGTTATTTACTGTTAGGAGGTTACATTGTATAATAGACTGCCTTCTGAAGACATTGATAAGGTTTCTTTACTGTTAGGAGGTTACATTGTATAACAGACTGCCTTCTGGAGACATTGAGAAGGTTATTTACTGTTAGGAAGTTACATTGTATAATAGACTGCCTTCTGAAGACATTGAGAAGGTTTATTTACTGTTAGGAGGTTACATTGTATAATAGACTGCCTTCTGAAGACATTGAGAAGGTTTATTTACTGTTAGGGTGGTTACATTGTGTAATAGACTGCCTTCTGAAGACATTGAGAAGGTTTATTTACTGTTAGGAGGTTACATTGTGTAATAGACTGCCTTCTGAAGACATTGAGAAGGTTTCTTTACTGTTACGAGGTTACATTGTATAATAGACTGCCTTCTGAAGACATTGAGAAGGTTTATTTACTGTTAGGAGGTTACATTGTATAATAGACTGCCTTCTGAAGACATTGAGAAGGTTTCTTTACTGTTAGGAGGTTACATTGTATAATAGACTGCCTTCTGAAGACATTGAGAAGGTTATTTACTGTTAGGAGGTTACACTGTATAATAGACTGACTTCTGAAGACATTGAGAAGGTTTATTTACTGTTAGGAGGTTACATTGTATAATAGACTGCCTTCTGAAGACATTGAGAAGGTTATTTACTTTTAGGAGGTTACATTGTATAATAGACTGCCTTCTGGAGACATTGAGAAGGTTTCTTTACTGTTAGGAGGTTACATTGTGTAATAGACTGCCTTCTGGAGACATTGAGAAGGTTATTTACTGTTAGGAGGTTACATTGTATAATAGACTGCCTTCTGAAGACATTGAGAAGGTTTCTTTACTGTTAGGAGGTTACATTGTATAATAGACTGCCTTCTGAAGACATTGAGAAGGTTTCTTTACTGTTAGGGTGGTTACATTGTGGAATATTTCAGTAGTATAAGCAGCTATACCGGCTCCAAACACTTATGACAAATATGCTTGAGGGGGTGGGTGCTCCACAGCACTGATCAGGTGCTAAAATCAGACATGAAATGAGAAAACATCTGTGCACTCCACTCACCGGGTAGATGTAATATGAGATGCTTTAATAGTGAAAAAAGTGTTCCAGAACAGACAAAAAAAGGATAAATCCACGGATGATAGAGTCCACAGGAAGGCAGCCTAACGCGTTTCGCGTGAGAAACACGCTTAATCATAGGTGCCTATCACATATTATCCATATTTCAAGATAGGGGGTGTCTACAAAGGCTATGTATTACAAGTATAGGGAGATCAGGTACTGTAGATCCAGGATGAGGCTGCCTTAGAGTGACGAATGGCTGTCTTCCCTTGGAGATGTCATTATCGGTATCTCCTTGTTTTTGAACCTGATGGACAACATGTCTTTATTCAATATAACTATGTAATTATGTGACTGTACTTACTTCTCTTCACAACCTCCATCTGATCCAGCTACGGGGAGAAATGGGGGCAGTGAGAGTAAACTTTCAGTAACCAAAATCTCCGAAAAGGCAGCAGAAATGGATGAGGTGAATGCAGTGACGGAGTGTTAGCATTCATGGGATAAGCATAAGGCTATCCTGAACATAAGATAAGGATTTTACAGTAGGGAGGAATATGGGACGGATGCAGTGGCGTCCCGAGGGGGGTGTGGACCGTACTTGGTGACACCTCCAGCGGGGGTGACACTCGTGCTGCCGCCATTCCACCTCACCGCATCGTGCTGTTTAACTTTTTTTTTTTTCCTGGCAGCCGCATCCGGAAAAAAGCAAAAAAAATTATAATAAAAAAAATCACCACCACCGGATGTGACGTTACGTCAAATCTGGTGACTGTGTTTCACTCTTCTGTGCAGGAGGGAACACTGCACGGAGACGTCTGGTCGGAGACACGGAGCAGCAGCCAGGCGGTAAGTACTGGGGAAGGGGGGAAGGGGGGAAGAGGGAGGTATAATGAGCTTGGGAACTACTGGCATCCTAATGGGCAAATTTGCTGGGGCATCTGAATGTCACAATATTACTGGGCTCTGAATGTCACAATATCACTGGCCTCTGAAAGGCACAATATCACTGGCCTCTGAATGGCACAATACTACTGGCCTCTGAATGGCACAATACTACTGGCCTCTGAATGGCACAATACTACTGGCCTCTGAATGGCACAATATTACTGGCCTCTGAATGGCACAATATTACTGGGCTCTGAATGGCACAATATTACTGGCCTCTGACTGGCACAATATTACTGGGCTCTGAATGGCACAATATTACTGGGCTCTGAATGGCACAATATTACTGGGCTCTGAATGGCACAATATCACTGGCCTCTGAATGGCACAATATCACTGGCCTCTGAATGGCACAATACTACTGGCCTCTGAATGGCACAATACTACTGGCCTCTGAATGGCACAATACTACTGGCCTCTGAATGGCACAATATTACTGGCCTCTGAATGGCACAATATTACTGGGCTCTGAGTGGCACAATATTACTGGGCTCTGAATGGCATAATATTACTGGGCTCTGAATGGAACAATATCACTGGGCTCTGAATGGCACAATATTACTGGCCTCTGAATGGGGAATTAGACTCAACTACATTGGCCTTAAGTTTGAAATTCCCTTGTGAATTCCCTACAATTCCCTCTTAGTGGCACATTCCCACTAACACACACACTGCCACCATCACATGCCATGGAATATTGCACTGTGTAGGGTGATTTGGTGGTATATGGCAATGTGGTACTATAGCATTGTGGAAAGTCATGAGGAGCATACATGCCATTGTTTAAAACAAGGTTAGCGCTGTATGATAACTTAAATGAAATAATGTCTGTCCTGCAAGGAATACATAATTTCTTGTCGGCCGCATCAAAATAATTTGGCAATGCCCCTCCTGAGATCAGACTCTGGATCCGCCCCTGGATGGAGGTTCACCTTCCAGCAGGACAATGACCCCAAACACACTGCTAAAGCAACACTTGAGTGGTTTAAGGGGAAACATGTAAATGTGTTGGAATGGCCTAGTCAAAGCCCAGACCTCAATCCAATAGAAAATCTGTGGTCAGACTTAAAGATTTCTGTTCACAAGCGCAAACCATCCAACTTGAAGGAGCTGGAGAAGTTTTGCAAGGAGGAATGGCCAAAAATCCCAGTGGTAAGATGTGGTAAGCTCATAGAGACTTATCCAAAGCGACTTGGAGCAAAAGGTGGCTCTACAAAGTATTGGCTTTAGGGGGGTGAATAGTTATGCACATTGACTTTTTCTGTTATTTTGTCCTATTTGTTGTTTGCTTCACAATAAAAAAAAAAAAAAAAAAAAAAGTTGTGGGCATGTTCTGTAAATTAAATGATGCAAATCCTTAAACAATCCATGTTAATTCCAGGTTGTGAGGCAACAAAACAAGAAAAATGCCAAGGGGGGTGAATACTTTTGCAAGGCACTGGATGAACAGAACTAGACATTAACACAGAACCAGTCTACACTGCTAAGATGGTACGTTATGAGGGTTTAGTTCCACCAAATGGCCATGAGATGATAAGCTTGCCACCTGCATCAAGGTTTATCACATCCACAAGTTCCTAGCACTATCCCTGGCTATTTAATAACTAATAACTATACCGAAACAAGAAAACAGACATCAAGACAAAGTACAAACCTGTAGCGGGATAGACAAGGGAATTAAACAAGATAATAATGTAATAAACAAAGCAATACAAGGAAAGGGCAAAAGCAAGGTTAAAGTACACACAGTTCTCTGACGGCACAAGCCAGGAAGCCCATCTGAGAGGGCACGGGACTGAGATGTAAGGAAGGGGCAGGAGCAGGTGCAAAGCATAACCAAGAAAGCAAGGCAAGAAAGGAAACATACATACAGGACAGACGTTTATTAATTATGTTGATACTCGTCGATCTGTATCGATCTGAAACGCATCAGGTCTTCTTTTTATTATCTGTTATGCTAATAATTAACTCTGTGTATTCTTTTACATTATATATTGCCTTTTAACTGTATATGCATATTACTTATTTGTATGGGGTAGTTGTAATCGATATTAAATCATTTGTTTTCGCACTCCAATATACACCCAAGTTTTGTTATCCAGTAAGTTATATTGCGTGTGAGGAAGGTTCAATGTTTTTGTATAGACAATGAAGTGAGATATATGATCACCAATCTTCAAAAGACATGGCTGACTGAACACTTATGTTGTGTGAAAGAGACCACTGGATGTTCTCAGTTAGTTTATACCGTCAGAAACTGTGTTACAAATTGTTTTAGATAAACATACACAGTGGGAAATATTTCACCGCCATCTTTTGATACGCGGACAGGTCATTTCCCATCCACTGCTTCTCAAGAAGAACCTTTCAAGGTATTGAGTACAGAGCACATTCTATAGGCTCAAAGGGATGGGGGACCCTAAACATTGTATATAATGTGAATGTATAGATTAAAATGATTTATACAATGTATTAGTAAAATAGCAGGGTTTAAGAGGTCTGGCAATCTATTGATTGTTTTAGCGCAGTGAAGGCGGCAGATGGGCAGAGAATAAAGGGACCTTGTCGCCATTGTTTACTGTCAATATAGAGAATAATAAAGTGGTGAAAAATGATCCATATATTGTATTAGCGGAGATCTTGTCTCCTGTTTATGACATCACCTATGGTTTGATAAACAAACTACACATTTTGTACTGAAAGCAGTTAATTTGCATAGATGATGTCATAAACAGGAGACGAGATGATGTCATAAACAGGAGACGAGATGATGTCATAAACAGGAGACACCACAAACACCTTTAAAACATATTTTTGAATTGCAGTAAATGCAGAAATTAACATTGAGACCATTTTTCAGCATTTGTTTTTCTCTCTGCAGTATAAACACTGTTTGTTAACAGGGTTCCTTTAACCCCTTCGCGACCTTATGACGAGTTAACTCGTCATGCAGTCTAGCCGGCGGTGCGCTCCGTGGGCACCGCCAGCTAGTCTGCAACGGGTCCAGGACTAAGCCTCGCACCCGAGGCAAAGCTCCTGGACCCGATCGGTGGATTTCGGGTCATGTGATCTCTGTGCTTCACATTGTTATAGTGAAGCACAGAGAGTGACCTGCAAGTAAAAATAAATTAATAAAGAACGTTGCAGAGGAAAAAAATAAATAAGTAAATAAACCCTTTCATTGCTGATCACAGTTTTTAACTGTGATCAGTTTTCTTCCACTTTATGGCCCTCATTTAGTTTTTTTTTTTACAAATTTTTTATTTTTGCAATTTATAAAGTTTTTTTTAAATAAATAAAGGTAATTTTAATATATTTATTTAATAAAATGTAACCCCTGCATGTCTGTTGCATGATTTTTATGGATCGGCCATCGCACTCTTCAGAGTTTTTTTCTTTCTTTTTTGTTATGGGGGGTTTGGGAACCAATATTTTTCTTTTTTATTAATTAGTTAATTAGGGGGGATAAGTGGGTTAGTGTTGCACTAGTTGTGTAGCTTATTATTGGGAAAATAATGGGTAAAAACATTTTTTTCCTCAAAAATTTCCTCTTTTATATGCATTTTTTAATACTAAAATGTAAATAATTTTTATGTATAGGGTATCAAAAGAAAAAACAACATATAACTTGTATGTGTACGTTAAATGAGAGAGAGGAAAATTGTTTCAAAAACCGCATATTAAAAATTGAAAAACGCTCTGGTCCTTGGCCCAGGAAAAATAAAATAAAATAGAAATTACAGATTTAAACCTTTTACTAACAGAGGGGCTCGTAATGGTGGTTATATTCCTCTGGCCACAAACGGGTTAAAACGAAAGAAAAAGAAACCTGAGGTCTGTACATTACACCCAATCCCCCCCAAAATATTCATAGTATCTTATTTATTTTAAATTTTTTTTATTGGTTCTACATGAATCAAAAATCAAGACAGTACAAAAAACACAAAAGAGAAAATGGTGAATCCATGAAAAATATACCACAGAAAGGGTTTACGATCCATTGCGTGTGGGTGTTGTGACACTACAACATTCCCTTTTTCCAGATCTGCAGTGCGCCCTCGGCAAACCTGATATGTGGGTATTTTAAACAGTATCTCACAACACAGTATATATAAGCATAGCTTATAATTGCTATTATCAGGAGCCTATGTCGACAAGCAAACATACGTGCTGCCCAATGTACAACCATTCGTACATCGGAAAATGAGTATAGTATCATCTCCAGGAACGGGTCCGCATGTGCAGTAAGTGGAGGTTACGCTAGCCTCTGTGGTCTGAATCAGTTATCATAATCCAATAAAAATATGAACATAAATATAAAAATACACACAAAATAAACACATATATAGAAAGACGTATCAAACAGTTGTAGCACTGACTTAGGAATTGAGAAATGACCAATTTTCAGCATTGAACCTGGGTGTGGAATCACACGGTTGACCCTCTGTCAGAAAGGAGTCAGTCAGGACTCCCACTGATCTCAGGCAACAAGACAGGTGTTGGGAAACAAATAGGCCAAAGTCGTTAGTTTTAGGGAAGAAGAGTGTTGGGGGGGCAGAAAAGTCTACCCACTAGGGATACTCAAGACTGTAGGGGAAGATTCTCTATGCCCTGCTGACATTTTGGGCTTTCCAAAAACATAGACCAATGTAGCCATCGGAGTGATATTTTGAGCCCCTCACCTTTAGAGGCTCCTATAAGTTCCTCCGATTGATGGATGTCCTCCACTGAGGCAGCCCATTCTGCAAACGTGGGGGTTCTGGGCTGTGTCCATAGCCTGGGAATCAGAGTTTTTGTCGCAGTGAGCAGTGCCGGTGTGAGGGACCGTATTTCCCTCTAGGGTGTGGTGTAAGAGTGCAGGTAGGGGAGCGTGTGGAAAGGTCGGATCTGCAATTTCCTTGATAGCGGAGATGACAGAGTCCCATAAAGGAGAGATCTTAGGGCAACTCCATCAAATATGCAGGTAAGTGCCTTTGTGTGCCTGAAACATCCAGCAAATATCAATGTGCGTGGGGAGGATCTGCTTCAGAGTTGTAGGAACTGTATACCACCTGGTGAGTATTTTATAAGCATTTTCCTGGACTAGAGCTGACATAAAACTTTTATGAGCAACGAGGGCAATTTTTTGCCACTGCTGGTCTGTAAGGGATAGAGAGCATTCTTCTTCCCACTGTCTAACGAAATATGGCTTTGTGACAGGGGTGAGAGCCGTTAGTGTGGCATGGATGGATGAGATAAGCTTTTTAGGTGAGTGATCTCGGATATTCCATGCGAAGCATCAAGGAGGCTACGTAATGGCTAAGTTGAGTGAATGTGTATTTTTGCGTTGCTGTGGTGTGTGGTGTAGTAGTGAGGCATCCAAGAGGTTTAATGTGATGTGGTCTTCAGTCATGACATGTCCCTGTCTGGGGTATCTGATTTCTGGGGACAAAATAGTGCGTAAAGTGCTGGCATGGAAGCCAGGGGGAAAGTCTTGGTTAAAAATTAGCGAGGTGAGGGGAGATGGGGAGTTCAACAGTCCTACTTTGTTACGTATTTTGCCCCATATCGCAAGGGTAGGTGTAACCGTGGGGTGGGTAAGATTAAGACCGATCTTTTGTTTGTGTGGGATCCAGGCCGCAGTGGGAATGGGTACATCCAGATTACGCTGTTCAATTGAGACCCAGTGTTTTCTGGATGGCCCTGACCACTCTGTGATTCTGGCCAAGTCGGTTGCCTTCCAGTATATTTCAAAGTTCGATACATGGCCATAGGCAGTCATTTCTGTCAATATGTGGGGGAACGAGACTTTTGGATTGAACACAAATAACAGAAGGTAATCGGCAAAAGCTGCGACTTTGTAGTGCCTTTGACCTACTTCAAAACCGCTGATTAGGGGGTTAGACCTGACTGAGTTAAGGAAAGTCTCCATAGCCAAGACAAACAATAGGGGGGATAATGGGCATCCCTGCCGTGTACCGTTCGACAGGTAGAGCTGACCAGAGAAAGTTGGAGCGTGGTAAAGGGATGAAATCCACTTCTGAATATTAGGGCCAAGTCCCAGCTTATTTAGGACTTTGTGCAGATAGGTCCAGTTCACCCTGTCGAACGCCTTCTCGGCATCGACACCAGCACCGACGGAGTGGCATTAGTTTGTGCATAATGTATCAGGTTAAGTACTTTGGTGGTATTGTCCCTCGCCTCATGACCAGGGACAAACCCTACTTGGTCTGGGGAGATAAAATGTGGGAGAATATCTCGTAACCTGTTAACCAGGATCTTAGCAAACAGCTTTACGTCGAAATTAAATAGAGATATGGGCCTGTAGCTGGAGCATACTGTTGGGTCTTTGTCAGGTTTCAGTATAAGTGTAATGTGGGCTTCCTGTGCCTGTGGTGGTAAGGAATTGTCAAGGGCAAGAGAATTAAACGCCTTCAGAAAATGAGGGAGTAGTGTTTCGGCAAATATCTTATAGTAAGGGAGCGTGAGTCCATCTGGGCCCAGGCTTTTCCCCGTTGGAGAAGATTTCAGGGCCGAAAGGGCCTCTTCTCGGGATATAGGCATATCTAAAGCAGTCCTAAATTCAGGTGTTAGAGATGTCTGAAGGCGCGTGGCGAGATATGTGTCAATGTCTCTCAAGAGCTGCTCACCCCCATCTGCCGAAGGGGCAATGAGATTGTACAAATACGCCAGCTATCTTATCAGTTTGATGTGTTAATGTGTCACGTTTAACTTTGATTTTAGGAATGAAAGATGAGAGATGTTTAACTTTGAGTGCTCTGGCAAGATATCTGCTTGGCTTATTCCCAAACTCGTACATTTTACTTTTAAGGACGTGTACATTTCTCTGGGTTTTCTGAGTGCATAAAGTGGCGAGCTGTGATCCGAGTTGGAGAAGTGTCTGGTATGAGGTTGGTGAAACAGTCAATTTGTGTCTCTGTTCAATGGTCGCTATTTGATCCAAGAGTGCTTTCATGGAGGCTCTAGATGACTTTTTAAACAAAAGAGGTGAGACTAATGATATGGCCTCTTACTACCCACCTCTGCCTCCCATACCACTGGGGCCTTAACATCAGGGTTGTCGTTCTCTAGAAAATATTTGAGCAGAGTATCGTTTAGTTGTGCTACATGGGCAGGGTTCTTGAGGAGGGCTTCATTAAGCTTCCATATTGCATTGTGTGGAGTCATAGTAGGGATCTGCAACTTCATAAGAGTGGGGGCGTGATTGCTCCAAGTTATGTGACCTATGGTCATGTGTGTCACTAGGTGGAGGTGTCTGTGGGATACCATAATGTAGTCTATTCGGGAATATTTGTTGTGGGGTGCTGAGTAGTATGTATAATCTTTAAGTGTCGGGTGTGCAATTCTCCAGGCATCTGCGAGTTGGGTCGTATGTAAACGTGTTTTTAACTTTCGAAGTGCAGAGTATCGCAGGTGGGCTGCCCCAGTGGAGGAGTCCAGGTGAGGATCCAGTGGTAAATTAAAATCTCCACTCAAAATGGAAATACCAGCCGAATAAGTTGAGAATCTATTCAAAAGGGTGCATATAAACAATTGTTGGTTAGTATTTGGAGCATATAAATTTCCAGTGGTGATTAATTACGAGCCTAGCAAGCCCTTCAGGAAAAGCGCTCGGCCCTCGCTGTCTGACCATGAGTCTTGTAAGGTGAATGGTATGTGTTTAGATATCAATATTGCAACTCCTTTCGCTTTAGTAAACGGGGAGTGGGAGAAGTGCATTACGGTGTATTGTCTGTCATATAGCTTAGGCACCTTAGTTCTCTTAAAGTACGCCTCCTGGATTAGGGCAATATCTATCTTAAGTCTGAGCAGTTCACCAAACAGCCTGGAACGTTTGCTGGGGCTGTTCAGGCCTCTGGCATTAATTGAGTAAATTGTTATGGGGCACGGAGGTGCGTTTTCCATGGCTGATTCAGGGGTGGTGATAAGGCATGTCAAGAAAAATACTTAGGAGTAAACATGGCTGATCCACAGGGTGAGCATCCAGGTCGCGTGTGCGGTTGCCAGTGCAAACATATAAAATACATAAAACATCAAAACATACATAGCATATAAATGGAAAAAACTTTGAATTCCACAACATGTAGAAAGGACCATAAAAGTCCCATGTCGAGAATATAAACCA
Organism: Pelodytes ibericus; assembly: GCA_036172795.1. NCBI lineage: Eukaryota > Metazoa > Chordata > Amphibia > Anura > Pelodytidae > Pelodytes > Pelodytes ibericus. The sequence continues at coordinate 198,952,043 of CM069861.1, read as the reverse complement.
GTGATGCAGGGGCAAAGGGACTGCGGTGACAAATTCACCAATGTGGCTCTCAGCTTCTCGGGGGCGGCCGGTGTCAGGGGCCGACAATATAGTATTGAAACCAGGGTTGGAGGGACAGAGCACCGATGTGAATCGTCTCTGCCCAGTTATTTATTGAAGTGGGTCAGATCGAAACTACAGAGGGGGGAGGGGGGGGCAAATTAGGGGCCAGGTACATTTAGGAACACTTGTCATGTGAGAGGCATTATCAGGGTGCTAAGTATCGGAGACTCTCAAACACCATACACTTTATCAGTTGGTATTGATTATGAATAATCAGAGATATTGGATTAGGCTAAGCATATAGACAAGGCGCTCCTATTAGCATCCTGTGATACAGAGTATGAGTTTGCCCCAATACATTCAAGTACTTTTATCAATGGGCATTGAAGTGACATGGGTGGGGGGGGGGGGGGGGGGGTTACAGCAGCAAAGATCAGTATGTCTTCGGCCATATATATGTCCTGAGTGTCGGATAGAGTTTTTAGAGGTGGCCAGTATGGGGTATCAGCCCACATTCAGAAGTTATCAGCTGTTCAAATGGAGGTAAGTAAAACCACAGATGTGGACATACAAGGTTCAATTGGAGTCCTGGTCACCTTTAGTAAGGGAGGCATGGTCGCCCAATTGACGATCATCGGGCTGGGATTCCGTTTCGTCCAAGGAGGACTTCTAGGTTAGTTTTGGTGCGAAGACACCATATTGCGGCCTGCAACCGGAGGATCCTTGCGGTTTGTAGAGAAAGTCCCGTACGGACGGGAAATCACCCCTATTTTTCCCCTTTGTGACGGAGGGTAAGGTAGATGCGTTCTTTTGCTTTTTCCCCATGTTTAGAGGTGCGGGAAGCTCTGTAGTACGGTAGTTTTAGGTGTCGCAGGGCAGGAACTGCATTCACACACGTCCTTCTACATTGGCAGCTAGACCCCCCCCCCATATTTATTTTATATAGCAAAAGAAAAACCATAATAGAATTTGTATGTTACACACAAAGCGGTCAAAATTCAATTGTTACTCAGCCAGCCAGACTCGTTAAATCTAACTGGGGGAAATTTTGAAGGAAAAATTCCGAGGATGCTGGTAGCTGTAAGCCTGAACACAAGCTGAAGGGCTGTAGCCCAACCAGAAACAGAGAGTGTTATGGTTGTTTTATTGGACCACAAGGAGACAGACCTCTGGTTGCTGTAGTGCGATGACAAGCAAGAGAGCACTCTGGTTGCTGTAGTCTGACGGCAAGCAAGAGAGCCCTCATGTTGCTGTAGTCTTAATGGCAAGCAAGAAAGCTCTCTGGTTGCTGTAGTCTGACAACAAGAAAGCGATTGGAGTCCAACCACAAGCAGATAGTGGCTTTGGTAGTTGTGGTCTAACAATATAGAGAATTACTATCATCAGCCCTTGTTCAAACTCTCTTACTTATTACTATAATAAATTAGCTGATTATGAACATCTCAGCGTAAATGAGAATAATATGGCTTGCTGGCCTGTGACGAGGCACCCAGAGTTTGACCACACAAATGCTGGGTTAAAAGAGTCCTGAAGATTCTTAATGCATTAAAGGAGTAGGCCAAGGGCTAGACAATCTCCAGGAGCCAGGTAGCCATGGCTAGTTGCTGGCTCCTAACCTTTTGGGACATATAGATCTAAGAATGTACCTATCTCAGGCCGCTAAAAGAAATAAAGATTAATTTATGTATTATTTTAGTCAGTCAGCCCTTTAATTAGGAGATGGTAATACCCCCTCTTGCTTGGCTGGGACATATTCCTGCCAACTCCCCAAAAAATGCATGTTGGTAAAAGTCATCACAAAATGCAACTTTCAATTAAACAGGAAACAAACATTAGAGATCCAACATCATACACAATGTGCATATTGACTGGTAGCCTGTACCTCAAAGGTTACGTCAAATGCTCAAGCCCCAAACCAGTCAAGGTGCGAACAATACTGAAAAAAAGTAACTTGTTCTCACTGCTTCAATACTGACCTATTCATACAAAGAGAGGGAGGGCAAAAAAATAAAAAAAAAAGATTAAACAAAAAGTGTTGAAAATCGTTGGGCCCACTGCTACCACGTAGGAACCTGCTGGTTCAAATCAGTGGGAGAGTTACTAAACAACAGTACAACAAATGTGCTAGCATAGTTAAACTAAAAAAAGTGTCCGATGTATCAAATCCAGCAAGGGATTTTGGATGGTGTTAGCGCCACACTTCTCTTTCCTGCCAGTAAATCAACCTGAAGCAAGATGTTGACAAGGCCTACAAAGGTGAAGAAGCAGGGTCGATTTGCACCGTTCTCAAACGCCGACATGCCTAAATCTTTTAAGCCAATCGTTATTCATCGTATTCCCACCAATGGTTCAATAGTACTGTAAGACCTGTAAATATTTCATCTTGAAATAAACATACATTTCTTATTTTTCTGCTTGCACGTTTAGTTGAGGGGTACAAAGCACTAGGAAATGTAAGAATAATTCACAGAGGATAATTGAACACCTTCGTACACTCAGCACCATGTTAAATACTAAGTTGGTTTCAACTTGCAGAGAGTTTTCCCGATGCTGTAGAAATACACGGGAGCTAGCAACCCTTATCGGAGATGAATTCAGTCATTTTACCGAGCAGAGAGAGGTTTTGAAGGGGTTGTATTTGTGGTAATTTTGTTCCAGGAGACTCCCACCACCTCAAAACAAAAAATATAAAACAACTGATCATCCTATTATAGTTTCAAAAGAAAAAAAAAGGCACAATTAAGGGAAAACCCCCAGAAATCGAGTCTGTAAGTTGACTTTACACTAACGCCACTGGTTGTCTCCAATACGGTCTCCACAAGAACTTTTCATAACACACATAACTGCAACAGAGGAGGATGGCTGGGAGTGAGAGAACAATAACAAACAAAAAATAAATACAAGTTTCTTTTTAATGTGTGGTTTCCAGTTTTGGGAAAGAATGGGGCATTGGTGCCAGGAGGGGGGTGGGGGGGTTTCAGCGGAGGAGAGAGAGGTCGAACACCGGAGGAGGCTCGCAGTGGCTGATGTTCGGCCGGTGAGCACAAAGGGTAGTGGGGGGGGAATGATTCTACTGCTTTGGGAATGTTTCAAGCCTGTGAACTGTCCCCTCCATCTCCTGCAACAGAGAAGAAAAGAATTACAACACAGACTGTAACACTAACGCTGATCAGGTTTAAAGGGAGAGTTTACTTTTAAATGAACAATTTAATGAACGAGCTTGGCAATTTCCCGTAGTGGGTGATTGATAACACCACTCAGGTGGTGTTGCTGTAAATGACTCAATGTCGAAACATTAAGCAACACCAAAATTTATAGTCGAGCGCACCCGTGATTGCTGTACAGAGTCCAGCCTGCTTCACTAATATGACTCTGCCATCTTGTGGGTAAAAGCTTTGGAAGTGATGACTTATCACTTTTGTCGCTGTGTTGGTAGACTGCCCCTAGAGACAGTCAGCAACATTGCAGGACAAAAAAAGGCACTGTAAGAGAAAATGGTTAGTAAATTAATATTTTAAAAATGCTACTTTTGGTTATTGCCATATAACTTGCAAAACAAACAATAGAAAAACATTTAACCGTCAAATAATTCTAAACGCAGGACAAAATTTAGAAACTATTAAGACAAGGTCTTTTTTTTATCATTTGTAATTGTGTGAAAAAAAAATTCAGGTCAAAGTTGGAAAAAGTATATATTTTTCATTATATTTTATGATTTTTTTGTAGTAAATGATATGATAGGATGAAATTAGTGCCATCTAAAGAAAGCCCTTCTTATGCTGATATATCATGTATGGGTACAGTAAATGACAAAGAAGAAAATTTCAGCTAAACACTGCAGAAATGTTAAAACAGTCAATGTCACTAAGGGGTTAGTATAAAACCAATTCTGCTTTAAACCACTGTACAGTTTTCCTGTGGTTTTACACTGAAAATAATTTCACCGGGGCTTCTAAATTCAGTCACAGGGATGGACAGGAAGCGATCTCCCTTTGAAGCAAGTTTTGGGGAAATGGGCAGAACTGTTGCTATAGCAACAGAAATAAATCTATTGCACTTTATAGGCAGTTTTTGTGTTGAGGAGAAAAAAAAATTATGTGACA
>CM069861.1:198740398-198942898 GCA_036172795.1 Pelodytes ibericus | reverse complement strand
GTAATATGCAGTGAGTATGAGTATCACAGACTCCACATCAATGAAACTCACATTAATATACAGTGAGTATGAGTATCACAGACTCCACAGCAATAAAACTCACAGTAATATACAGTGTGTACGAGTATAACAGAGCTCCACAGCAATAAAACTCACAGTAACATGCAGTATGTGTAATGTATCACTGAGCTCCACAGCAGTAATGTTCAGAGTGTGTGAGTGTATCAAAACTCTACAGCAATAAAAATCACATTTTGGTGTTTAAAACTGGGATATTACACATGTATATCATCGATGCATAAAGCCAGTGTATAGCCCTGTAAGTTTAGTACTGTTCATTTAACATGGATTCTACACATTGTACAGTATCAGTCTTCGGGGTGATGCAACACATATCAAATCCTTGTTTACTAAAAAATAATTTTCAAATGGAAAACTCTCCTCCATGCTAAATAAAAAGATAAGGGTTTAAGATCAGGGGATGGCAAGGGGTTGGAGGACGGAAATTAAAGAAAAATTAACATAAAGTGGTTTCACGGAAATGATTGAAGCAAGGTGGAACAAAAAAACCCAAAAGAATAAAAAAAAAAAAAAAAAGAGTGGTATGATTAGGAAGCTGACTCTAATGGAAATTTTTATTCCATTGCAATCATTTGAAGAATACTCACCTAGAGGGAAGTCTTGGATTGGTGGATGTGCAAGGTGTAATGGTAAACAGATATACTGTTATAAAGAAAAAAAAGAAAGACAGTAGACCAAATTACTGAACCAAGCCAATCACTGGACCAGTCTACCATAAGCTACAAGGAATGCCACCCACAGCAGTCTGGAAAGACTCAACCTTTTCAGCAACACGTTTTTACTAGCAATCAAGGGCGGACAATGCATAGATCAAATGTCTTCATTAAAAGAAACCCCATGAAAACCACAGAAAAAATAATAAATGGAGAATAAAACTGGTTCATAACAGCTCTTGAAATATGATTTGAAGCTTACAGGGCAATTCTAAAAACACAAAAATGAATTCCAATAATTCCGTATTATATATATATTTTTGCCCCCATTGTATTCACATGCACAAAAAAAGGACATTGCATGCTGGCAAATAACATGGAGATAAAAGCTAACACGTGCTAGCGTATCACAGACTAGGACAGGCTGTAGCCTAATGTATCATTAGTGGTAGATAGTGGTAAAAGGCAGAATCGGAATTTTTAAAAAGAAATAATATTTTAGAGAATTCAAAGCTAAAAACTTTGATTATTGTCAACTAAGAGTCCTGAAGAAAACTCACATTTGCCAAACATTTAAAGCAGTGCAGGCAATAAGAAGGGTTTAGATTCACATAATCATTGAGCTGCACTACTCTCCACATGCAAAGTATCGGTCCTTAAATGAGAAGGCATCATTTAAAGTGGAAGTTCAACCTAGCTGATATTTAAATATAATTAAAACATGTTAAATGCACTTTTACCTTAAGACTATGTGCATTCTCCTAATGTTGCCACTTTTTTCCCTCAAACAATAATACCTGTGCTATTGCTTTCATTCACATAACATTGGTCCTCAAGCTAAGAGTCTGGTTATCATTATAAAACCACATTCATCTAAATCTAAATTCCAGCTTTCATGCAAAGTGCACACTATAATTGGTTCTCTTCGAAAATCCAAATATCCGTGAATATCTTCTCTTCTCACTTTAAATGTTTGAAAAAGCAAATCTATAGTCTCAAGCGATTTCCCAGCCTGAATGAGCAAAATAGGAACGGATCTGAAACTTCTGGCTAGAACCAAAGTAACTAAAAAAGCCATGTTTGTAATGGTAATAATAATGTCATTGCCTATAGGTTGGCTATTCCTGGCCCACATCGAGAGTATGGTATGCTTCCCTGAGGCACTGGTACCCAACAAGAGCAATAATATAACCTCTATAGCTAGAAAAGATAACTATCCACTGGGTTTACTTTCTTAAAGAGGGGTAGGACCCAGACTGCTGGGTAGCCATGTATATTAACTCGTGCTGGAATATTCCTGAGGAATCTTCCAACGTTAGCACTTGTTCCAGAAGTGTTCAGATTTTGTTATAATTAGTAAAGTCCCTACAGTTTATATCATTCAAGATATTTTATAAGGAGATGTACAAAAAAAAACTAAAAACTTAGTGCCATTAGCTAAAGTGTACATGTATTTTTACAGGCACACAGAATCATGTTCAGTGCTGCCTCTCAGCTGAGGCATCTGCACATGCTCAGCCAATCAGAGTGGCTGCTCGCTGTTCACACAGGGTGTGTTGGGTCTGACCGTATCTCGGCCAATGCACAGAGATGCCTTCTTTCGACATATAATCAGTAAAGGGATCTAGACAGCAATGAGAGCTTCTCACTGTGCTAGCAGTGAGTTACCGCACCAACCTGCATGCTCAACAGTGAAGCTAGTGTGCAGAGAGGGTCAGAGAGTAGTGGGTCAGAGAATATAATAGCGGATAACCTAAACACATGCCAAACATGTTTGGTGGCTCTATAACACTACATAAAACAAGCTAGACATATATATATATATATATATATATATATATATATATATATATATATATACACACTTTATACTTTATTTGCATGATAAAATCCCCAGCCCCTCCTATTTTCATTCCTGACCCCTTGGCTCAGTTGTGTCGCCGTATTGCATTTCTAACACAGCCTGTATGATGCCAGAATGGTGAACTCTGCATGCGCGATCGCTAGTTTGGCTTAAGTTTGAAATTCCATTGACAATTCCCTCTTTCATGAATAAAGCCCCTAATATTGGGCTCCAGAAGACACATTCCTAACAATCCCACCATTTCTACTACTGCAGAGGGGGGAAAGGTTATTACACATGTATGACATCACAGTGGAATGGAAAAGATTATGCATATTTTTAAATGGTGAACCACATTTTATAAGAAGATATAACTGTATCCCAGTGAATATAAAATCTAAACGGAGTTTGAAATTTGAAAAGCAAATATATTTTTAAGAATAGCACGCCCCCTACTGATAGGAAGCGGCAACTACAATTTTAACTCTCAGCAATGGTGGGAAACTATCTAGCACAGACTAGAGGCGGAGATCACATAAACTTATCCTTTCATTCTAAACAAGCAGATGGAGACTGGCGAGACTGACCTGTGCGCATGATTCCTCTGGAGTTTTTGCACTCCCAGAGTAAAGTGCTGGTAGATCTAGTCTGTGCACACAAAACTTTTCAAGGATGTGCAAAACTGCTGGAGCAAGATGTGAAGTCTGACCAGAGCCCAGGTCCCCAGATAGTAACAACCTGGGTTGGTAAGATGATGGCTGGTGACACGCTGACCTGGAAGAAGAAGTTTTATGGTCAATGAGGTAAAGTGAATGTGTCATTCCTGGTCACTATTCATCCCTCAGTGAGAAATATTCTGGGCACTCATTTGAATTAAAGTTCGGTAACATTTCTAAGCAGATGTCACCAGAATTGGCATAAAGTGCCATATTAGACCCTCTTTGCTCTGTATAGCTCTATCAGGGGGCGGACATGTTGTTTAGAATCTTGGGTCAGATCGTCCTTCACCTGATCCAAGATGTCTGCCCCCTGAGCTATACAAGCAAAGAAAGCTCAATAAGTTACTTTATTTGTATTCTTTCACTAAAGCAACCTTTCAATTCAACAGAACTTCATTGTTTGCGGACAGTTATCTTTCATGAATAAGCATGGTTTTGAAGGACAATTCAGATAATCATCAGATGAACTCACTGGTTGGCATTTAGAGAGACGATAAACTTTAAAAAGTAACCTTTATTTTGCTTGTAAAGGACGATTCTTATTCTATTACCCAAGACCCATCTTACTGTCTAAGTGTGACCATGTTACTATAAAACATTCATCTGCATCACAGCTGTTTACAATGGTCAAACAGAGTTGGTTTGCAACACTTTTTATATAACGTGTGAAACGTTTTGGGACTGGGTCTACGATGGTCCAGTGTTGGATCATATTTTTGTAACGTTGAAAAAATGTAAAAATATATATATATTTTTAAAGTAACCGCTGTTTATTATTAAATTATTAATGGGACTTTGTTTTTGGAGAGTTGAACCATATTTATAAAAGTGTTTTAAATGTGTCTGAAGTGTCTACTCTTTATGACATTACCTGTAGCTTATATATATATATATATATATATATATATATATATATATATATATATTTATAAATATAGGTTTGGTTTTAACGTTTAGCTCTTATATTTAACGGACAACTGTAACCAAAAATAACTAAATGTTTATTTGAAAGATGGCACGAAGTGTAGATAGTTTGCATACAAATGCTTTAATGAAAGAATATAAATAATGTACCCTATTGAGTCTTCTTTGCTGTGTTTCGCTCTAACAGGGAGCAGACATGTTGTTTAGAATCTTGGGTCAAATCAGTCAGGTCTTCCTTCATCTGAACCAAGGTGAATGAAATCTGACACAACCTTTTAAAAAACATGTCCGCTCCCTGTTGAAGCTATACAGAGCAGAGAGGGCTCAATAAGGTATATTATTTAAATTCTTTCACTAAAACATTTCTATTTAAAATTTTTACACTTGATGCCATCTTTCAATTAAATAGTACTTGTGTTTTTGCTACAGTTGTCCTTTAAGTTTGTCTCTATTTTATTACTGGCCAGTATTTAGTACAGTAGAAGGGCTTGAAAACATCTAATTTTTATTTTATTATATCATAGCCTTTTTGTAATTGGTACATCAATGTGAACCGCAACACCTTTTTTGCTAAATACTATAGCATTACCCTTAAATACAGTAAGTTCTGCTTTTGTGTGTGTAAATCTAAGATCATGCCACTAACTGAAATCACTGTGAAAAAAATAAATAAAAAATGTAAAAGTTAAGTCTTGAATCTAGAATCTGAACGAAACCATTCCGATAAAAAGATCACCCACTGCACGACTGCCTTCAGAAAACAGTGTGGAATAATCATTGTCTGCTGGTACAGTCTATGTTTCTGCGGAATAAAAGCAATTAAAACCACCCAAGATGGAAGAGTCGCTTTCCCACTGGGTCACTCACATGGTGAAGTGAAGGAAGGGTTTGGGTGGAGCAGCAGGATGTTTCGTGGGTGATCTGGAAGTCGCATCAAATATTGACAAGGAATTCTCATCTTCACTATCTTCCAAGAGCAGACTTGCTGCATCTGTGAAGGGAGAACAGAATGAAGACATGTGTGTCTGATAAAGATATCGCAAGGTATAAAATAAAATGACGAGTACACTATGGAGAGGAGCGGCAATTCTTTAAGGGCCAAACCATTTTTTTCCCTTCAATGTTGATGATGGAGAGCATCAGTCTTTCATTAATGCTATTTGCAATTTCAAGCATTTACAGTTTTTTCATATTATGATAAGGAAAGGATATGTAACCTGAGGCATTTTTTATATATATTAGGTGACAAGAGTCCCTTTAACAGGCTAAACTGCAACAAAATGGAGAGGAAAAGTTGCTTCTTCAGTAGATTTGGCAATAATGAAATAAGACGGTTGTAAAAAAAAAAAAAAAAAAGATAAACCCTAAATATATATATATCTAGAAAGCAGCAGGCAAAAATGAGAGGTAATCTACACACTGCTGCAGCCAAATATACTCACAGCATGCATTGAACATAGGAAATTTGGAGCAATCAGTAGGCACTTACCATCTTTCTTTTTGTCTGTGCTGAACTCGGAGTGAGGAAACACTTTGTGTAAAACGCACAGTATGTCCGAGAAGGTCCTCTCCAACAGTGGTCTGATCACAGGAGTCAGGGCATGCCCGGGAGAAAGCACAGCACGTTGCGAAGCAGGCACAATCTTTTTCATTGCATGGGAAAAATCGTGGGCACCGAGAACAACCGATGACATGTCCAGCTGTAACTTCTGGCTGCTGGTATAGATCTGCGGGTAGCGCCGTCTGAGTGCGATCAAGGCGCTCTCAGTGCAAAGTGCTTTAATGTCAGCTCCGCAGTAGCCTGTGTAAAACAGAAGAGAAGCCTGCTTATTGCATTGCGACACCATATCATCCCTGTACACTGTCGTTGTGCCTCAAGACAACAGATAATCCCATTGGGTGGCCAGGGCTGAAAACTAACTGGAATAATAATACATAAATAAAAAATCTGCAAAATCTGAACTTTCCAAGAATAAGTGACTTATACTTATAACTCCCCCACTCCGAGGGAGAAGTGTCATGTAGCATCGGAGTTAGATAGCACTTCTCCCTCAGCATCTGCCTGCAAGCAGACCAGATGCATCTATTAGCTTAGGTTTCTACAGGGGTGCAAACCTTATACCCCCCCATTCCTTTACTTTTTAAGCTGGCAGAGGGCACTGACTTGATCAGCCAGTATACTGAAAGACTGAAGCATGCAAGTTTTGGGTAGTTATAAAATGCAATGCACCTTTTTACATACAGTCCAGTTAAGTGCATTACTCTCAAGCCAGTCCATTAAAAACATTTCAGATTAGATTTTGTGTATAGAAGTACAAGTTAGTGTTACAAAGCTTTGCAGCACTTTACGATTACCTTGCTAAAACAAACAGCTGGGAAAGTGCAGCTATTTGGGGTATTTATATTTAGCTGCCTTGGTAGAGGGGAACTCCCCCTGCACAGTCTGTTATGTGACATCCAGGCACTCACTAATTTAGGAGAATATGATATAGACATAGAAACATAGAATGTTTCAGCAGATAAAAACCCTTCGGTCCATCTAGTATTTCATGAGGCAGAAGAGATGTAAAGGGTGAAGAAAGGGCACTTGCCGTTCAACACTGTACAGCACGGCGGCAAGAACCTCCGCCAGCGCAACTCAGAACTGCGTGAGTGGCAGAGACGTCACATACTCCTGACATCTATCGAGAGACTGTTTTACACACAGGCGCACACAGAGACAGTGCCAATATTTGGCCCACTGAACTGCCTGGGTTGCCCTTTCTAGAGTAAAAGACTAAGCAATTAGACGTATTGTGTATTTAATTGTTATGGGGGGAGAAAGGAGCCAAAGGTGCAGTGGAGAGCCCATAAAAATGTCTGTGGATGGCCAGGGTTGAAAGCAATTCTAATAAATAACTTAATGTCAGTTTGGGTGGCTCTGCATGTGTGAAAATAAATCAGAAAACATGAGTAAGAACCTCCACCAATTCAATCCCATGAGCCATCCGTGGATAAAGCAATACGTTTTATAGCAGGCTTCACTAGTCACCTCTCACTCCACACTACTGGCTTGTTAAATGCAATGTTTTCTTTTATTTTCTGCCTGATAAAAATACTAAATGTTTGCTGGAACATTCTGTAAACACCTGTCTAAGTCTGATTAGATCTGACACTGCATGGCGACAAGACTCCTGTCTATATCAGCTGCAGACTGCTATTCCGATTGTCTGGATCCGGCAGGCGATAAAAAAAAAATCAATCTGCGATTTTCTGTTGACCTAATTTAGTTTTTCTTTTTTTACCCACAATGCAGCACATCACAGAAATATTGTGTCTCTGGATCAGTACTTTCTTCACATTTGCAGCACTCTAGTATATAATACATATTGCCTTGGTGTCATGAGATGTGCTGGATATAAATCTGGCCAACATTTCCCAGTTAAAGAGCTTTTACAGCTGCCAAGTCATGGTGTTCAAGGAAGGATCCAAATTAGAAGCCTTGAGTCAATGTTGAAATAAATGATCAGGCATGATGGTGTGAGAGTCTGCACATCCAATCGAGACTGGTTATGGCTCTATTTCCCATCTATAAAACCCCTCTAATAATGTTTTTAATAGACAAAAATGTAAGTAGACAAAATGTGCACAAAAAAAAAAAAATATCTATAATAATTACTAGCTTTAATTGGCCTTTAATCTCAATACACACTTGGCTTTACAGAGATTAGCACTCACCAACGCATTTTTCAGATAGTTCCTCTAGGAATGAATCAGCCAGTTTAGGATTCCAGTCCCTGGTGTGAATTTGTAAAATGTGCTTTCTTGCCTGCAAAAAAAGAAAGAAAGTGTTAAAGACAGGTTAAAGGACAAAAAATAAAGTGATTTTTAAAAAGAAATGCTTTAATGAAAGAATATAAATAAAGCTTATTATTGAGCCCTCTCTGCTTGCATAGGTCTTTCAGGGGGCAGACATGTTGTTAAGAATCATAGGCAAGATGGGTCAGATGAAGAAAGATCTGACCCAAGATGTCTGCCCTCAGATGGTGATATACAAGCAGTTATCGTTTAAAATAAGTGCAAGTAATAATACTACATAAGGAAGTACCTAAAGAGTGGCGCACAAATCATGATATGCTGTGACATGACGAAGAAAAATAGCTTTATGCTAAAATGATATACAGAGTGCTTCTAAGGGAGTAGAGACGTATTCTGCATACTGTGTGCGGCCATTACTCGCAGCGAAACGCGTGGGGCTATTAAAAAAGGACAGAGGTTAGAGGACTAGGTACTTGCTCACCTTCTGATCAGGTAACCCGAAAAGAAATTCCCTGTCAAATCGACCAGGTCTCCTGAGTGCTGGGTCTATTGAATCAAGTGTGTTGGTAGCACCAATAACTATAATTTCCCCTCTGTTATCCAGTCCATCCATGAGGGCGAGCAGGGTAGATACTATTGAACTGCAGGAAAGACACATGGAGAAGTTTATTAATAATAATAATTATATTATAATAGTTATTAGTAATAATGGTTATGTTATAGTGGAACTGTTTAATGGAAGTGACAATGATATCTTATAACAGATGCATTATTAAAAACACAAAGCTGCACGCACCAGAAAAGTCAGAAGTGGTACATCCCATTCCCAGTGCTACCAACACCGCAAGGGATTCTGGGTAGGTATATGCAAATAAGGTCAACAACCATCACCCTTTATAAATATATATGACTTCTGGTTATCATTACAAAGCCAGTTTAGCAATGTCATTATAGCAAACATAACGTGTGATCTGCTACAAATAATAATAAGAACTCACCTGGTGGGGAAGTCTACTCTTGAAATACCCCCCCACCCCTCCAAAGATAAAATGGTTTCACCCACAGGCAGTTGTTAACCCAGTAATCCCCAGCTATAATAGCAACAAGAATGTTCTTACCTGTGGATCTGATCTTGCCGGCTGGAACGGACTGGAGCCAGGCCATCTATCTCATCAAAAAATATGATTGATGGCCGCATTGCATATGCCTGGAAGACAAAGGGTTACATGATACTTCCAGAAACCAAGTGGGAAGATGGGAAAGTCACTAATCAGCCTGTTAGTCCTAGTCCAGATACAGATGAACAAGCTCTTGCACACCTGTCTCCTTCCTGACGCACTTTGAGACTTCACAATGTCTACCCTCCTCCACTAGATGGTGCTGTTCCATTACTTCTCTTATAAGTGCAGGCCTCGTCTGTGGTGACTTTCTATTCTAGTTAGTAATTTGTTCTCTACATGGGTTTGGTTCTGTAAATACCTATTCACTTTCATTTTCTTGATATTGTACAGGTTGAGTATCCTTTATCTAGAAGTATTATGGCTAACAAATCATTTTCAAGATAAGATGTATTAAATCATCTCAGCTCTCATGAAATACGGTTGTATCAGCGCAAATACTGTATAGAGCAAATAAATCACTGTTACGGTGACGTGAGACATTGTTTGCGAAACTGCCATTGGCGCATCAGGCCTGCACATGTGTATGCCCTGTGGGTGGGCATTCTTGCACGGGGGAATCTGGACATGCATGGAAAGGCTATATCACAGCTTAAGGTGGCTGGACGCAAAATAAACTGTTGCATAGAGACAGGTTATTTTGGGATAAAGGATAATTTTGGATAAGGAATATTAAGATAAGGGATACTCAACCTGTATATATTTTTACTTTGCCTCTAAAAAAACCTAAAACAAATGGGATTTCCATGACTCAATGTGCCGACAGCTTACAGACAGACTAAATCCCCATACACAAGTTTAATCAGGCAGAAGTCTTCCAGCTGCATCAAATTGCATCCTCTTTTTTGATTTTACAAAGACTGAAGTAACATATGTTTTGAACCATGCACAAGGAGTACCCCCCTTCAAAAGTGCAGCTATAACCAGGCAGAAGTGTAATTCCGCCTGATTAAAATGGATTTCAGAGTGCCCCTACGTTTTGCCTGTAGCTTTCATGATCCCTGTACAGCAGAGCACTCTTTGTGAAACTTACTTGGTCAAAGAGAAGTCGCAGTTGCCGCTCAGACTCTCCTACCCATTTGCTGAGGCAGTCTGCTCCCTTGCGCATGAAGAAAGACACTTTTTTGCCTCCTTGGCTGCATTCGTTGGCGAGAGCCCGAGCAACCAGTGTCTTGCCCGTTCCTGGAGGCCCATGGAACAGACAACCTCTGCAGAATAGGGGAACAAAGACATGTCACAATACAGACCAAGGTCAACAAAAAAAGGAAATATTACTTTGATATCACTGCCTGTTGGGGACAGTTTGGTCAGCCTTACGTAGATCTTGATTCCCCTGAAATAAAAGTTTTGTCTTGGGTTAAGAGGGCAGGACCTCTTATTACTCTGAGATGGAATAGGGGCTGGGCAAAAACGCGTGGCCACCAGTTGGACATCAATGTCACAGACTACTGGTAAAACAGTCCTCACGTGCACTTACATTTAAAAAAAAAAAACCTTAAATTTAGATTCTAAACTTTTCCCCACCCCCTTAAATCCTGGACTGTTGGGGGGGATAACATGACGGCCGGTGACTGACTTAACTAGACATATTCCAGATCAGCCCTATAAATGATTTGTTTGTGTAAAGTTCATTTAAACCTATTTAGACTGCTTTGGTATTACTGCCAAATAAAGAAACAGATTTTCATTGCGCTTACAAGGTTGTTCGTCACTGTTGCTGTAAATAAAGACATTTATTCCTGGCCATACACACATGCATTTCCCATCAAGCAGAAAGTACTAGGAAAACCCTGGTTTTAAACTATTTGTCAACATGAAATTAAAGGGACAATTAAAAATTAAAGGGAAATTAAAAATGTGTTTAAATGTATCTGTGGAGTCACCTGCTTATGACATTACCTGTGTCTTGATATGCAAATGAACTGCTTTTCAATGGGAAATGTGTAATTTGCATAGCAAGCCCCATGTGATGTTTTTTAATGTGTCTGTGGAGTCTCCAGCTTATGACATTTTTCTAATAATTTAGGCATTTATTTGCAATTCTGCTAACGCAATGTATAGATCATTTTCACTCATTTTGTATTCTCTACATTTACAGGCTGTGTAACCAGAATGTTCATTAGAATTCATGGTTATTACAATGGGCCCCACTGACGTGATCCCGATGTCCTTAATTCATCCTGTTATGGCTGGAAAGCTTTGACATCACCAAATGGCCACGTTTAAGATGGAGGTTGATCCTTTAGCTTCCCTCCATTTTCATATCTGACTGACTCAAGGCACACACCCAGACGCTTTCACTTTTCACCTCAGAAACTGTCCCAAGAGCCGACATATTTATTCATGTTATGTTTGTAAAAGAGACAAAAGGATAATTATTTGTAATATTTATGGAATATATATATTTTTAGTACTGCTGATATTTTTGTTGCTCCTCTAGATTCCCCCCATATGACTGCATCTGAAACCTGTAGTTTCCTACTGTGGAGGGATTGGGCCTAGCAAAGCATGAACAAGCCATAAACATACAAATAGGGGTGGAAAACCCCCTCATCTTCCGTTCCACTGAGTACAGAGCAGTAAACAAACAAATGGACACGGTCACTGTAAGCCTGAGTCTCACAGAACAAGTGAATATATTAAAGAGGCCGTTCCATGGGCGCCAACATTTGAAAAACATTTCCAGGGACAGTTTGCAGCTCAGCTTCCAATTACTTACTTTAAGACTGACCACACCCACTGCCCAAAGCTCCGCCCACTCCACATAATTAGCATAATGTAACTCCACCTTCTTGTCACTGTAGATTATATCACCAAGTTCCCACCAGCATTACCAGCATCCTTGGTATACAACAGATACATTCACAGCACAACATCTACATCAGGCAGGTGCATTTTATCACTTTTACATGAAATATAGTCAGAGAGCTGTGTGTACACCCTAAAACATACATTAGTATAAACCTACCACTTCTGCTGCAAGGCCATTCCATGTATCCACTACCCTCTCAGTAAAGTAATACTTTCATAAGTCCCTGGCCTTATCTTATATCTAGGATAACCTTATACCTATCCCATGCATGCTTAAACTCCTTCACTGTATTAACCTCTACCACTTCTCCTGGAAGACTATTCCATGTATCCACTACCCTCTCAGTAAAGGTAATACTTTCATTAGTCCCTGGCCTTGTCTTATATATAGGGCAGATTTTTGCCTCTCCCATGCATGCTTAAACTCATTTACTATATTAACCTCTACCACTTCTACTGGAAGACCATTCCATGCATCCACTACCCTCTCAGTAAATTAATACTTTATTTAGTGCCTGTCCTTATCTTATATCTAAGCTAGTCTTATGCTTATCCCATGCATGCTAAGTCCTTCACTGTGTTTACCTCTACTGCTGGAAGGTTATTCCCTGCATCCACTACCCTCTCAGTAAAGTAATACTTAGTTTCTGACCTACACTGTATTAACCTCTACCATTTCTGCTGGAAGGCTCTTCCATGCATCCACTACCTTCTCAAAAAGTAATACCTCCATTAATCCCTGGCTTCATCTGATATCTAGAATAGCCTTATGCTTATACTCCTTCACTGTATTAACCTCTACTACTTCTACTGGAAGACTATTCCATGCACCCACCACCCTCTGAGCAAAAAAATATTAAGTTTCTGACCACAAAAAAAAACTGTAAAATATTAAATATTTCCAGCCTTTTCAAAAGCTTGAGGTGGACCCTAAATATATGTATATAACTAGTTGCATTTATACCAGGGCTTGACAAACTTAACTGATTTTTAGGAGCCAGCAAAAAAATCTAGGAGCCAGACAACAGCACATACACACAATCACATGATGTCAAATACAGACACACATACGTCACATACACACTCATACATACAGTCTGTAACATAGACACATACACTCATAGAGTCGGTCACATAGACACACACACTTATACATAGTCTGTCACATACACTTATACATACACACAGTCTGTCACAAACGCCCATACAGTCTGTCAGATACACCCACACTCATACATAGTCTTTACCATACACTGATACATACATACAGTCTGTCACATAGACACACACTCATAGACACAGTCTGTAACATAGACACATACACTCATACATAGTCTGTCACATACACTTATACATACACACTCACACACTCTGTCACATACACGCATACACCCATACAGTTTGTCACATAGACACAAACACACTCATCCATACAGTCAGTCACACACTCATACATATAGTCTGTCACATACACTCATACATACACACACACATACATACAGTCTGTCACATTTACTCATACATACACACATACAAGTGAGCGTTTTTTTTTTATCTTAAAAACAAAACAAAAAAAATGTAGATCAATATGTCCCCCTTCCCTGCTGCTATATCTCATTGCAAGGAAGGGCGGCATTTCCGTTCCAGGTTTTTCTGTGCCTCTTACAAAGGCACAGACCATCATTACTTATTAATTACATTATTTTGCCCATGTAAGAATTAAAGGCACCCTATATTTCTTACACCCATTCATTTGTAAGTCTTATCATGCCCATCATTTGTCAGTCTTACCATGCCTATCATTTGTAAGTCTTATCATGCCCATCATTTGTCAGTCTTACCATGCCTATCATTTGTAAGTCTTACCATGCCCATCATTTGTAAGTCTTATCATGCCCATCATTTGTAAGTATTACCATGCCAATCATTTGTCAGTCTTATTTTGCCAATTAATTTATCAGTGATATCTTGCACATTAATGTAACCCTCCCTCCACCCCATTCCCCAGTACTCACCTCCGCGTCCCTCCTGCACGGAGGATGGAAGTACATTAGCCGGATACATCATCGCGCGACGTAACGTGACCGGGCTCGATCGCGAGACAGCCCAGTATACGCGGGGCATTTGCATAGTGCCGGGACTGTCCCGGCAAATCCGGGACAGTTGGCAACTATGCCATCCACCCAGCATGTGTCTGTGTACATGTTCTATGTATTGTATCCTGTAGTTTTATAATAATAATCTCACAGGGACCTCTGAATTCAGGGTAATGCAATAAGGAGGTCTTGGAGAGATGGGCAGCACAGTTACTATCAGCGCAGTATTTACAGCCCGGCACTTTCCAGGGGAGCAGCTAAAAACTTGCCTGCAGACATCAAAATATCTCCTCTCACCAGCCTCAGACATCCTACCATGCTGCCTCTGCCCACGCTCAGCCTTCAGACCACTCGGGGAGCGCGGGAGGCAGCATGGTTGGATGTCTATGTGCCTGGGCAGCACACGTAAATTGAGCTGCCTTCCAGTAGATACCAGAAAACTGGATAACTGTGGATGCTGGCTGGGGTAAGTCCTGGATTTGTAATGTGGGTGCTGGGGCATGTTCTGGGAGCGCAATACGGGTGCTGGGGAATTTCCTTAGTACACAATACGGGTGCTGGGGCATGCACGGAGTACGCAATACGGGCGCTAGGAGCCCAATACGGGTGCTGGGGCATGTCCTGGGTGCGCAATACGGGTGCTGGGACATGCCCTGGGAGCGCAATATGGGTGCTGGGGCATTTCCTGGGAGCCCGATACGGGTGCTGGGGCATGTCCTGGGAGCGCAATATGGGTGCTGGGGGGCATCAGTGTGCAATGTGTGTGCCCGACTTTAATCGTGCCTAGGGCCGCACAAAACCAAAGTACACCGCTGGTTAGTATATCAACAGCAATAGCTCCATTACACTAAATATTTGCAGGAAGTAGTACAAAACAAAATGAAAAGACAAAACGACAGATCATTGGGGGGTGTTTCTCTATACTTTACATGAAGCAGCACTTCTCTTTAACGAAAACTATTTTTGGGGGACACCGTCGGTGGTGTTCCCCCTTTAACAAGAGGTGAAGCAATTCCAAATACATGAGATATACATTGAAATAGAATAGAAAATGAGACCCTCTGCTGCCCACTATACTTTATCACCTTCTGCTGCTATTTATTGGTGCCAAAAATGATTGATTTATTTTTCATTTGCGGACTGCAGCAATAATCTGTACCTGAGTAAGAGTTTAAACATGTATATCTATTAGATTTTATTGGAGCGTCAGGCTCATGGAACAGAATGACCGCGCTGCACCCTCAGAGATGAATGTATTACATTGCAGAATAATCTGGCATGCATACTGGGCCCAGTAAACTGGAAAATAGAAAGCAGTTTCTCCAAACTACTGCGGTCCCAAAACATAATAACCGTCTCCAGTCCAGCTCAGACGCCTTCCCTGGTGCCCAGGATAACATGAGGACACTAGGAGAGGGTGAACAGCCAGCGACCTGAATATCGCTAAAAAAAGATCCGTCATGCAAAAGCCGGCGCGACTGGAGCAACTACTTCCAATCGCACGGTATTACATTTATCATGATGTTCAGACAACTGAATGGATGGCTGAGAATCATGAGATGTGAATTCCACAGCAGCTGCAGTAACAATCAATAATGATATGATGGCTAACCTTTGGCACTCCAGTTGTTGAGTACTCTGTCTTCAGACTGTGTGAGAGTCATGGGAAATGGAGTCTCAACAGCTGATGTATTAGCTAACCCTAACAGTCTATGGATGTCAAATAGCTGCAATAAGAATGAATGGGGAGGAGACCAGCTAGAGGGAGAGGAAGAGAGTAGACCAAACCACTCTGGCAGCAAGGGGGGTGTATACAATGAAATAAGAGCATTTTTTTTGCTGCGCGCCCCTGCCTCTGCGCTGTACGTCTAGTTAACCTACTCTAAAAAAAACCCTGCTACTTCACCCTCCCTTGCTGCTGCTCCAGTGGGCCTGTTTGATTTTTTTGGGGGGGTGGGGGGATGGCCTCTCTTTGCCCACCCCATGCGGATGTCCATGTGTACTTACACATTGAATGTACAGCTGGAAAAAATTTTTTTGAAATACTTTCAAATGTTGCTTTCTTTCCTCCCAGGCTCCAGCCAAATGCTGAGAGTGAGGGGTCAGTAGAAGCTGCAAATCTGATATTTGATGAAACATATTTAGAATCCAGGTATTGAGAGTTTAGTAAAAACATCCAAGTTTCTAATTATTTCCCCTTAATATGCACGAAAAGAAGATGGGTCAGTTTCAAGCCAGAGTGATCTTCTAATCTACTAAACACATTGGTTTCTGTAAAATGTGCCATCTAATATCAGCTAATCCATGCCACACAGTGACACCACTCTTCCTGCTGATCAAATTTTGGAGAACCGTGTCTTACAAAACACTGCCGCTGCTATGGAGAGACTTAACCGTTACCCCAAAGAGAACATTACAAAGATTAGAATGAACTCCACATTAAAACTGTGCCAAAATCACACTGAATTTATAACTGGTTTTATCAATGTGTTACGATAGCTCCCAGACCAGAGCTGATTTAGTGTCAAGCAATAGTGTCCTCTAGTGGTCACACTTATTTAAGTCAATCTTTGGCACTCCACTGTTTCTGCAAGTTTGTTTCTGAGTTGTGGGTATTTATCTCTCTGATCAATATACTCAACATAAGGTCTTTGGAATCAGGTGGCATTTAAAGGGACAGTGCAGCCGAAAATGATCCAGCATGCAAAATATAAAACTTAAATCGTATTTACAATTTTATTATTGTGTTTTCTTCTGCATGCTAGTAACTGGGTACAAGTAGTCACACACAAAAAACCACACTAATAGCGGAGTTAGGGGGGGGGGGGGGGAATCCTCCCTCTTGCCCAGATCTTTTACATTGGAAGACAGAAATGAATAAAAATATCTTTAATTGCATACTAATAACAAAGTGTAACACCCATCAGAGAGAGATTCAAACATCAAGACCTGCCTCCCAGCATTGTCCCTTCTTACAGGGGAGATCATTAGAACCTGAATTGATGAATATTGTGGATTTTTTTTTTTTAAATGGTGCTGAGTGCCTCTAGAGGCAGTCTAGCAACAGCATCCGAGTGACAGAACTGAATTTGTTTTCACTTTCGACGCTCTACCCACAAGAGGGAAGCAGCCATATTGAAAAAGCATGCTGCTCTCCAATATGGCGCCCACGATCACTCCGTCGACCGATTGTGTTTGCCCAGAATAAACATTTCGGTGCAGCCTAATGCCTCGACAGCAAGGCAATAGAGCAGCACCGCCAGAGCGATTTTCACAGGACATGCAAGTCATGTTCTTTGTCGACAACAGAGTTGCTGGCTGGACATGCCTGACGCATTCTTTATTGCGAAGCTTAAGATATTTTCAGTATAAGGTTATTCTTTTTTATTATTATTATAGTAAGTATCAGAAAACATACAGAACAATACACAGTCTCCAATTACAGGATGAGTATCCCTTATCCAAAATGCTTGGGACCAGGAGTATTATGGATAACAGATCATTTCGGATAACTGTTTTTTACCAATAAGATATATTTAAGTACTTTAGAATCAATGCAAATACAGTCATCCTAAAAAACACGTAGAGAAGGAAACTGTTATATAAAACTAAGGTATTGTAACAGCCACAGCTCTTTTAAACTAGTTACTAACCTGGGTGGTTGTATTTTGAATTTTTCAAATATCTCTGGATACATAAGAGGGAAAACTACCATTTCTTTTAATGCATAAATGTGCTGACTGAGACCACCAACATGATCAAAGGTAACCTGAAACATAAGAAAGTAATCACTGTATGGGTCATCTTAACACAAAAACTGAAACGCCAATGACAAATGGGAAAAATTCAGCATAGAATACAGGTTTAAATCCATCACACGACAGAGCAGAGAATGTGTCCATCGGCAAACGCCAAATCCTCAGCCGTGACATTAGTTTTCCTATTTACTGCAGAGTATTCTGTTTGAATATCCGGATAGTCTGACAATTCAGCATGGATAAGGTCAGTTTATAGAGGCTTGCTTGGCCTCATGGGTCTTCTACTTCCGGAATAAGATAATCTGTTAAATAAACAATTTTAAAAACCAAAAAGGTTTTCTAGCTTTTCCAGTGGCTTCACTGGTATAATGTTCGAGGTCGAAGGTGGTAAAGAAGCCTGGACTAGAACCTGTTTTAGGAATGACTTCGGCCTGGGAATGCATCAGACCTTTTAAAAGGAGCAAGCGTAGTTTGACATACAGGGCCCTCACTTCACCCAACCAAAAACTTATATGGGCAATTTAGGGTCAAAAGAGTGACATTGGGGGTCTATTGACCAGCAGGTGAATTGCAGGTGGGATGAACACGCCAAATTACTGACTTAACTATATCAGATTTTGTACTAATGTATTATGCAGGGCAAACTCTGCCCCTCTTGTAGCAGGAACTCGGCAGGTTTGTCTCTGCACAAGTTATAGTGAAGTCAGTGAGAGGGAATGTTCATTTCACCTGCACCTTTAGTGAATATAGTCTACTAGCAGGCAGCAAGCCAATTCTAGTATGTCTAAGGCTTGGCAGTCAACTCCTTAAGTACATATAGACACTTCATAACAAGCACTAGCCTCTCCGCCTCCAGCGCCCAGCACAGCCAGGGAAGCAGACACACTCAGGGCACATCAATCAGACAGAACAGGGAACAGGGAAAATGATTACAGGGAAATTAGCACCCCCACTAGTGAATGATAGTCTTTCATCGATGATCGGACGAGTCTGTATGCAACAGACTGAAGCATAAAAATGTTCAATGTATCAATCATGTCTTTTTAGAGCAGTTGAAGGCATTAGTTGAAGGCATTAGTTGAAGGCATCAGTTGAAGGCATCAGTTGAAGGCATCAGTTGAAGGTGTTAGATTAACAACAGGAAGTAGAGCCCCACAGTATCCAACAATGTCCACTGGAATCTGGTCAAACTCACCGATCTATCGAGACTCATTGGATCCACGTCAGCCAAACTGGCTCCATCCTTCACTGGTTCACGTAAAATATCATTGGCCAAATCCTCTGCTCTCGGGTTCATTGGCAGACATCTGGCACACAGAGAATGCAAGAAGATGGTTAGAGGTCAACAAATAATACAAAATTATTGTTACGTTCATGACAGATGTGACATTGAACGGACGAAGGACTTGGGTTGCTGTGGACCTTCTCTATGAACCCTTAGGGTGTGGGTACAATTAATTCACTAAAGCAAAGGTAATGTCAGAGATCACGCGCATTCACAGTTGAAACGCTGAAGCTCGCACAATATGCAGCTGGTTCAAAGCAATTCAGCTAGATGTGCATCACCCGCATCTTCCTTCTTGTCAGTCGAATTAGCTGTATACTCACCAAACATGTCCTTATTAAGCCTGTCACAGCAGGAACACAGAAAGGAGCAGCAAAGAGACATTATTTTTTAATACATATCAGTAATGCCTGTGAGATGTCTCAGTGGGCTGATGCATCAAAGGTAGAATCTGTTATATCGTCAAGTTTACAGATTCAAAACAAAACAGCGGGCCATTAAAAATTCCAAGGTAGATAAAAGGAGGAGTATCATTAAACTAGGTAATAGTAACATACCCAGGACATTTTAACTATATTCTGGTTAAAATGTCATCTCATGTTTCATTTTGTGTCCCTTGGCGAAAAGGCCCCTTAGACACTAAATGAATGAAAAAAGTATTTAAATGGAGCATTGTGGTGGGATTTGAATTTTGCTGATGTGATGTTGCGCCCATGATTGACGCACATGCGTCAAAGGGAAGTCTCTAGAAATCCAGTATGGGGTTTTACATTAAGCTCTAAGCTATACATTTACATGTTATATCAATATTAAGGTCTTTGAATACACTGGGAGTGTTGTATAAACATGGCGCACACGTAGATTGCACCAAAAACTGGCGCTATCTGCTTAAGCGCCATGTATAAAGCAGGCTGGCGCCAGACTGTTGGTAGTCTCTGCCCCCTGTGCATCCCATGTGTAAATAAAATCTGGCGCTGAAAAACCGAGAACCTCCGTCAAACATGGTTTAGCAGAGATTCTTCTCTCGCACTGCAAAGTGTCAGGAAGTCTAAAAAAATCCTATTTGTCACTTTACAGTGACTAAGTGCTCCTTAAGCACTTTTAACCCCTTAAGAACAGGCCGTTTGGGACATTTGTGGTCATGCTGGACAATGGCTGTTTTAACATTTCTGCGGTGCTTGTGTTTAGCTGTAATTTACTATACCCACACATATATTATATATTGTTTTAAATTGCCATAAAAGGGGTTTTCTTTAGTTACCATTGTTTTCATATGAGATCATTTACAGCAACAACAACAAAAATCCTAAAATATGATGGAAAAATACAAAAGAAACCCCCCCACTTTTTCTAAATTTGACCTGAAAAATATTTTATACAATTATAAAAAAAAAAAAAAAGACCCAGTCAATATAGTTCTTAATATTTGTCATGAGATTAGAAATACCTAATGCTCACATGTTTTTCCTTTGTATTTGCTTATTATAGGGCAATAACCGATAGTGGTGTTTTTTGTTTCTAAACCATTTTCTCCTGCAGTGAGCTTTTTGACCCCAACCTTAAATCTAACTCATATTGGGCTGTGTGTATGGTTGCCACCTGGCCAATAAAAAAAAAGTTTGGCTTCAGGACAATGTTAAGTCTATGGAGACAGTAGCAAGGCCGGTATTTTTCTGAACAAAAGGTGGCAACCCTAGCTGTGCACCAATGCAACTGACGAATGCACGCACTATGAAAATATAGTATATAGTCCCTCTTTAGCGGCTTAAATGTTTTCTACGTTCTATATAAAGGGAGTGAGAATGTAACCAATGCAATGTACACAGGTAAATGAGACTGCTTGCACACATCATTCATACCTGTTGCGGGACTTGGTCATGCTTTTAGAGTTTTGCCTTTCAAAACATTCATCAGAAGAAGAAGTGGTGTCACTACTGTGAATGGCATGCTTCTTTCTCCTGGTAGAAACAAAATGGATAAGTGTGACACTTTACAACAAAATAACAATATGCAGAATACAGAAAGTAAATACACAACCAGCCACAGGAACCATTTTCTCCTCCTGCCCCAGTCCCTGGCCCATTCTTGAGGAACTGAAAACCAAGCAGTGTTAGCTAGTAGTACCCAGGTACTAAAGAGGTACTGTATATTATATGAAGTAAGATCATCCGCTAATAAGGAAAAATGTATTTAAAGATATACCATTTAATTACCAATAGGTACCAGACTGCTTTTGACCCTTAAAAGGGACACTCCCACCAAAAAATGAAAAGGGTTTATTTTTTTTTATTCTGCATTATTGATTTCAGATATGTCTTTTGTTTTTGTTATATGATTTTATTTTATGAAGTAAAAGTCAAGTGTGACTGGGCGCCGCCATTTTGTGAAATATTGTGTTTTTGGGTGCCACCCCCCAGTGACTTTACAGCACTAGTATAATAATAGTAAGTCAGAATTCTGATCATAGACTTGCATTGAATGGGAGGGTAATGTAACTATTACATCACAAGGGGGGGGAGTTATGATCCTGTTTGACCATGTTAATCTCCTCTCTTTGTGTTGGAGGGAAGGTAAGCAAAAGTTGTACACAGCCACCTAGTCATGCCCACTAGGATACACAGGAGCCAGTAAGAGAGCAGGGGTGTATCTTATTACATCATCACGCAGGCTCTGTCCACAGTTGTAAAGTGAGACTTGGTAGATTTTGGAGAAAGTTGCATCATCGCTAAAATTCAAAAAATGGATGCAGGAGATAAACAACTAATCTTATTTTTTACTTTCATATGCAGTTAATTCAAACATATAAAAAAATAAACAGTCTTATATATGGGTTTGTTTTAAAGGCACTGGTAATCTAGTTACATCTTATGTAAGTGGTAGTGTCCCTTTAAACGCTCTTCTTGCTTCCTCCTCTCTAGGTCACAGAGTCTTGGTTTGACAGTAACTTATGGGTAATAAACTTAGACTAGATATGTCCTTCTTTTGACCTTGACAGTAGGAGGAACTGGGCAGATCATACATCAGAGACTCAATAGACAAATGGACACATATTGCTCTCCGGAGAATGTATGAAGAGGAGTAGCTAAACACTTACTATGATTATATTATAAAATCTATATTATGAAGCCTATCACAGTACAAATCCTGAGGGAAAGACGTTGATAAGGTGATAACAATGGCACAAATAATGAGAGTTTTAAAAAATGCATGGTCAGGGTTTATCTTTAATTGTTGTGATTACAAAACAAAAGATTTTAGACTTTATTAGAAATAAACAAATGGGGTTGATGTTATGATGCATGTTCTTTAACTTCAGGGCAGTAAAGTTGTGGAATTCACTGAGGATTCTGGCTTGACTGCCCCAGATAGATCTTAACCAAGGTGAATGAAGAATATCTGTCCTAAGATTCTAAACATCCGCTCTCTATTAGAGCTATACAGAGCAAAGAGGGCTTAATAAGGTATATTATTATATTCTTTCCTTTAAACATTTCTATTTAACATTTCTACACTTGATGCAAAAACAGTACTTATTAGACATGTGCATTCGTTTTTGGACTAATGCATTTTCGTCCGAAAATAGCATTTTCGTCCATTCGTCCGAAAAAGAATAACAAAAATGCTAAGCTAACGAAAGCCGAATGAACGAATGGTTAAAGAACGACAATCATTCGTTCATTCGTCCATTCGTAGTACTATGCATTCTATAAGCCGAAATAGAGTCGGTTTATAGAATACAATAGCATAGTACACTTACATTCCATAAACCGAACGACTTTCGGTTTATGGAATGCATGTAAGTCTATTGGCATTCTATAAACCGAAAGTTCGGTTTATAGAATAGCAATAGGATTACATGTATTACATAAGCCGACAGCCTATAAACCGAACGTTCGGTTTATAGGCTGTCGGCATTTCACTACACGGAGACAAAGTCTCCATTCATAAATTTATGAATGGAGACTCTGTCTCCGTGTAGTGAAATGGCGACAACCTATAAACCGAATGTTCGGTTTATAGGCTGTCGGGTAATGTAAGTACACGGAGACAAAGTCTCCATTCATAATAAATGGAGACTCTGTCTCCGTGTAGTGAAATGCCGACAGCCTATAAACCGAACGTTCGGTTTATAGACTTTCGGCTTATGGAATACATGTAATCCTATTGCTATTCTATAAACCGAACGTTCGGTTTATAGAATAGCAATAGGATTACATGTATTCCATAAGCCGAAAGTCTATAAACCGAACGTTCGGTTTATAGACTTTCGGCTTATAGAAAACATGTTGTACTATTGCCTTTCTATGAACCGAACGAGAGCCCCAATTTATAAGAATTTCTTATGAATGGGGCTCTCTTTCGGTTTATAGAAAGCCAATAGTATTACACGTATTCTATAAAACGAACGAATAAAACTAAACGAAACGAAAATAATGAACGAATTTCGTCCGAAAAGAATGCAGTAATGAACGAAATTCGTTTTAGACTAAATAAATAACATTTTCGTCTGAATGGACGAAAACGAAACAAAAATTTTAGTTTTGCACATGTCTAGTACTTATGTTGTTGTTACAATTGTCCGTTAACCAAGTTAAAATCTTGGGGTAACTCCTTTATTCTAATGAACTGCATTGTATACAGAGTATATAAAAATAGAAGACTAAAGCTAGGAAGAAATGCATGACCAGTTAAATGCAAAAAGTACAGCATGCGCTGGAGGAAAGGCAAATTATACACTAACCTTAAATGGCTTCTTCTGGCAGGAGATCTATGGGTATCAAATAAAGTGCTCTGTCTCTTTCTTTGATGTGCTGGCTCTAAAAAGAGAAAAATAAACAGTAACATTAATATCGCATTCATAATGAAATAATTTTTCAATCCCTGTGTGTTCCCATAGATTTTACAGTTTGCATTTAATGGTTTGTACATTTGATTATGGTACCTGTAGTTGTTTGGAAATTCAATCTTAGGAAGAACCGAACATGTGGATGCTTAGATTTATTTCCTGGTAAGGAAAATGCTAAATCTACAGATAGGCCCTTAAATGCTGTCACAGGAGCCAATTTACTCCAAAACAATTCCTAATTGTGACACTTGGGCAGAATTAGAAGATCCTAAAACATCATTACATCAATTTCTGGAATCCTCCATACCATTTAAAGACGCAGTCAACTTGGTCTATGTAAAACTTTTCTCCCGCTGGTCAGTTTTGATATAGTGCATTAAAGGACAACTGTCAGGAAAATATTAAGATTGCTTCAAGGATAGACATTTAAAACAGATATGCTTTAATGAAAGAATACACATGCCCTCCTTGCTCCATATAGCTATACGAGCATGCAGACATCTTGGGTCAGATCTTTCCTTCTCTGACATAAGATTCTAAACAACATGTCCGCCCTGTGCGCTTTAACATGGCTCAATAGGGTACTTTATTTGTATTCTTCTCTTAAAGCATTTGCATTTAAAATGCCTACATCTGTACTTTATAGGGCAATAATGAAAAGTTGCGTTTTTTTTGTTTCCTAACCAATTTCCTCTACAGTGGCCTTTTGATGCCGAATCTAACCCAAACATCTAACCCTAATGTCACTCTAACCCTAGATCCAAGGCTTACTTACCCTTTATTTATATTGCAATGTTGCTGACTGCCTGTAGGGGCCGCCGAGCAACAGAAGCGGAAGTGATAATTTATCACTTCCAAAACTCTTGCCCACAAGAGGGCAGCACAATATTGACACTCGTTCACTCCGAAGAGTGATCTTAGGTGACTATGGCACAGAATTTCAGTGCTGCCAAATGCCTCTACATTGGGTAATTACAGAAACAACACCAGGACACTGTTAACATTGATTGCCAACACTCTCAATTAACTGCAGGAATTTTTTTGTCAACGCATGTCCTTGAAACCTGAAATAATTATGTATTTAAAAACAGATTAGATGACTTAACTGACTTGCCAAAAGAAATGTGTGGAGTTTGAATGTGTTTAGTCTAATGGGGCTATTCACTAAAAGGTGAGTTGAAGTGAGTGGAGGTGAGTACCAGGTGAGTGGAGGTGAGTAGCAGGTGAGTGGAGGTGAGAAGCAGAAGAGTGGAGGTGAGAAGCAGAAGAGTGGAGGTGAGTAGCAGAAGAGTGGAGGTGAGTAGCAGAAGAGTGGAGGTGAGTAGCAGAAGAGTGGAGGTGAGTAGCAGAAGAGTGGAGGTGAGTGGAGGTGAGATGAACATTTCATCCCACCAGTTCAGCTATTCATTGTGCAAGTGAACTCACCAGGTTTGTTCCTGCACAATGTATAGCTGCATTGGTGATATGAAATGTTCATCTCACTTCCACTCACCTTTTAGTGAATATATGTAAACTTTCGGCCTCAACTGTATAAACGAACATTCAATAATTGTAAAAATATGTGCACTAAACTTTGAACATTCGTATTCTAAATATGTTTCATTTACTCAGACATATCCGTTTTGCAGCTTTTACTGCTCTTCCCCCTCAGCTCTCCAGCATTTGGCTGGAGCCTTGGAGACAAAAAAAGAAACGAAAAAACAATCATTGTACCTGAAATGATAAGTGTACTTGCAAAGTGTGTGGACACTGGACAGGAGTCTGTGCAGAGCACATATCCGATGTATGCGAGCCCCTCACTGTATATTTGTAAATCACTATTAGATTTATTTGCTAGAACATGAATTTTGTTGAATTGACCTAAATAGTGGAGTTCGAGAATATTTATACTTTGTCCTTATTTAGCAATTTGCTATATAAATTCACCATAATCCACAGATTAGTTAACAATCAATCATATTATAACAATACTTAGCATGTAGTACCAACCTATAGGAGGCGCTTGGTACAGCTCCACTGTCTTCCTCTGCCGCAAGTTATACGGCCGGTCATTTTCTTCTCCCTCTACCTCTGCTTCTTCATCTCCATCCTCGCCTTCTTCCTGAGATTCTAAAGAGGACAGAGCAAAGTGGGTAAATACTGCACCTTCCAATCTACAAATCTGTATAAAACTAGAAATACATTGGGGAACTGGGGCAGGCATGGTTATTTGTTTACTTTATTAATATTTGGCAGACATTTTGTGGTGAGAAAAAAAGAAGGAATATAAGTTTTAATTGTACAAGTAGCAAGAGGGTTATAGATTAAATACTACCAACTGTCCCTATTTACATCCCAGGATAGTCTAGACTTCATTACCCGTTGTCCTAATTCTAATTTAAAAAGACAACAAGTCCTATGCATGCACAGAGTTATGTGCTGTGTCTTTGTCATAGTTAGTGGCAGTGCCACTGAGCAGGCACAGTAGTGTGCATCTCCCAAATCTATAAATAAGCCACACCCCAAGGGGCATGTTGGGAAGTATGGCATCATAACACCAGGCGGGCTATTTTAGCACAGTCTGTTCTCTAGTCAAGCTGGCCATCATTTGTATTGACTTTAAAATGTTGTTCAACAGAGAGGATTATTTCCCCACTTGTTTTTACACTTCTAAGCTCTATCCCACCTTTTATTGAAGTGAATGTTATTATTCGGAATTTGCACATGTTCAGAGCAAACACTCCTTGCGAGTGCAAAGTGCAATGTTAATCAGGTGGGGAAGCTCATTAAGTGACATTAAATCAGCATTAGGAATCTGCTTTGATTCAGGCCAGTTTACCTTCAGACACCTCCTCCTCGTCTTCAGACGAATCATCGTGATAGGTTTTGAGTTGGTATCCATTTCTCCGGAAGCTTTTCCTCCTCCTTTTCACACGGCAATACATGTCCATGTTCTCCTAAATGTGAAGAATTAGTTACCAGGATGATGTCAGGTGTGTATAGCACAGTCGAGAGCCACTGGCAGGAACATTCCAATGGATTCCATTTTAGAATGCTGCCCATTAATTGCTCTTGACCAATACCCCCCTCATTCGCCATTTGTTTCCGTACCAGCTATGAGCACCTGGAATAAACCCAGGGTAGGATTATGGGGGCAATTACCACCACAGGACGGCTACCCCCTTTTAAATGTCATACGGGAACAGGCTTTCAGAAGGGAAGGCCTTGATGTTTGAAAGGATTCCCGGCATACATATTGAAACTAAAATCCTAGAGGGTTCGTATGAGACATACTCTTTCTAAAGCCTAAACTCAAGATATCACTTATTTTCTTAGCTTAATTATGAAGATAATTGTTTTATATTCTGCAGCATTCCTTATAACTTAAAGGAGGTTACTGCAACCAATAATGTGTACCACATACAATAATGCCCTAAAACTTTGTGAAAGGAATATAAATTGGATTCATTTTCTCACAAATTTTCAGGAAATAGGACTATTTATTAAATTGGACAAGTTTATATATTAATTTGTAAAATCAGGAGAGAATTCATAAAACCTCACCAAATATAAGGGACTCTAAAGAGATACAGGAAATACAAAAACATTTACCTTTCGGTAAAAAAAAAAACCAAAAGTTTAAAAACATTAAAACAAAAATGGTACTGTACCAATAATAGAGTGGATTAATCTCTTTCGAATAACCTTAAAGCTAAGAGCAAAAAGGAACCCATTAAAAAAGTAAATGTGTGCTTAAAAACGATTTTATCCCCAAGACAGATTGGATAGGCGTTTAAAGAGTACTATCAAAGGCTTAACTTCCCGAAAATGAACCAAGTAAAATTGGACATATTAAACCAACCATTTAATATACAAGAGATTGGGCAGGTTATCAAGAATCTTAAACAGGGGAAGGCTCCCCGGACCCGACTGTTTTTCTTCAGGGTTTTACCAGAAATGTTGTGGTGCTCTTTCCCCTCTACTCCTCAGGGCCTATACGAATATATCCAATGAACAGCAGGTCCCCTTGGAAATGTTACAGGCTGTCATTTCTCCCATACCCAAACCACGGAGGGATCCAGCCACCCTGTCAAATTATAGGCCTACCTCACTAATAAATCTTGATATAAAGATTTGTTCAAAAATCTTAGCAAATCGTCTTCAAACAATAATCCCTGATATAATTCATTTAGATCAAGCAGATTTTATACAGGGTAGAGACTCATCTGATTATATCTGAAAGGTGGTCAGTTTGATCAATCACATTAATATCAACAAAATAACATCAGTAATACCAGCCTTGGACGCAGAGAAGGCATTTGATAGGGTGAGCTGGACCTTCCTCTGGGAGGTTATGGAAGAATTTGGGATCACAAGGTTCTTTAAGCAGAACACCATGCCACTATATACACGACCGCAACCCATAATTATAGGACCCGGGTTCAACTTAACCTGGCTTGATATTCGCAACAGAACAAGGCAGGGTTGCCCTTTGTTACCCCTGCTTTACCTGTTGTCTATTGAACCCCTAGCAGCCTTGATCAGGCAAACATCAGATATCCACGCTATTGCACTTATGGGCAAGGAAATAAAAGTTACACTTTATGCCAATGATATTCTACGGACTTTGACAGATATCAATACAATCAGTTGTTGAAAAGGTTAAATTTGCAAACTACAAAGTATTATCGGCAAATATTAATAGATATTTAAAGGATAGTCTGAGGAGACACTACAATTGGAAATGGGAGAATGGAGAGAGAGTTTATCTTGGAATTAAATTATGTAAGACACCGGATACAATTATTTTAGCAAATGACTTACCTATGCTGGACTATTTTAAGGAAAAACTAATGAGATGGAAAGGTTTGGAAGTTTCCCGGCTAGGCCGATTAAATTCAGTCATTCCATATTGTCAGAGGTATTGAACAGTAATCTCGAGACTGGTACATATGAATAAAGCAGAAGCGAAGGAGAACAAGATGGATGCCAGCAGCCTCCATTTTGTGTCAGTTTTTGGACATCCTTTTGTGTGTTTAAATCTTATTCTGTGACCCTGAAGCTAAAAGAAACTCTTCCACATCCCTAACTCTGTTATCTGAAACCAAATATTTTACTGATAAGTTCATAATATCACCAGAACAGATAAGGTGGCCATTGTTAGTGGAAGGTTTATGACTACGCCACATCTCACTGTATTATGCAGACACAGCTGTGTACATACAAGAGGAGAAGGGGGGTTTCTCTTCAGCTTGCTAGCCCACCCAAACTGGCAGAAACTGACAGACACAGACACACTGAGATTATTTGGATTTTAGATTTGAAGAATTTAATAAGGGTTATTATAAACACACCTAGTTGATTCAAATCGCTATTTAAAATATATAAATATATCACACTTTCACTCACAAATATGTAAAGTATAATTAATCCTACATATTAATTAGAATATTGTTTTTATTGTTTTATTAGTGTGATATACATTTTATTATAAGTTTTTATCTAATGTGCAATGATAAGAATATTGATAAGTTTACTCTAATTTGAAACTGTATTAACATTTCTATATATTTCAACATATATATTTTCTCACATTATACTCACCATCCAGGTATAGCTATAAATCATGACATCATCTCTTTTAAATTAAACACACCCATCCATTTAATTGGCTAGAAGTTACAGAAACAGGGTGTGAATCTGAAATAAGGTGGGGTTGATAAGTATATACTGGTGGTGTAGAGCGGGGAGACCGGAGATACCTGAAAAGACCTTGGGGACTGATTTTGGGAGAGCTGCCACTAGTGGGGTGAGAGATGGGAATGTTTTAGAAATGGGCTGAGTCTCTCTCTTTCTGGGGAGAACTCAGGAATATGAGGCTTTTAATAGCACATGTTCACTATAACAATAGAAATCTCTATACACATAGTATTGAGCTAAGTCCCACGAGTAACTCCCATCACTCCA
Source organism: Pelodytes ibericus (assembly GCA_036172795.1). Lineage (NCBI taxonomy): Eukaryota > Metazoa > Chordata > Amphibia > Anura > Pelodytidae > Pelodytes > Pelodytes ibericus. Next base: position 198,912,960 of record CM069861.1, on the reverse strand, counting down.
TTCTTCAATGGAAGGAGTCTCAACTGCAAACCAACCTCTGCCGATAATGTATAAATGTGGTAATTTGTTTATAGCATAATCTCCATTTTTATGGATGCAATTAGTATATATATTTGGGTAAATTAAACTTAAATCCCCCAATTTCTGGGATCTATATGTTTTAGCCTGGTGTTTATCTGTCATCCTTTCTGCAGAAGGAAGCCAGAGGAATATCCTAGAGATATTAACAAAAGAACCATAAATTCTTATAGTCTAGCTATTTACCCAAATATGTCATTTCTAATCTCCAGAGATTATCTAAGATTCTCATTCATGTAAATCCAAACTAGAATACATACATTGTCATTTACCGGACAGATTAAGAAATACCACCTTGAGTAGTTATATTATTTAGTAATATTACCTTACCTAAGCAGAGTATATGCTGGTAATTTGTAGGTAATTCTGGTGTACTATCAGTAACTATTTGCACTACTAATCATTATCGATATATAGGTGTGGTTGTATATAAATAAAATGCGTAATTCATGTTTTATCTTATTTACATCTGTTATAAGTCATACATGTGAATTATGATTAACATCTATTGATTTTATATTTTGTTGTTACGCTATTTTGCTTATCATTTGATCTTTATTTTATATTCAATAAATTCATTATTATTCTATTAATAATTGCTGCATTGTATTTACTTTTGTAAAAACGTCATCCCAACTCTCACATACATAACGAATTCTTGATGTGGGTATTTTTGGTCGGACCCATATCAATCAAATTCCACTGATTGAAAATTGAATCATCAATTTTCATATTTTTTATGATTCATAATTAATAGCTCATATTCATATTTTGTATGGTTATTAATATCCGACAATATTTAATGCCGAAAATGTGATACTTACTAAGATCGATACACCTTTTAGAATTTTAACCTTATATAAGAAATACATTTTGGCATTTATATGGAATAACAAAAGATAAAGAATTTCATTTTTAACAATGATTAGGAGACCAATACAAGGAGGCTTGTCCTTTGCCTACATGGAATCCATACAGGAGAACTGTATGTTAGCACATGTTCTAAGATGGAATGGGTCAAATTCCTGGTCCACAAGCTGGTATGAAATAGAAAAGGATGTAACAGGACCTTCAGGGTCTCATGTGGGTAGATTCCAACTACCTAAAAAGATGTCAATTTACCAACCCGGTTATTATTACCGATGCCCTTAAAACAATTATAAAATGTAAAAAACACATAAAAATCTCAGTGGTTTTTAGGGAACTAGGACAACTTTTTCCCCCATTCTCCTTGTTGCAGATGATGTACAATCTGCCGCAATCAGAACATTTTACCTATATGAGAATCAGCCCTATATTTAAAGTATTAACAATAACCAGCAATCCATAAATAGAAGAATTTCTGGAAGCTAAATTATAATAAGAGAATAATCGCTAAAATGACAAGTTTTATAGTGAAATTGAATGCTATTGTTAAGGGCACCGCTATGTTTAAATGGGAAAAAGAATTGGGGAAAAAATATACAACGCAAGAATGGCTCGACACACTCCGGATATCCAGAAAATGTACACACAATCTTACATTATATGAGACTTTTTATAAAGGAGTGCATAGATGGTATTTATCCCCACACTAGTTGAGCAGGTTCTCTGGCTTTCTCTGGCTCCTGTTGGAACTGTGGGGGTAAGGAGGGCTCACAGCTACACATGTGGTGGAAATGCCCTAATTTAAGGCAATTTGCCCTAATACTAGAGAACTGACCCCACACATGTTCATTTTCCATCTAGATTTATGTAAAAAGGAGGTGAATTGATGTACAATTATTATATATAATATATTGTATTTTTGTATATTTCTTATAATAAATAAATACATTAAAGGAGGTTACTGCAAACAACAATGTGTTCCACATGCAATAAAGCAATAAAACTTTGTAAAAGGAATATAAATTGGATTCATTTTCACAGAAACACCGAAATCCCTTATTCTGTTCACAGACCGCAGTACCATACCCTGCCTGATGGGGTTCCCTAGTGGAGAAATCTATGAGCATCATAAGGATGCATGAGGATGATAAAATAGTGATCTGAATGCATATGGACTGGGAAGGAAGTAGGAGCATTTTACTGCATGAAATTGGCACTGGGCACCAAGCCCCAGCATTACTTGCTTCCATAGAAATGAAAAGGCTTTGAGGGTCACATGGGTTCATGTCCACTCACCGGTTCACAAGCTGGTCAAATAGCAAACTCTGATTCAAGCTTTCAAAGCGGTTACTCTTTGACCTGCAGCTTCTTCTGACCTCCCGGTCCCCATTTATACAGGAGTGGTCAACAGTTCCTTCCTTCTGGACAAGTCGCGGGTGACTTCTAAGGGCTAATGGAAGGAAACAAAGATCATTATTACAGCTTAATGTGACAGTGACTCTCACTATATATATAGAAGTAACATACGAACATGGCTTCTGTGATATTACCAATTGAAACATGGCAGCCATTCTCTATATTAAACACGGTGTTAAGCCAAAAGTGTTCTTTTTCCTAACTCCTTGGTGTACCCTTGGTGACAGAGACTGTTTAGCTATAATATTCCACTTTCTCATTTAATGCACCCATATTATATATATTGGTTTTATCGACATAACAAGAGGCTTTCTTAAGATACCATTATTTTCTATAATAAAAGAACATAAAATATAATATAGCTATTGTATCTCTGTTGGTTTAGTTCATATTTGAGATATGCATACTCGATAATACTATTTAACTTTTGTGACTATAATTCTTTAGTGTCCAGTTACAAGCATACAGATTTGATTTTGGAGGAATTCACGTTTAAGTTGCCCACTCCCTGCCATTACATGGCACCCCCCTTTAATACCACTTCTAGTAGTATATACACTATTTTTCCACATCGAGGCAATAGGCAGCACCGGAATTCCAGCTCTAGGGCATCCATGTTGCCAGGAGCAGCATGCTCCTGCAATATGGCTGTGCCCTCTTGTGGATAGAGCTTCGGAAGTGAAAAAAAATTCACTTACGATGCTCTGAATCTGTTACTTGACTGCCCCTAGAGGAAGTCAGCAACATTGTAAAAAAAATCATTTTGGACTTGACTCTGCCCGCTTTAAAAACCATAAGAAAATTCACATCAGAGGAGTTTTTTGCAAAGATGCGACAGAAAAAGCTCCAGGAGCCCATTGTACTGCATCCCAAACCATCAATCCAAGTTTCACATACTACAGCACAGAATACAATGGAGGACGCCTACAATATGTGGCCAAATACATGCTGTAGCAAAGACACCAGATACCTACCGTATTTTCCGGCGTATAAGACAACTGGGCGTATAAGACGACCCCCAATTTTTCCATTTAAAATATAGAGTTTGGGATATACTCGCCGTATAAGACTACCCCTCTTCCAACGCCCATTTTCTCCTACAGTGACACACACCCTTACCCTGACACAGTGACACACACCATTACACAGAAAGTGACACACTTACACATACACAGTGACACCAATAGACACATAACCTGAGACACACTATTTTGCCCCTCAATATGCCAGGATTTTGCCCCTCCAATATGCCAGGATTTTGCCCCTCCAATATGCCAGGATTTTGCCCCCCTCCACCCCCCTTCCCAGTACTCGTTGCTGCTCTGCAGGTGTGCGCGGCTGTGAGGGAAGCGTTGTGTGCTCTTCTCCAGCCGCGCTGCTTCAATAAAGTTTGTTTAAGTAAAAAGACGACACCCGGTGTATAAGACGACCCACGACTTTTGGGAAGATTTTCCTGGGTTAAAAAGTAGTCTTATATGCCGGAAAATATGGTATTAAATATCTCATTTGTATCGTTACATACAGATACTAACAACACGCAGGTTATGTATAAACACTCCCACACTGCAAAGACACCCCCAAAATTTGTCAATAGTCTGCTTTATACATTGGCGCACACCATGATAGAGACATTATTTGGAGCCATTTGCGTCACATCCATACATGTTACCCTTAGTGTTTCCCAAATATCTGCAGGCCACCCTGAAGATTAGATGTGTTTAAGACATACTCCAATCAAACGTCCCAGCTTAGAAGTCATAATATAAAAAATAAAATCTACGTGCAGCTCTTCAAACCTTACGATTATAATAATAATAGTGAGGAATAAAGAAAATGATGGAAGAGGAAAGGTTCAGTTGACCTGAAGTATCTATCTTACTACGACTGTTTTCCTCTAATCACAGGCTAATTGCAATGCAAGTTGTATAAACATCTCTCTCAAATTATACAAACAATTATAATTTCTATAATAAACGCAAATTATAATTAGAGCATCTTAAAACACAACTTCAGCCGAAAAATAAATGAACTACGAAATGTGTATTGAGACTTTAAAACAATACATTAAGTAGTGATTTGTTTCCTGTCTTAGAATTTCTTTTACAAGTTTTACCTTTAATGCTTGGCTTTTGCAGGGTTTCACCCTGTGATCAATACTAACTATGAAATTCTCCCAAAAAGGGATGTCCTCCTGCTTTTCTAAGACTGAATTAGAAGACTGCCAAAGAGCTGCAAGAGGATGTACCACGGCCTGTACGCACAGTGGGTGTGTCAAGGCGTGGCACGTCGCATGCGATCACCTACATTCATGCTAAAGAGCTTCTCCAGTTATTTCTAATGGGGAAAGTTTGGTGTCTGATTAAACACTGAACAAGAAAAAAGTGAAACAAATTGGCGCTCACGTTCCTTTATCTATAAAAACAAAATGCTGCAATTGCACCCTGGTTACACCCACAATGCAATTTGTATAGAAATAAAGGGTGCGCAAGAAACTTATACAAATATATAAAATGACATCAATGTATTTATCTCTCAACTAGTGTTGATTCTGTGATTAAACTTGAAGGTAGGAAACAAAGACACAAAACCAAATATGGTGTAGTATAACTTCCAATGTTGGAATATATATCCTTCTATAGGAAATACACTCATATTTATAGAGCCCTTTAAAACCAGGCGTTTTAAATCCGCCTTCCTCTGGGTGTATTATAGAGTAGTCTTCCTTCCTCGCTCTCAGACTCCTCCTCCTAACAGGCTGACATGTTTACGATTGCTAGGCAACTCAGCTGCTCAGCATTATTTCAGCTGATCATCATTTCTGTCTTATCTTTACTAATCTTAAGTGTTTACATAAATTATTACAACCAAATAATCATTATGAATTTCCCTTGGTTGTAATAATTTGTGTAAACACTTAATATGAGTAAAGATAAGAGAGAAATGATGATCTGCTGAATAGTGACGAACAGCTGAGTTGCCTAGCAACCATAAACAAGTCAGCCTGTAAGGAGGAGGAGTATAAGAGCGAGGATGGAAGACTCCTCTATTATACACCCAGAGGAAGGAGGATTTAGTCAAAATGCGTCAACGTCACCACGCAACGGAGAGGGGCGGAGCTCAATGGCGAATATACACGAACCAAACGGGGACTCTCCGCATTGAAATATTATTTCGGCTTAAACAGCAGTTACTGATCCCAAACGTTAGCAGATATTATTTGGCACATTAAATTGATACATGTGTTGTAAAGTCTGCTGTCTTTCCACATGCCAAATCTACTCGTTATACTCCTTACCTGATGCTGATTTTTCTAATCACCACGCGAAGACCTTGAGACTGGTTTTAAAGGGCTCTAAAAAATGTGAATTTATTCCCTATAGAAGGATATATATTTCAACATTGGAAGTTATACTACACCATATTTGGTTTTATGTGTCTCTGATTAACACTGAGCATACAGCTGTACACTCAGAATTCTTAAAATACACACGGGGGTGGAGCATGTCTATTTAGTTTGCTCTGATATGCAAATTTGAGGATGAAAAAAAACAGTGTACGCTTCACGCTAACATATTATTTCCAAGGAACAATCAGAATTGGACAGGAAGAAGATGTATATGATTTAACAGTTTCAGGTCAAGTATATCTTGCTTCGAATCACATGTTATGTAATACTCACATAAACTATTGTGGCTGTTTGGTAATGTAGCACCAGTCTGAGACAGTAACCTAGAATAGGGGAATATACATCCGTGAGACTTAAATTAGAAAAAGCTGTATCATTTATCCCCAAAAGGCACTTCATAAATTGATTTAAAATACTCTTAATTTGGATGTAGATCGGTAGTGGTAGAGTAGAAAATAAGGAACATTTGCGGAATTCATAAAGACTTACCAGCCCCAATAAACAATATAAAATCATAGATCTTTTGGGGGATCAAGCTCAATCAGCATAGGCAGGACTGTATAAAAGGCATCACAAATAAAACTGTGATAGAGTTGAAGGGGGCAGGGGAGGGGAACCACCCGCGCGCGTTTTCTGTATAGAAGCAGTTGTGCGTAGACACCTGTATCTCAAAAAACCTCTGCTACAAAGAGCTCGGCGATTTCTTTTTACACTTCAAACGGAATCCCATGTAGGTAGTTCCATTGTGACATCACAGATTAAGCAGTCTTTTTTTAAAGGGGCTCTGTCAACCGAAACATTGTCTATACGGTGAATGAGGAGAATAAAACAAAATATGAAAAATGATTTATACACTGTGTTTGGCAAACTTCCAAGCAAATACATAAAAAATGTAAATTTCTAATCTATGTTAGAAATGTCTTCTGTTTATGACATCACCTGTGGTTTGATATGCAAATGAACTTTTTTGTTCAATGGGAAATGTGTAATATGCTAAATCAGGCCACAAGGTGATGTCATAAGCAGGAGACTCCGCCAATACATGTATAATATGAATTTCTCTTAATTTATGCATTTACCTGCAATTTTGCCAACACAATGTATATACACACCCTGTTCCAAATTATTATGCAAATTATATTTTTCTCATTTACCTAAATAATTGATGTAAATAACAGTCAGAATATTTCTCATGTTATCAACTATTAAGGAGTACAATTAAAATTTTATTGAACAAACCTCCTAATGATAACAGTATATTTTTTAAACAGATCATGATCTGTCCCACTGCTCTGCCTTTCAGCGATACAAAGAAACTCCACGCACATCTCTTTCCTGTTTCTTCCTACGTCACAGGGAGTGAGCTCTGTGAAGGAGGCACCACAGATATGCAGTCTATTTGTGGGCAGCTATTGGACAGACTGGGGTTTCTATATAACCCTAAGCTGAGCTGTTCATCTGCTTTCATTAGTACGTGTTTCAAATGAGACATTGAGGTGTTTTTTGTGTTTATAAATTTGATCAAACATTACATAAAAAACAAACTATATTAAATGTACTGTACACATCTGAGTTTTTTTTGGTTTAAAACTGTTTGACAAGTCCCAGGAGCCAGGACTCCTACAATCCCTTCTGCCAGCTCCTAAATGGTCTTGATTGTTTCATATTGAGCGTTATGGGTGCTTCATTTCCCTGGCTCCTAGAAATAACCAGACTGGCTAATGAGTTGGTCTGTCTGGCTCCTAAAGTCCAGAGGAATTTTCCAAGTCCTGGTTTAAAGCGACAGTTACATGTTTTATTGAATTGTTTATAAAAAGGAATAACACTGATTTTGCTTGTTTAATGTAAGGTCTTCAGTCAATACACCTCTCATTACCTGGATCGGCGGGTGGCAATACTCCACCCTTCGCGTTGCTTGCTCGCCCGTGCCTTTGGGCTCTCAGTACACAAAGGTTCAGCATGTTTACAAACACGTTTGGCTGGAGGTGATGCGGGGCTGTGACTCAAACTGCCGTCACTGCTGGTATCCTTCTGCAAGAATAGAAACATAGCTTTACAAAAGAGACACAAACAAACATAGCTTTACAAAAGAGACACATACAAACATAGCTTCACAAGAGACACATACAAACATAGCTTTACAAAAGAGACACAAACAAACATAGCTTTACAAAAGAGACACATACAAACATAGCTTTACAAAAGAGACACATACAAACATAGCTTTACAAAAGAGACACATACAAACATAGCTTTACAAAAGAGACACATACAAACCCAATACAACATCCCTACTATAACATAGATACTAAGCATGTGTCAGCAGATAAGAACCATTCGCTCCATCTAGTCTGCCCAGTATTCTAAATACTTTAATTAGTCCCCGGTTCCCTATCTTATAGTCTTGTGCCTACCCCACGCATGCTTAAACTCCTTCACTGTGTTTACCTCTACCATTTCCACTGGAAGGCTATTCCATACATCCACTACCCTCTTAGTAAACTAATACTCCCTGATTTAAAATAAAATGCTAATGAATGGCTTGCCCAGTCCCAACCGGTCCGGTGTAATTACTATGTGTAATAAAAAGTAGAAGCCACAAAAAGCAAAATATAATATTGAAGGCTCTATAATGCCAATTAAAATTAATAAACCAAACTCTTGCTTTTGAGGCAATGTGTATTGACAAAATCAGCCTGTGAGGAAAGCAAAACAACAGAAATCAAAACAACCGCGTACATACAGAGACAGGGGGGAAACATGCACCTTTGCTGGTCTTTGGAAAAAGATTTTTTGTTTAACTCTCTAGTTATCAAACACAGAAAATTACAAAAACTGGAGCAAAAAAAAAAACCAACCTAATTTAGGAACCTTTTCCCTGATATATATTCATTGGGAGCCAAACCATATATTCCTGTGTGACACCAAGTCTTACATAAATATCCTTCAGGCAATCAGACTTCTTTCTCAGGATCTCATATTTACCAACAGAGATCAACCACATGATGCTTCAGTCAGGGCTTGACAAATATAATTTGATTTTAGGAGCCAGAATTTTTTTTTAGGAGCCAGACAATCACGCAAACATAAACACAATTCACCATAAGGGACCATAAGGCTGACAGCACCCAGGCGCCAGGTCTAAATTCCTGGTCGCCATGGCGACCTGGCGCCTGGGGTTTGTCGAGCCCTGGCTTCAGTGACAGGAAACCCCACACCTTAACGCACTCCTACATGTAGTTCAGAAAGCTTTGCATTTGCCTCTTAAAATCTACTTTTACCTGAATAGCATTTCTTTCTATCTAAAAAGATTAATGTTCCATCTGTTTAATTCAACTTGTTCAGCTCTTTAAGGACAGAGGATGTGTTTGTGCTTAGCTGTAATTTTCTTCTCTCATTTCAATGTACCCACACATATTATATATTGTTTTTATCGGCATAAGAAGGGCTTTCTTATGTACCATTATCATTTGATATGAATTTACTTAAAAATATTAAAATATGATTAACAAATTTAAAAAAATAACATTTTCATGTAAAATCTTAAACAAATCTACTAAAGATTCTAATATTTATCATGAGTTTATAAATACCCAATGTTTACATGTTTCTCTGATGTTATTTTTTGCAAGTTATAGGGCATTAAGGGAAAGTAGCATATTACTTCTTCCCTAACCATTTTATCCTACAGTGACCTTTTAACCCCAACCCTAAACCTAACACTAATAATCATTCAATTTGTTATATTGAATTATAAAAAATTGTATCAAATGCAGATATTTTAAATAGCAATGTTTTAAAGGACAACTTATCTGCAGAAGATCGGGTTCTCAGGTTCAAAAATGTTCCCCATCGTGGGTTTAGTGGCTCTTCAAAAGAATAAAACGTAAACAGAATAAAAACAAATTTTGTTTAAAGCCATTGTTTGCTTAGAGGAAGCACAAGCACAGAGACAGTCACCGACCTGACCAGGCAGCCTGTCAGAGGATAAATCGGCCTGTTATATCAAAGGTACATATGCCAGTGTATCCTCATACTAGGACACAAATATTTTCAAGAAGTAATGCTTCATGAAACGTTAAAGGGACTGTATCACCTAAACAGTGTTTTTTTTTCTGTTAATGAAGAGAATAAAAATGTAAAAAATAATTGAAAACGATCTACACACTGCGTTAGCAAACCTGCAAGCGCATGCCTAGATTAGGAGAAAGATGTGTGTTAAACATTTCCTGTTTATGACATTACCTGTGGCTTGATAACCAAGGTTCATTTTCATTTCAAGCCAGAGGTGATGTCATAAACGGGAGACAAATTTTTCTCCTAATTTAGTCATTTAGTTGCAGTTTTGCTAACACAAGGTATAGATCATATTCCATCATTTTTTTATTCTCTGCATTCACAGTAAAACAGGTGATACTGTCCCTTTAAGAAAAGAAAATAACAGGAAGTGAGGAGGAACAAATGCTTTATCTCCTAAAAACTGCAAGTGTAGCATTATTACTATTACAGTCCTGTTTCTCTCTCCAACACCTTCCTCATTAGATATCAATGCATTACTACAGGAGAACTGTAAATGGTTTTTAAAGTAAAAATCTGTGTATTTGACATATATTAAAAAGCATTAAAAAAAACCATACAGAATATAAGCCTAGAGGAACTGCCCTTTTAAAGTGAATCAGTCATGTACAATACTTGGCTTGTGAACCATATACATCTACTTTACACACAAAAAAAGCAACACAGAACAACATACATCAAAACACAGTTGTGGGGGAAAAAAAAAAAAAAAAACAATAAATAAACTTTTCATAGCACAGTGCTGGGGGTCTAATACCTCATACTACAATTTAAGTGGGATTGCGATAATATTCTTTGGACCACTGGCCATTTACTGATTCCTGCTCTACACCGGAAGCAATACCTTTAAAAATGGAATTAAATGATCATCAAGTACTCGCCCAGAACTTGTGCCAAATCCCCTCCTCAAAACCAACGGAACTGTTGAAAAGGCTTTAGAACTAAAAAGGACTAGAAAAAAAAACTTGTTTCCAACTCCCTACTCCTGATTAGACAAATAAATAAATAAATAAAAACATATTAAACCTATGAAGGACTGGGAGAAAGAATTACAAATTAATAAAGTGGAAGATGAGTGGTACAGAGCTATAAATAAATCTTATAAGGCGATTCACTGCCTTAATATTAATGAGGTCCGATTCAAACTTGCCAATAGATGGTATCTGGATCATACACGCATCACCAGGATGTACCCCAATGTCTCAGATACATGCTGGAGATGCAATAGGCAGAGCGGAGATTGTATCCACATATGGTGGAAGTGCCCAGATATAAACAAAATATGGTTAGACACCTCAAATGGCCTCTCCAAAATATTTGGTCAGGAATGGAGGTTAACACCGGCTAGAGCTCTTCTCCACCTAACTTTCCCAGAATCGGGGCATAATCATAATATTATTTATCATATTTTAACTGCGATCAAACTCCAAGAAATTGGAGATCCTCAGTACCAATATCATGGACAACAATATGCGCCCAAATATCATACCAATGTAAAATGGAGAAAAGGTATTTGTACACAAATGAACTTGAATAATAAGAGGGCCGAGTATTGGTCTAAGTGGGCGCAGATTTGGGAACATAACCTATTCTGAAAAATGTATTTCTAAAACGACATCTTTAAGAAAGACCTACCGCAACTTAAGAAAAAATAAATCATAAGGACATTAAATATTTGTAGAATTAATACTGAAATCACCCACACAATACCCCCACCCCACTGTCCTTCCGAACCTTATGAGGGTAAGTTCTAGCCACTGGGGAGGAGCGGAGGGAAATATAAAAGAAAACAGGCCTTATAATTCAGATAAAGTCCCCCTGTTACCCATATTGGACTGGAACTACCCAGTTATCACTGTGTTGTTATTGTCTTATTGTTTTGCTGTTATTGTTAAAGCAATTTATTTATGTAATGTAATGTCTTCTGATATCTTTAATAAAAGAAAAAGAAGAAAAAAAAATATCATCAAGTACAATACTGTATTTTATTTTATAATAATATAATAATATCGAACCAACAACCCAAAAGAAGATGGCACGCAGGGTGTACTGGTAGCAGACGAAAAGCAGACTCAATGTCCACTTTTGCCATAAGTGCCCCTGAACCTTATCAAACAATGTATAAGATACCGAACACAGTTCACGATCTATATCATCATTGACTGACCGGCCTTTGGGGTGGGACAGATGATGAATTCACCTAAATTTGCCCGTCTCTCGCTTTGGCACAACCCCCAAAGGAGACACCCGCCAATTATCCAAAGACATGGATGAAAAGGGGCCCGCCATGCGGCCTAGACTAACCTCCTTCCCCAGTTACTGGCTAATTCCTGTGTATAGCTGGCTACGACTCACCATTTGTCCTTTTCCCAAGCCATAGCTACTGATTAATTTTTTTCCTTTCTCTTAGAAAACCCCAGGACTGCAAAAAATCCTGTAAACGTTCTACCAAACTAGCGACCCCCCCCCCAGCAGAACCTGAAATCCTAGGGGAGACAGAACGGGATGTATTTAAGCTTTACTCACCAGTCAATCTCGTAGATGTTGCATGTCTTCGGTCACCCGCCTCCTGACTCCTTGTTGTTGAAGCTGCCCTTCCGGCTGCTGTCCCATGCCTTGGTTCAACCGATTCCTGATTCCTTGTTGCTGAAGCCGGCCTTCCGGCTGCTGTCCCTGCCGCACTGCGATTATCATGATGTCGGCCGACACTGGAATCCCTCCTGGAACAAGAAGGCAAACTGGGGAGTGCTGTATGACCTTCCCGTTCCCCACCATGCCACCTGCACATCATTCCTGACTGGGAAACCCCCCTCTCCTTAGAACGTATCCTGGACCTGGACCGCCTATCGCCCGAACTGGAACTGCCCTGGGCAGCTGCTCTATCTTGCCCAGGCCTGATGGACTGTCCTCCCAGCCTGTCAAGAGACCCGGATTGATATGCCTTTTGCTGCCTCCCCATCCTCTGCTTCACTTGGCACAAATGATTGATCACTCCCTGATAAATTGGCCAGGGCAATCCCCCCTACCCGTAACCCAAACCTTAGACTGCAAAGGCTGCCTCCTGGGACTCTCCACTCTAACTCTGACCCCTCCAGCTCCCTGCTTCGGCCCAGATGTGGACTCACCAAATGGCCGACGGGCCAGTTGACTCCCAGCCTCTGCCCGATCCTCCAGTTGCCGCTCCAGGCTGCTCTTACTTCCTGCTGCTGTAGTCTCCAGACCCTGGATCCCTTCACAGCCTGAGGCCTGGTCCCCTGCAGCCTTCCAAGATCATGGTGCTCTTCCAAGACCTCCGCCTGCACTCTGACGCGAATCCTGGCCTGGGGCTTGGTCCCCTGCAGCCCTCCTGCTGCTTGATGCTCCGGCCTGTCCACGCTGCTCCCAACCCCTACCGCTGGCCATCCGTTGATGAGATGAAGAAATCCTCTCAGTCGCCGTGTCCCCTGGGTTCAGAGGTTGTGGAGGACTAATCCTCCGCGCTGGTCTCATAGAAGCCCGGCCTGCATCCCCTGCTCCAGCCACTAGACGGCTCAGCTCCCTCTGGGCCCACGCTGCTCCATGGATCCTCGTTGCTTCCAGCACCTCTTCAATCAGTTTTTCAACCTCCGGATCCATCTGCAAAAGAAGAAAGAAAGCAGGAAGGAAGAAAGAAGAAGAGAAAAATCACTGGAAAATAAAACCAGAAGGAACAAGAGAGACCACAAACATCGGTGAAAATAAAATGGGGTTAGTGCTAAAATGGCGCACGTGCCATATATACTGTGGAGGAGTAGCTCCTCCCCCAAAACAAATACTCCAATGGCCTGACGGCCCTGCAAGGCACGAGGTGTCAAGGCCCTCCTCCGTTTTAGAACTCAGTGGGCTGCATTACAGGGAGTGCAGAATTATTAGGCAAATTAGTATTTTGACCACATCATCCACTTTATGCATGTTGTCTTACTCCAAGCTGTATAGGCTTGAAAGCCTACTACCAATTAAGCATATTAGGTGATGTGCATCTCTGTAATGAGAAGGGGTGTGGTCTAATGACATCAACACCCTATATCAGGTGTGCATAATTATTAGGCAACTTCCTTTCCTTTGGCAAAATGGGTCAAAAGAAGGACTTGACAGGCTCAGAAAAGTCAAAAATAGTGAGATATCTTGCAGAGGGATGCAGCACTCTTAAAATTGCAAAGCTTCTGAAGCGTGATCATCGAACAATCAAGCGTTTCATTCAAAATAGTCAACAGGGTCGCAAGAAGCGTGTGGAACAACCAAGGCGCAAAATAACTGCCCATGAACTGAGAAAAGTCAAGCGTGCAGCTGCCACGATGCCACTTGCCACCAGTTTGGCCATATTTCAGAGCTGCAACATCACTGGAGTGCCCAAAAGCACAAGGTGTGCAATACACAGAGACATGGCCAAGGTAAGAAAGGCTGAAAGACGACCACCACTGAACAAGACACACAAGCTGAAACGTCAAGACTGGGCCAAGAAATATCTCAAGACTGATTTTTCTAAGGTTTTATGGACTGATGAAATAAGAGTGAGTCTTGATGGGCCAGATGGATGGGCCCGTGGCTGGATTGGTAAAGGGCAGAGAGCTCCAGTCCGACTCAGACGCCAGCAAGGTGGAGGTGGAGTACTGGTTTGGGCTGGTATCATCAAAGATGAGCTTGTGGGGCCTTTTCGGTTTGAGGATGGAGTCAAGCTCAACTCCCAGTCCTACTGCCAGTTCCTGGAAGACACCTTCTTCAAGCAGTGGTACAGGAAGAAGTCTGCATCCTTCAAGAAAAACATGATTTTCATGCAGGACAATGCTCCATCACACACGTCCAAGTACTCCACAGCGTGGCTGGCAAGAAAGGGTATAAAAGAAGAAAATCTAATGACATGGCCTCCTTGTTCACCTGATCTGAACCCCATTGAGAATCTGTGGTCCATCATCAAATGTGAGATTTACAAGGAGGGAAAACAGTACACCTCTCTGAACAGTGTCTGGGAGGCTTTGGTTGCTGCTGCACGCAATGTTGATGGTGAACAGATCAAAACACTGACAGAATCCATGGATGGCAGTCTTTTGAGTGTCCTTGCAAAGAAAGGTGGCTATATTGGTCACTGATTTGTTTTTGTTTTGTTTTTGAATGTCAGAAATGTATATTTGTGAATGTTGAGAAGTTTTTTGTTAAGTTGCCTAATAATTATGCACAGTAATAGTCACCTGCACACACAGATATCCCCCTAAAATAGCTAAAACTAAAAACAAACTAAAAACTACTTCCAAAAATATTCAGCTTTGATATTAATAAGTGTTTTGGGTTCATTGAGAACATGGTTGTTGTTCAATAATAAAATTAATCCTCAAAAATACAACTTGCCTAATAATTCTGCACTCCCTGTATTGGCAGACTGAATTACATTAGAGTGTGAGCTTTCTTGGCGGACTGATTTACATTAGTCTGCCAATAAAGCTCACACTCCAATGTAATTCAGTCTGCCAATAAAGCTCACACTCCAATGTAATTCAGTCTGCCAATAAAGCTCACACTCTAATGTAATTCCGTCTGCCAATAAAGCTCACACTCTAATGTAATTCACTCTGCCAATAAAGCTCACACTACAATGTAAATCAGTCCACCAATAAAGCTCACACTCTAATGTAATTCAGTCCGCCAATAAAGCTCACACTCTAATGTAATTCAGTCCGCCAATAAAGCTCACACTCTAATGTAATTCAGTCCGCCAATAAAGCTCACACTCTAATGTAAATCAGTCCGCCAATAAAGCTCACACTCTAATGTAATTCAGTCCGCCAATAAAGCTCACACTCTAATGTAATTCAGTCTGCCAATAAAGCTCACACTCTAATGTAATTCAGCCTGCCAATAAAGCTCACACTCTAATGTAATTCACTCTGCCAATAAAGCTCACACTCCAATGTAAATCAGTCCACCAATAAAGCTCACACTCTAATGTAATTCAGTCCGCCAATAAAGCTCACACTCTAATGTAAATCAGTCCGCCAATAAAGCTCACACTCTAATGTAATTCAGTCTGCCAATAAAGCTCACACTCTAATGTAAATCAGTCCACCAATAAAGCTCACACTCTAATGTAATTCAGTCCGCCAATAAAGCTCACACTCTAATGTAATTCAGTCTGCCAATAAAGCTCACACTCTAATGTAATTCAGCCTGCCAATAAAGCTCACACTCTAATGTAATTCACTCTGCCAATAAAGCTCACACTCCAATGTAAATCAGTCCACCAATAAAGCTCACACTCCACCAATAAAGCACACACTCTAATGTAAATCAGTTCACCAATAAAGCTCACACTCTAATGTAATTCAGTCCGCCAATAAAGCTCACACTCTAATGTAAATCAGTCTGCCAATAAAGCTCACACTCTAATGTAATTCAGTCCGCCAATAAAGCTCACACTCTAATGTAAATCAGTCTGCCAATAAAGCTCACACTCTAATGTAAATCAGTCTGCCAATAAAGCTCACACTCTAATGTAATTCAGCCTGCCAATAAAGCTCACACTCTAATGTAATTCAGTCTGCCAATAAAGCTCACACTCTAATGTAATTCAGTCCGCCAATAAAGCTCACACTCTAATGTAAATCAGTCCACCAATAAAGCTCACACTCTAATGTAATTCAGCCTGCCAATAAAGCTCACACTCTAATGTAAATCAGTCCGCCAATAAAGCTCACACTCTAATGTAATTCAGCCTGCCAATAAAGCTCACACTCTAATGTAATTCAGTCTGCCGATAAAGCTCACACTCTAATGTAATTCAGCCTGCCAATAAAGCTCACACTCTAATGTAAATCAGTCCGCCAATAAAGCTCACACTCTAATGTAATTCAGCCTGCCAATAAAGCTCACACTCTAATGTAAATCAGTCCGCCAATAAAGCTCACACTCTAATGTAAATCAGTCCGCCAATAAAGCTCACACTCTAATGTAAATCAGTCCGCCAATAAAGCTCACACGGTAATGTAATTAATGTAGCCAAGTAAGTTCATTTTCGGAATAATAATAATATGTCAATTTGCATTTTTTGGCTGACTTGGTATCATAAGAATTGTAGTTTACAGCTAACACCTCTTATTATGTGTGCTGTTACCCATTTTCTCATAATCCTCAGCCAGGCAATTCTGGCTGAGCATTATGAGACATTTAGTCAACAGCCTCTACTAAGAAGGTGTTAGCTTTGAACTACCATTCTTATGATGCTCAGCCAGCCAAAACACACCATGATGCTGGCTGAGCATCATGGACAGGGTGGTCCACAACAACAAACTAATTTTAGGCTCCCACCCTATGTCCTTACCTTGTTAGGTGGAGGGGAGGGGGGTCAGCTCTGGCTTCTCCCTGGTCCTTCGGATGTGGAGGGAGCTGCTGAACTCTTCATGCCAGAGACCAGCTCCCTCCATGCTGCCTTCCTACTGCTCGTAGGGCAGGGGGCGGGGCCACGGGTTTAAGTCCCGCCCCTGCGTCTGATTGGCAGCGGAGAGGCACATTTTGTCAGAAGCAGGTCACTGCGAGAAGAGACAGAGTCCTGCTGTGCCAGAGTTGGAACTGAGGCACACATATAGCGGGGGGGCTCACTTTCACTCAGGGACCCCACGCTAAGAGTCAGCTGCTCCCAGCATGAGCAACTGTGATCTGCTGGCAATCATTCTGACAGCAGTGCCTGGCGGAGACTTGGGGCTAAAGCAAACTTTAGCCCCAGCCCCCCACCCCCCCTAGCGACGCCTCTGTAGAGGGCTATTCACTAAAAGATGAGTTAGAGGGCTATTCACTAAAAGATGAGTTAGAGGGCTATTCACTAAAAGATGAGTTAGAGGGCTATTCACTAAAAGATGAGTTAGAGGGCTATTCACTAAAAGATGAGTTAGAGGGCTATTCACTAAAAGATGAGTTAGAGGGCTATTCACTAAAAGATGATTAAGAAGGCTATTCACTTAAAGATGAGTTAGAGGGCTATTCACTAAAAGATGAGTTAGAAGGCTATTCACTAAAAGATGAGTTAGAGGGCTATTCACTAAAAGATGATTAAGAAGGCTATTCACTATAAGATGAGTTAGAGGGCTATTCACTAAAAGATGAGTTAGAAGGCTATTCACTAAAAGATGAGTTAGAGGGCTATTCACTAAAAGATGATTAAGAAGGCTATTCACTAAAAGATGAGTTAGAGGGCTATTCACTAAAAGATGAGTTAGAGGGCTATTCACTAAAAGATGAGTTAGAGGGCTATTCACTAAAAGATGAGTTAGAGGGCTATTCACTAAAAGATGAGTTAGAGGGCTATTCACTAAAAGATGAGTTAGAGGGCTATTCACTAAAAGATGATTAAGAAGGCTATTCACTTAAAGATGAGTTAGAGGGCTATTCACTAAAAGATGAGTTAGAAGGCTATTCACTAAAAGATGAGTTAGAGGGCTATTCACTAAAAGATGATTAAGAAGGCTATTCACTATAAGATGAGTTAGAGGGCTATTCACTAAAAGATGAGTTAGAAGGCTATTCACTAAAAGATGAGTTAGAGGGCTATTCACTAAAAGATGATTAAGAAGGCTATTCACTAAAAGATGAGTTAGAAGGCTATTCACTAAAAGATGATTAAGAAGGCTATTCACTAAAAAATGAGTTAGAGGGCTATTCACTAAAAGATGATTAAGAAGGCTATTCACTATAAGATGAGTTAGAGGGCTATTCACTAAAAGATGAGTTAGAAGGCTATTCACTAAAAGATGAGTTAGAGGGCTATTCACTAAAAGATGAGTTAGAGGGCTATTCACTAAAAGATGATTAAGAAGGCTATTCACTAAAAGATGAGTTAGAGGGCTATTCACTAAAAGATGAGTTAGAAGGCTATTCACTAAAAGATGATTAAGAAGGCTATTCACTAAAAGATGAGTTAGAGGGCTATTCACTAAAAGATGAGTTAGAAGGCTATTCACTAAAAGATGAGTTAGAGGGCTATTCACTAAAAGATGAGTTAGAGGGCTATTCACTAAAAGATGATTAAGAAGGCTATTCACTATAAGATGAGTTAGAGGGCTATTCACTAAAAGATCAGTTAGAGGGCTATTCACTAAAAGATGAGTTAGAGGGCTATTCACTAAAAGATGAGTTAGAGGGCTATTCACTAAAAGATGATTAAGAAGGCTATTCACTATAAGATGAGTTAGAGGGCTATTCACTAAAAGATGAGTTAGAGGGCTATTCACTAAAAGATGAGTTAGAGGGCTATTCACTAAAAGATCAGTTAGAGGGCTTTTCACTAAAAGATGAGTTAGAGGGCTATTCACTAAAAGATGAGTTAAGAGGGCTATTCACTAAAAGATGAGTTAGAGGGCTATTCGCTAAAAGATGAGTAAGAAGGCTATTCATTAAAAGATGAGTTGATGTGAGAGGAACACTCCATTTTACCAGTTTATCTATACATTGTGCCGGGACAAACCTGGTGAATTTTCTTGGCGGGGGAAACTCACCAGATTTGTCCCTGCACAATGTATAGTTAAACTGGTGAGCTGAAATGTTCATCTATCTCAACTCACCTTTTAGTGAATAGCCCTCTCAGATCCTTATCCCGGAGACTGAGCGGGCCTAAAGGTAATCCTAGAGTTTAGAGGCCCCGATATCTGCCAATGAAGGAGCAAAACATTATTACCATGATCAAGAAATGGATGTTTTTTTTCACACAGGAATATTGCAGGAGAATTACCTGGGTAGAAATACATTTGTTTTTTTAAATATTATTTAAGAAACATCCACTGTTAAACCTCTGCAAATTGGCACAACAATCTTATGCTACAAGGACTTTGGAGTCTGGGTTTTGAGTTTGTTTCTTTATGTTTCTGGAGATCTGACAGTATTGTTTTATTTACTGGCTGGAGCTAAATACATTTTATAAAAGTTAGCTAGTTTAGGTACCTGGAAAGCCTTCTTATGGAAGTAGCTGAGGCTACTAAGGTAATTTAATAACGCTGGGGACATATTTACCTGAAGAACAAACAAGTGAAATTAGATTTTATGGGCCAGTTTTGTTATTCCAAACACTACTGAATGATTATGTGAATATATGTTCTATATATATATATATATATATATATATATATATTCTTATCCATATTTATATTGTGACTATACCTTGTTATAAGTTGCAAACTAACATTATGAAGATGTACTTTTTTATATACATAAAGTGTCACTACGGGGTCAAGATGACAAGAGACCCTGAGAGCCCAGTGGTGGTATACAGGAGTTATATTGCAGTAATGGAGAGACTGGTCCTGGTACAGAGTAACTTGGATCTTATAAGAATGTATAGTCACAATACAAATATGGATAAGAATCATATATTCACATAATCATTCAGAATGTACAGAAGTAATGTTTAGATTGCAGAGTCCCTTTGAAGGAAGAGGTTTTGTAGAGACATGATGGACAAACCGTCGCACCTCAGCCGTTATGTATTAGATTACTTGGTCTGACCACCATCCCCCCCCCCCCCCCCCCCAAGGTATGTGCGAGCTGAAACGTTTCTCTCGGATGGCTGCAGACAAGCTGGCTGTACCGTAATACGGTCTTGTTCACAACAGGGGTTGTCGGAACCCTTTGAAAATAACTAAAATCGTGCTGGATTTTGGTCTTGTGGAAAAGACATGGCTGACTGAACACTTATGTTGTGTGAAAGAGACCACTGGATGTTCTCAGTTAGTTTATACCGTCAGAAACTGTGTTTCAAATTGTTTTAGATAAACATACACAGTGGGAAATATTTCACCGCCATCTTTTGATACGCGGACAGGTCATTTCCCATCCACTGCTTCTCAAGAAGAACCTTTCAAGGTATTGAGTACAGAGCACATTCTATAGGCTCAAAGGGATGGGGGACCCTAAACATTGTATATAATGTGAATGTATAGATTAAAATGATTTATACAATGTATTAGTAAAATAGCAAACATTACAGGTTTCCAGCATGCCACACAAAATGAAAGTACCGTATTTGCTCGATTATAAGACGACCCCCCCAAATTTGTACATTCCTTTAGGAAAAAAACTAAAAGCCTGATTATAAGACTACCCTATAGGAAAAAAGTTTAACTTTTATATATGTAAATTGCTTTTTAATATTTAATAAAAAATGTATATTATACAAATGCATTTCTTGTTTTTATTTGCTTTTATGTGCCAATGCGGCCTCTCTCCCGCTCCCCCAGCTGTCTCTTTCCCCCCCAGCGTTGTCTCTCTCTCCCCCCAAAACTTCTCTCTTGTCTCTATCTATTCCCCCTCCCCTTTTCTCTCTGTCCCCCTCCCTCCCCTTGTCTGTCTGTGTCTCCCCCCCCCTTGTCTGTCTGTGTCCTCCCCCTCCCCCTCCCTTTGTCTCTCTCTATCTCCATCTCCCCTTTTATCTCTGTCCCCCTCCCTCCCCTTGTCTGTGTCTCCCCCCCCTTGTCTGTCTGTGTCCTCCCCCTCCCTTTGTCTCTCTCTATCTCCATCTCCCCTTTTATCTCTGTCCCCCTCCCTCCCCTTGTCTGTGTCTCCCCCCCCTTGTCTGTCTGTGTCCTCCCCCCATCCCCCTCCCTTTGTCTCTCTCTATCACCCCCCTCCCCTTGTCTGTCTGTGTCCTCTGTCACCCCCCCCTCCCCCTTACCTGGTTTTGTTCCCTGGTGGCTAGTGGGGGCAGCCGAGGGATGTCTGCACGATACGTGCAGACATCCTCCATGCTGCCCGACACGGAAGTCTATTATGACGGACAGCTGGTCCGTCATAGTAGACTGCCATGTCGGGCAGCATGGAGGATGTCTGCACGTATCGTGCAGACATCCCCCAGCTGCTCGATTCTCCCTGGTGGCTAGCGGGGCAGCAGAGGATGTCTGCGCGATTGCCGGGACTTCTGTGACGAAAGCGGAAGTACCCGGCTTCTTCATCGCTTCATCGCTCCCCCTGCTGTTAGAGAGGGGGATCCAGGTCCCCTGCAGCTCTGCTGGGAGTAAATGCAGAAATTAACATTGAGACCATTTTTCAGCATTTGCCAGACTTGTTATTTTGAAGAACCAGGTAAGAGACAATTTCAATAGAGTTCTATGTACCACCAGTAAAGTTAGGAGCCAGCACTAGGGTATCTTAGAACCGTGACCCCCTGGCTCCTGTGATTTACCAAGTCATGTAGTAAAGTCATTTTAGAAATTAATCCGCCACAGTGCAGGGACTGGAAATATCTAACCATAATTGAATTTGGTGTTATTAATTCTATAAGGCAGGCAGGGGCGTACCTAGAGCATTTGGCACCCGGGGCGGATCCCGAGTGTGCCCCCCCCCCACAATAAAAATGCAAGAAAACACCCACAATTTTTTCAATGTTTGAAAATTGTACAATTATAGTTACCAGGAATAGTGTGCCAGTCAGATACCAGTAATATTGTGCCAGTCAGATACCAGTAATATTGTGCCAGTCAGAGCCCAGTAATAGTGTGCCACTCAGAGCCCAGTAAGTGTGCCAGTCAGAGCCCAGTAATAGTGTGCCACTCAGAGCCCAGTAATATAGTGCCACTCAGAACCCAGTAATATAGTGCCAGTCAGAGCCCAGTAATAGTGTGCCACTCAGAGCCCAGTAATAGTGTGCCAGTCAGAGCCCAGTTATATAGTGCCACTCAGAACCCAGTAATGTGCCAGTCAGAGCCCAGTAATAGTGTGCCACTCAGAACCCAGTAATATTGTGCCAGTCAGATACCAGGAATATTGTGCCAGTCAGAGCCAGTATTATTGTTTGTGCTAGTCAGAGCCCAGTAATATAGTGCCAGTCAGTGCCCAGTAATAGTGTGCCAGTCAGTGCCCAGTAATAGTGTGCCACTCAGAGCCCAGGAATATTGTGCCAGTCAGATGCCCAGTAATATTGTGCCAGTCAGTGCCCATGAATATTATGCCAGTCAGATGCCAAGTAATTTTGAGCCAGTCAGTGCCCAGGAATATTATGCCAGTCAGATGCCTAGGAATATTGTGCCAGTCAGTGCCCAGGAATATTGTGCCAGTCAGTGCCCAGTAATAGTGTGCCAGTCAGAGCCCAGTAATAGTGTGCCAGTCAGATACCAGGAATATTGTAACAGTCAGAGCCCAGTAATATAGTGCCAGTCAGTGCCCAGGAATATTGTGCCATTCAGAGCCCAGTAATAGTGTGCCACTCAGAGCCCAGTAATATAGTGCCACTCAGAACCCAGTAATATAGTGCCAGTCAGAGCCCAGTAATAGTGTGCCACTCAGAGCCCAGTAATAGTGTGCCAGTCAGAGCCCAGTTATATAGTGCCACTCAGAACCCAGTAATGTGCCAGTCAGAGCCCAGTAATAGTGTGCCACTCAGAACCCAGTAATATTGTGCCAGTCAGATACCAGGAATATTGTGCCAGTCAGAGCCAGTATTATTGTTTGTGCTAGTCAGAGCCCAGTAATATAGTGCCAGTCAGTGCCCAGTAATAGTGTGCCAGTCAGTGGCCAGTAATAGTGTGCCACTCAGAGCCAAGGAATATTGTGCCAGTCAGATGCCCAGTAATATTGTGCCAGTCAGTGCCCATGAATATTATGCCAGTCAGATGCCAAGTAATTTTGAGCCAGTCAGATGCCCAGGAATATTGTGCCAGTCAGTGCCCAGGAATATTGTGCCAGTCAGTACCCAGTAATAGTGTACCAGTCAGAGCCCAGTAATAGTGTGCCAGTCAGATACCAGGAATATTGTAACAGTCAGAGCCCAGTAATATAGTGCCAGTCAGTGCCCAGGAATATTGTGCCAGTCAGTGCCCAGTAATAGTGTGCCTCTCAGAACCCAGGAATAGTGTGCCAGTCAAATGCCCAGTAATATAGTGCCAGTCAGTGCCCAGGAATATTGTGCCAGTCAGTGCCCAGTAATAGTGTGCCTCTCAGAACCCAGGAATAGTGTGCCAGTCAAATGCCCAGTAATATTGTGCCAGTCAGTGCCCATGAATATTATGCCAGTCAGATGCCAAGTAATTTTGTGCCAGTCAGTGCCCAGGAATATTGTGCCAGTCAGTGCCCAGTAATAGTGTGCCAGTCAGAGCCCAGTAATAGTGTGCCAGTCAGATACCAGGAATATTGTAACAGTCAGAGCCCAGTAATATAGTGCCAGCCAGAGCCCAGTAATATAGTGCCAGTCAGAGCCCAGTAATATAGTGCCAGCCAGAGCCCAGTAATATAGTGCCAGCCAGAGCCCAGTAATATTGTGCCACTCAGAGCCCAGTAATATAGTGCCAGCCAGAACCCAGTAATATAGTGCCAGCCAGAGCCCAGTAATATAGTGCCAGTCAGAGCCCAGTAATATAGTGCCAGACAGAACCCAGTAATATAGTGCCAGCCAGAACCCAGTAATATAGTGCCAGTCAGAGCCCAGTAATATAGTGCCAGCCAGAGCCCAGTAATATAGTGCCAGTCAGAGCCCAGTAATATAGTGCCAGCCAGAGCCCAGTAATATAGTGCCAGCCAGAACCCAGTATTATAGTGCCAGCCAGAACCCAGTAATATAGTGCCAGTCAGAGCCCAGTAATATAGTGCCAGCCAGAACCCAGTAATATAGTGCCAGTCAGAACCCAGTAATATAGTGCCAGTCAGAGCCCAGTAATATAGTGCCAGCCAGAACCCAGTAATATAGTGCCAGTCAGAACCCAGTAATATAGTGCCAGTCAGAACCCAGTAATATAGTGCCAGTCAGAGCCCAGTAATATAGTGCCAGCCAGAACCCAGTAATATAGTGCCAGTCAGAACCCAGTAATATAGTACCAGCCAGAGCCCAGTAATATAGTGCCAGCCAGAACCCAGTAATATAGTGCCAGTCAGAGCCCAGTAACATTGTGCCAGTCAGAGCCCAGTAATATAGTGCCAGCCAGAGCCCAGTAATATTGTGCCAGTCAGAACCCAGTAATATAGTGCCAGCCAGAACCCAGTAATATAGTGCCAGCCAGAACCCAGTAATAAAGTGCCAGTCAGAACCCAGTAATATAGTGCCAGTCAGAGCCCAGTAATATTGTGCCAGTCAGAACCCAGTAATATAGTGCCAGCCAGAGCCCAGTAATATTGTGCCAGTCAGAACCCAGTAATATAGTGCCAGCCAGAACCCAGTAATATAGTGCCAGCCAGAACCCAGTAATATAGTGCCAGCCAGAGCCCAGTAATATAGTGCCAGTCAGAACCCAGTAATATAGTGCCAGACAGAGCCCAGTAATATAGTGCCAGCCAGAACCCAGTAATATAGTGCCAGTCAGAGCCCAGTAATATAGTGCCAGCCAGAGCCCAGTAATATAGTGCCACTCAGAGCCCAGTAATATAGTGCCACTCAGAACCCAGTAATATAGTGCCAGTCAGAGCCCAGTAATAGTGTGCCACTCAGAGCCCAGTTATATAGTGCCACTCAGAACCCAGTAATGTGCCAGTCAGAGCCCAGTAATAGTGTGCCACTCAGAACCCAGTAATATTGTGCCAGTCAGATACCAGGAATATTGTGCCAGTCAGAGCCAGTATTATTGTTTGTGCTAGTCAGAGCCCAGTAATATAGTGCCAGTCAGTGCCCAGTAATAGTGTGCCAGTCAGTGGCCAGTAATAGTGTGCTACTCAGAGCCCAGGAATATTGTGCCAGTCAGATGCCCAGTAATATTGTGCCAGTCAGTGCCCATGAATATTATGCCAGTCAGATGCCAAGTAATTTTGAGCCAGTCAGATGCCCAGGAATATTGTGCCAGTCAGTGCCCAGGAATATTGTGCCAGTCAGTACCCAGTAATAGTGTACCAGTCAGAGCCCAGTAATAGTGTGCCAGTCAGATACCAGGAATATTGTAACAGTCAGAGCCCAGTAATATAGTGCCAGTCAGTGCCCAGGAATATTGTGCCAGTCAGTGCCCAGTAATAGTGTGCCTCTCAGAACCCAGGAATAGTGTGCCAGTCAAATGCCCAGTAATATAGTGCCAGTCAGTGCCCAGGAATATTGTGCCAGTCAGTGCCCAGTAATAGTGTGCCTCTCAGAACCCAGGAATAGTGTGCCAGTAAAATGCCCAGTAATATTGTGCCAGTCAGTGCCCATGAATATTATGCCAGTCAGATGCCAAGTAATTTTGTGCCAGTCAGTGCCCAGGAATATTGTGCCAGTCAGTGCCCAGTAATAGTGTGCCAGTCAGAGCCCAGTAATAGTGTGCCAGTCAGATACCAGGAATATTGTAACAGTCAGAGCCCAGTAATATAGTGCCAGCCAGAGCCCAGTAATATAGTGCCAGTCAGAGCCCAGTAATATAGTGCCAGCCAGAGCCCAGTAATATAGTGCCAGCCAGAGCCCAGTAATATTGTGCCACTCAGAGCCCAGTAATATAGTGCCAGCCAGAACCCAGTAATATAGTGCCAGCCAGAGCCCAGTAATATAGTGCCAGTCAGAGCCCAGTAATATAGTGCCAGACAGAACCCAGTAATATAGTGCCAGCCAGAACCCAGTAATATAGTGCCAGTCAGAGCCCAGTAATATAGTGCCAGCCAGAGCCCAGTAATATAGTGCCAGTCAGAGCCCAGTAATATAGTGCCAGCCAGAGCCCAGTAATATAGTGCCAGCCAGAACCCAGTATTATAGTGCCAGCCAGAACCCAGTAATATAGTGCCAGTCAGAGCCCAGTAATATAGTGCCAGCCAGAACCCAGTAATATAGTGCCAGTCAGAACCCAGTAATATAGTGCCAGTCAGAGCCCAGTAATATAGTGCCAGCCAGAACCCAGTAATATAGTGCCAGTCAGAACCCAGTAATATAGTGCCAGTCAGAACCCAGTAATATAGTGCCAGTCAGAGCCCAGTAATATAGTGCCAGCCAGAACCCAGTAATATAGTGCCAGTCAGAACCCAGTAATATAGTACCAGCCAGAGCCCAGTAATATAGTGCCAGCCAGAACCCAGTAATATAGTGCCAGTCAGAGCCCAGTAACATTGTGCCAGTCAGAGCCCAGTAATATAGTGCCAGCCAGAGCCCAGTAATATTGTGCCAGTCAGAACCCAGTAATATAGTGCCAGCCAGAACCCAGTAATAAAGTGCCAGTCAGAACCCAGTAATATAGTGCCAGTCAGAGCCCAGTAATATTGTGCCAGTCAGAACCCAGTAATATAGTGCCAGCCAGAGCCCAGTAATATTGTGCCAGTCAGAACCCAGTAATATAGTGCCAGCCAGAACCCAGTAATATAGTGCCAGCCAGAACCCAGTAATATAGTGCCAGCCAGAGCCCAGTAATATAGTGCCAGTCAGAACCCAGTAATATAGTGCCAGACAGAGCCCAGTAATATAGTGCCAGCCAGAACCCAGTAATATAGTGCCAGTCAGAGCCCAGTAATATAGTGCCAGCCAGAGCCCAGTAATATAGTGCCAGTCAGAGCCCAGTAATATAGTGCCAGCCAGAACCCAGTAATATAGTGCCAGCCAGAACCCAGTAATATAGTGCCAGCCAGAACCCAGTAATATAGTGCCAGTCAGAGCCCAGTAATATAGTGCCAGCCAGAACCCAGTAATATAGTGCCAGTCAGAACCCAGTAATATAGTGCCAGTCAGAGCCCAGTAATATAGTGCCAGCCAGAACCCAGTAATATAGTGCCAGTCAGAACCCAGTAATATAGTGCCAGTCAGAACCCAGTAATATAGTGCCACCCAGAACCCAGTAATATAGTGCCAGTCAGAGCCCAGTAATATAGTGCCAGTCAGAGCCCAGTAATATAGTGCCAGCCAGAACCCAGTAATATAGTGCCAGTCAGAGCCCAGTAATATTGTGCCAGTCAGAGCCCAGTAATATAGTGCCAGTCAGAGCCCAGTAATATAGTGCCAGCCAGAACCCAGTAATATAGTGCCAGTCAGAACCCAGTAATATAGTGCCAGTCAGAACCCAGTAATATAGTGCCACCCAGAACCCAGTAATATAGTGCCAGCCAGAACCCAGTAATATAGTGCCAGCCAGAGCCCAGTAATATAGTGCCAGTCAGAACCCAGTAATATAGTGCCAGCCAGAACCCAGTAATATAGTGCCAGTCAGAACCCAGTAATATAGTGCCAGCCCCCCCCCCCCCCCCCCATCACTTACCAAATCGCTGCTTCTCCCGGACGGACGATTCCTCCGTGCAGTCTTCTCTTCCCTCCTGTACGGAGGAGGGAAACACAGTCGCCGGATGTGACGTATCGTCACATCCGGTCGCTGTGGTTTTTTTTTTTTCACCCGG
This sequence comes from Pelodytes ibericus, assembly GCA_036172795.1. Lineage (NCBI taxonomy): Eukaryota > Metazoa > Chordata > Amphibia > Anura > Pelodytidae > Pelodytes > Pelodytes ibericus. The sequence goes on along the minus strand of CM069861.1, from coordinate 198,884,876 downwards.
CCGCCTGAAAAAAAAAAAAAAAAAAGGTAAGCAGCGCGGGGGGTGCCGGCAGCACCGGTGGCACCCCCCTAGTCAGTGGCACCTGGGCCGCCCCCCCCCTGGGCCGCCCCCCCCCGCCCCCCCCTCGGGGCAGAGAGCACACAAACCCCAGAAATACATACATGGCCGGCGCTACCTGAGGCAGCACAGGTGGCTGCCTTAGAGCGCCACAAGGGAGGGGGGGGGGGGCGGGAAAATCTCCCGCTCCCCCCGGCCCCCAGTAAGGGGGTTTACTTACCTCCTTGCTGCTCTGCAGGTCCGTGCGGCTGTGAGGGAAGCGTTGTGCGCTCCCCTCCAGCCGTGCGACTTCAATAAAGTTTGTTGAAACTTTTTTTTCAACAAACTTTATTGAAGCCGCGCGGCTGGGGCAAAATCCTGGCATATTGGAGGGGCAAGAGCCTGGCATATTGGAGGGGCAAAAGCCTGGCATATTGGAGGGGCAAACGCCTGACATATTAAATGGCATATTGGAGGGGCAAAATACTGGCATATTGAGTTGCAAAATACTGGCATATTGAGGGGCAAAATAGTGTGTCTCAGGTTATGTGTGTATTGGTGTCACTGTGTGTGTAAGTGGTAAACTGAATATAAGTATGTCACTTTCTGTGTTAGGGTGTGTGTGTAAGTTTGTCACTGTGTCAGTGTAAGTGTGTGTGTGTAAGTGTGTCATTGTGTCAGTGTAAGGGTGTGTGTGTGTAAGTGTGTCATTGTGTCAGTGTAAGGGTGTGTGTGTGTAAGTGTATCACTGTGTCAGTGTAAGGGTGTGTGTGTAAGTGTGTCACTGTGTCAGTGTAAGGGTGTGTGTGTAAGTGTGTCACTGTCTGTGTAAGGGTGTGTGTGTAAGTGTGTCACAGTCTGTGTAAGGGTGTGTGTAAGTAAGTGAGTCACAGTCTGTGTAAGGGTGTGTGTGTGTCACTGTCTGTGTAAGGGTGTGTGTGTCACTGTGTCTGTGTAAGTGGGTCACTGACTGTGTAAGGGTGTGTGTGTATGTGGTAAGTGTGTCAGTGTAAGGGTGTCACTGTGTGTGTAAGGTTGTGTGTGCAGGGCTCGAGTCCTGCAGGAACGTGTGGGAACAGCGTTCCTGCACTTTTTTCATGGCAGGAACGCCGTTCCCTTTGCTCCTGCAGGACCAGGGCAGCTGCCTCTTCAGCCCAGCCGGTGCTCCTCCTGAGCTGACAACTTTTTTTTTTTTTCCGGCAGCCGCATCCACTAGATGCGGTCCGAGGAAAAAAAAAACTTCCTGTCATTGCCACCGGATTTGACAGCAAGTCATATCCGGTGGTGTTGTTTCCCTCCTCTGTGCAGGAGGGAAGAAGACCGCACGGAGGAGCTGGACGGAGACAGGGAGAACCAAGGAGATGGGGAGTACTTAGCTCCTTATCTCTGGTCGTCTCCTTCGTGCATCTTCCCCCCTGCACGGAGGAAGGAATCTCCGGTCGTCACTTTTTTTTTTTACTTTATTGAAGTCGCGCGACCTCAAGAAAGTAAAAAAACAAAAACGTGACGACCGGTGCTTCCTTCCTCCGTGCATGGGGCAAGATGCACGAAGGAGACGACCGGAGGTAAGTACTGTCTGGGGAAGGGGGGTGGCATTTCTGGTCTATTGAGTGGCAAAATCCTGGCATATAGAGGGGCAAAATCCTGGCATTTAGAGGGGCAGAATCCTGGCATATAGAGGGGCAGAATCATGACATAGAGGGGCAAAATCCTGGCATAGAGGAGCAAAATCCTGGCATATAGAGGGGCAGAATCCTGGCATAGCTAATTTAATTTGTTTCAATTGTTCAAAATTCACATGCAATAAACAAATAAATATTGCAGTTGTTTGTGTAAACTGGCACTTTACAATAAATGTTGCACTGAATTTTCTTCAAAATATTTATATTTGTTTTATGGGGACGGGGGGTTGGGGGTGGCAGTGGATCTTGGGTGAGTTCCCAGGACTTGACCCCTGCTATAAGGGTTTCATTTGAAATGTGTGCCTGGACGTCTTACAATTTACATGCTACATTGAATTATTTTTTCTAGGAGAGGGGAATTCTCCCAAGCTTGACTTCTGGCTCCTGATATTTGAGATTTTCAAATGGTGTTTAACTAAGGATCCAAAAGTAGTTGTGGTTTTGATTAAGCAGCTGCTCAACATTTAAAACAAGGCGGATGCTTTGAGTCTAACCTTTCAAAGCCGCTCTCCGAGCTCTTTCCCTCGTACAGTATGTTTGAACAGTTTATTTCCAAAGAGACCTTTCCAAGTCTCTCTGAAATTGGGGCATCCCGAAAGCTGGGGCCCAAAAAGGTTTCAAAAGAATACAAAGTTTCACTAGCAAATTCCCAGGGGGTCAGAGAGAGGGGTGAGGGTGTCGGTTTGGATCTGTTTGTCACATACTCAAACAAGGCCAAAAAAGTCTATAAAAGTTGGAAACAATTGTACAAAAATAATAGAATTTTTTTTTCTATTGAGGTTTATGTGAGAATAAATATGAGGGTTATATGAATTGGTCAAATCATAATTAAAGATTCACTAAACCTTTCATCTTTTCTTCACTCATGCTTCTACTATAGAAGTATGAGTGCAAACATGAGTGGCTCTAGTATATGCAGAAAGAACAAAGGCCAGCACACAGAACTCTAATGTGTATTCATTTGAATGTGCAATTACTGTTTGGAAACAGTATAGCAGCGAAAAAAAGGACAGGGCACACTTTACCCAGACTCTTAGTCATACGATCTCAAGGACTCGAAACCCGTAATGTGTTGCCCATCTACTTGTGTCTGTCCAGGGGAGAGAGCCAGAGACAGACACAAGTGGAGGGGAGAGAGCCAGAGACAGACACACGTGGAGGGGAGAGAGCCAGAGACAGACACAAGTGGAGGGGAGAGAGCCAGAGACAGACACAAGTGGAGGGGAGAGAGCCAGAGACAGCCACAAGTAGAGGGGAGAGAGCCAGAGACAGCCACAAGTGGAGGGGAGAGAGCCAGAGACAGACACAAGTGGAGGGGAGAGAGCCAGAGACAGACACACGTGGAGGGGAGAGAGCCAGAGACAGCCACACGTGGAGGGGAGAGAGCCAGAGACAGACACAAGTGGAGGGGAGAGAGCCAGAGACAGACACAAGTGGAGGGGAGAGAGCCAGAGACAGACACACGTGGAGGGGAGAGAGCCAGAGACAGCCACAAGTGGAGGGGAAAGATCGAGAGAGAGTTTTCGGGCGGTGGTGAAGCCGCAATCATCAAAGTGTCGATGGATGAGGGTAAGCCAGGCTTTGTTTCACCTATATAAGTCTCTGGTCGTGTAACATGTACATAGATTTACCGTATTTGCTCGATTATAAGACGACCCTGATTATAAGACGACCCCCCAAACTTTGGATATTCTATTAGGAAAAAAAACTAAAAGCCTGAATATAAGACTACCCTATAGGAAAAAAGTTCAACTTGTATATATTCACATGTAAATTGCTTTTTTAATAAAAAATTATATAAAAAAATGCATTTCATTTCGTTTTCATTTCCTTTTATGCGCCAATGTTACCTCTCTCTTTCCCTTGCCCCCAGCTTTCTCTCTCTCTCCTCCCCTTAGTGTTGTCTCTCTCTCCCCCTCTCTTTGTCTCCCCCCTCGCTCCCCTTGTCTCTGTCTCTCCCCCCCCTTGTTTCTCTCTGCCCCCTCCCCTTGTCTCTGTCTCTTCCCCCCTCCCTCCCCTTGTTACTCTGGTCCCCACTCCCTCCCCTTGTTGCTCTGGTCCCACCCCCCTCCCTCCCTCCACCCCCTCCCCTGTTTCTTGGTCCCTAGTGGCTAGTGGAGGCAGCTGGGGGATGTCTGCACGATACGTGCAGACATCCTCCATGCTGCCCGACACCTCCGTATATTATGACGGACAGCTGGTGTCGGGCAGCATGGAGGATGTCTGCACGTATCATGCAGACATCCCCCAGCTGCCCGATTCTCCCTGGTGGCTAGCTGGGCAGCAGAGGATGTCTGCGCGATGAGCGCAGACCTCCCCTGCTGCCGCCCCGGCACGACCGCCGGGACTTTTATGACGAAGCCGGAAGTACCCGGCAAAAGTGTTACTTTATTTGTATTCTTTCATTAAAGATTTTCTATATAACATGCCTACACTTGATGCCATCTTTGATGAGAGGAAGGATGAACAATAACATATACCATTGTTGACCTTACCTTCCTGGTCATCCTGTATTTCCATGCACTCTTGTGTCGTCCCATTGTCCTTAATCTGTAACACCTCCAGCTCTGTCTGGGCTTTCTCCCCATGACCATCCCAGTTTGCGGACTTCTGACTATTGAGTGTCGGGTTTTCTTGGTCGCTGGTAGGGTGGGACTCTGTTTCGGAGCAGTCTTTCTTTTCTGTCTTTCCATTGCAGTTCTGTAACTGTAATGCCTGTACGCTTTCCAAGCTATCAAATGAAGCGTCACCATTTAAGCAGTCTGTTGTGAGAGGCTGGACCTGTTTGGACGTTAGTGTAAGTGCTACGTTCGTGTTGATGAGCAGGGATTCATTAGAGCTGTCCTCTTCAGTGGACACGAAGCGCCTGCGCTTCCCATGGGTGCCATTCTGGTGTTCCGCTTCCCCGTCCATGAGGATTCATCGTTGGTCACTGAAAGGTCTCCTGTCTCTTCCCCATTCTCATCCAGAAAGTCTGTGCTGACCTCCAAGTCTCCATTCACCAGGGAATCGTTGTGGTTCTCGTAGTCTCTGAACTTGGCTGCCGCAGCCGCAGCCTCTTCCTCTTCTTTCTTCAAGTAATAGCTTGACTTCTTCTTCTTTATGATTCCTCGGCCCCACTGGGACCTCCGACACTGCCTCCTGCGAATTGGAACTATTTGGAAGAATAAGCAGAAGAAAAAAACACACAAACAGAGTGAATGTTGGGTTCACAGGCAGATTTCCTTTTATTTATTTTTTTTGCTAAACACTGGTGAGAAAAAAAAACCAAGATATGCAGCGGTGAGAGCGTTACAAGACACTGACAAATCCATCTTTTCCCCAGTTACCCCCACAGCTCAATGTTACAGTCCATTTCAATTTTTGACAGGGTAGCGCTTCAGGGTAAAGCTTGGCTAAGGAATCCCAAGGAAAAAGCCAATGTTGAAAATTAGCTGCAGGCTTTTCTTAAAATTGAGAGGCTTTCGTTTTCTTTCTTGCTGCAAGCCACTGAGAGTTCTCAATCCGCAACACTGAGAGTAGCGGCTGCATCAATTACATGTCAGAAATGGTGAATGTTCCATTTACCTCTTGTATAATTCCACTGCTGGAGACTAAAGGGGGGAAATGAGGGCATTATAGGGGTGAGGTTCCACAGGACTTGAGAGAGTCCAATGTGAAGCAATTACACAATCCCTGGATCTAAGGATTTGTCAAACCCGTCCTAAAATTAAAAAATTAATCAGATTTTTATATAACACTGAATTGCAGTGTAATATCCACAAGAGGGGGGGGGGGGGGGGGGTGTTTGTGGGACTCTATCAACCTAAACTTTACTGGTACTGTGAAAATAAAGAATAACAAAGAATTAAAAATGTTCTATATATTGTTTTAGCGAAACTGTAAGCAAATAAAATGAGAAAAATATAAGGTTTAAGTGTGGCTGTGATGTCCCTTGCTTAGGACATCTGTGGCTTGATTCCAGGGAATTAAGTGGGCGCTGTACAGGTTACATAAATCCCCAAAAAAGGTAGAGAGACAACATTCTCCATAGGCAACAAATAAAATAAAGCGAAAGAAACACATGCAAAATGATAGCAATCAGTGCTCCACTTGCACCATCTGCTGGTCAGCATGGGAAATGCAACAGTTTTACAACTAGGAAGGAGCAGAGAGCAATAGAAAAACACAATGTTAGACATGGCAGTAAGATACTAAGACTCCTGGGATTTGCCCAATAAGTCTCTCCTGCCCTCACTTGGTGGTGGGGAATCAGGGGCAAATGATGAGGTTTTGTATACATGTCAATTGTAGATCAAACTTCTAGCATTCCGCAGTCACCATGGAAACCACCAACATTCCAAAGGGCCAAAGAGGGACACTTTTCATTTCAGGGGAATCGCTTACGTTTATAATTATTGGTTGGTGTATAAGGGGACTCTATTGGTGTATTTAATAACATATCACATGCTTTAAACTTCTAATAAAATGGTCACTGCCTTTTTTACGCAACTGTAAACAATTCTGGGCGTGTCTTTATAGGGTTAACTGTTTAATTGATGGGGGATTTGTACTTCGCAAACACCATGCTTAACTGCACCACTTGTAATACCCCTTTGCTACGGTGCAGAATGTGAGGCAACACTTTCACTCACTAGTGCTCACTCCTGCAAACCACCACATCAAATGGCCAAAGAGGGACTCTCATGTGGGAGTGGCTAACGACATCTGGTGCTAAATGAGTACAACACAATGTCCTATAGTTTAAATGTCTGCTACAGTGGGCTTTATAGCTGGGGACCAGTGTGATGCTCTCTTGGTTCTCTTAGCAAGCGAACAGACCAAGGTAAGAAACAGGAATTTGGGACGTGTGCTCCTACCTGCATTACAACACTGAGCAAGTAACTGCATCTATACATACATAGTATATCTAGATCCTGGCTGTACCTTTAATACATGGATTATGTCTTGATGATGTAGAATGTATGGAATATGGATTTTATGTATAATTTCTAATACTAAAAAAGGGATAAATAAAATAAGGATTTTTAAAAAAGACAAGAAATGTAGAATATCCGTTTGATTCTCTTGTTTACTGGCAGACAATCCAGCTATCCTGAGAACGTGGGAGGAATGGTAAACATGTGTCGGATAATTAAAAGGCGCTTGGTTTGGTTCCACAGTGAGCTGCCCACGGATCCTTGGATTTGGTTTCAGTGAAGAGGAAAGTCCCATGTGGTCAGCTTTACCCGGCGTCAGAGGCCAGGGTCCTGAGTAGCATAGACTTGTATGGTAAGTTGAATGAGATTCGGCTCAGCTGTTTACCAGCTATGCAGAGCCTCGGATATCTAATTCCATGCAGCAGATACACAGGCCTTTATATCAAGGTCTATAAAGTTTCACACCAGGCGTGTTGGGTTATTTTACATTAAAGGGCTCTGCACTGGGGAGACTGCACGAATGAACACTGAGAAGCTATAGTGCACTCTCACTGCCAACATGAGGAGATGCAACATACTGGCACCGAAAGTTTGATTGTATTTTAACAGAGAGAGAAGTTAAAAGCATTTTTTGCCCCATTAATGGAGGAGTAATGGTGTACAGATACAGGTAGATTTACTCTCAGCTCTGGATCAGAGTATAAGCAGAGCTGATCTGGGAGCCAGAGCATCCTGAGAATGCATAGACTCAGCCTCTCGGCATTGGGGCTCGGCCGGGGTCTGTCGGATCAGACTCTGCTTTTACAGGAAGAGACCCTCGTTTTTTTTACACACGACCAACAGAGGATACATAAGCAAGGTCCCTTCTGTTGGAGTCATGTAGCAAGATACCTGTAAGAGGATAAACTGACACGGACCTTAAAAACAGTGCACGCCAGTTTAATTACCCATATTCGGGCCATTGGACATTTCACTTGTGCATCGTTGCCAACATCGGCCATGTTTCCAGGGACACATATTAGTTCAAAATGCTGCAGAAAGAGCATGCAAAGTGGATCCCGGCAGTATGTAGGATGGATATACACACAGACACAATCCAATTAATTAATCATGGTAGGTCCTATGAGATCTCCACCCTGATTAATTAATTGGATTGTGTCTGTGTTGTATATCCATCCTACATACTGGCGGGCTGCACTTTGCATGCTCTGTCTGCAGCATGTGGAACAAATATGTGTCCCTGGAAACATGGCCGATGTTGGCAACTATGCGTGTGCTGCTATAGAGGAAGTGCAGTGGCCTCTTCAAAAGAGCCTTCTAAACCCATGCAAAGGAGACTACGGGGTAACCTGTCACCAGCACACTCCATTAATCCAGGTAGTAATTAGGAGAGGATGTATTGGGGCAGCCCGAGTGGGCCGGTAATGTGACCACCCTTGTGTCACGAAATCACCACAAATCGTTTGGATATGTGTAAAAATGATCGCTAGCACGGCTTTCAGTCATTGGGTTGAGCACTGGTGAAATTTCTTGCACACATTAGGTATAAAAATATCTAGTGCAACACTAGAAAGGGTGATGTCATATGGTCAGCAATGATGCAGACACAGAATAAAGTTACTCACTAGGATTGGTGTTAATATATTGTGCAACTGAATCTTTTATAGTAATACGCACACACAAAAACCAAAGAGGTGCGTGTGGGATGGAGCGGTCACTTTAACCCCAGCTGCCTTATCTACAGTAATATAGCAATACCTCTAGCAGTGTATGATGCTATGCTACGCAACTGTAAAGACAATTACTGGAACGAAGAAGTTATTAAACTCAATCGTTCTTTACATATTACTTGTGTTTAATCTTCATCGCTTAAGAAAAACCTTTCAAATCTTATCCACCTACACTGTCATCTTTAATCAGCGACATCTCTTTGATGATAAGAAGTCGGCCAATTTGTCTTTCATACTAATTGACAGGCATAAAAGAGTTTCCTTTTCCCTTTAACAAGAATGAAATTGGGAAAGAAATAACAAAAAGAATGAAATAAATACTATTACTACTGCAATTCAATTAGATGTTGTACTTTTTTGATCAAATAACAATCTAGTTTGGCCAGGTAAAGATCAGACCTGAGCACCTGTGGGTAACCAGAATATGTATGATTGTATAGCTCCCTTGGGGACTTAAAGGGACTGTATCACCTAAACATTGTTTTTACTGCAAATGTAGAAAATAAAAAATCATCTATACATGGTATTAGCAAAACTGAATGCAATTGTGTAAAGTAGGATATTTTTTTTTTCAGTGGAGTCTCCAATTTATGACCTTATCTTTGTACCAATATGCAAACGACACATTTCTCATAGAAAAGCAGTTAATTTGCATACAGGTCACAGGTGATGACATAAGCAGGAGACTCCACAGACACATTTAAAACACATTTTTCTCCTAATTTAGGCATTTGCTTGCAGTTTTGCCAACACAATGTATAGATCATTTTTTTATTCTCTACAGTCACAGTATAAGCAATGTTTAGGTGATACAGTCCCTTTGAAGGCTAATTTCACCCCACTCCCAAACTGACTAGATAGTCTGCTCATGCATCCTTTTCCTGTGTGATCAGACCTCTGTTTGACTGCTCTGGTGCAGTCAGAGCTGGTTCTAGCTTAGGAAATCTATATATTCTGTCTGTCTGTCTATCTATCTGTCCCCTTCTCTACCAAGAAGTTTTGGGGTAGCAGGATGCCCTGTTTCAGTAATAGTTGTGTTAGCTGCATTACCTGTAGAAGAAGGCCTTCCAGCCAATTAATATGACAGATTATATTTTACAACAATTCCCGGAGTCCATTTATTACTGTGCAGGCAGGAGCAGTCACCTGCAAACCTCTGTTAGTACAGTAACTGAATGAATCAGTCAGAATGACTGACACTAGGCATCTCCCAACCTTCCTCATACAAAACAATGCTGCAATGGGGCCCCTGAGACCACGAGGAGACCAGGTTTAGTTGGACCCCCTATGTGGCTGCTATTCTGCTGACAAACACAAAACTCATAATCATCATGCGTCACTATCACCAGATCAATGCAAGAGTCCCATATTCCCAGAATGCACTGCAAATGGCACGTTCCCTAGAACTTCAGAAACAAGCATTAACACCGAATTGCTTTATGTTAATAAGGGAAATAATAAAAGCACAAGAAAGAAAGGGATGATAAGGTATCACTGTGACTTAAAAGCTGTACCCATGCTGAGCCCGGCATCAGACATTTGTTATGCGTGAGCTATTCAGCACGTCTAAGTGTGTTTATTGTTTATCTGTCTCCTACCCGTTTTCTTTCAGATTATCTTACTTTGTGTTCAGAATTTCCCACAGGAGTCTCTACGATGCCGGACGGACCATCTGCTGACAATCTGACAAGCGGTGCACTTTCTGATGTGCCGTTTAAGGCCCTTTATATTCAGTGGAATGTTGATGTGTGATTATTCTGTGGTCACAACAGTGGGTTGCGGATATAAAGGCTGCATGTAGTGAATGCAGAGCACTTGTTTAAAGGCCCATTAGATCGTACTTTAATGTTTAAAAACCTAACTTTTGCTATGTAAGCCTTTTAGACAGAAGAACCTGACAAAGTGTAGAGGAGCAAAGGGAATGGAGGGCTAGAAAATTTGCTAGTGCTAAAAGGCAGGTATAGGGATATGGTATAGGGATATGGTATAGGGATATGATATAGGGATTTGATATAGAGATTTGATATATTGATATGATATAGGTATATTATATAGGGATATGATATGATATAAGGATATGATATAAGGATATGATATAGGGATATGATATAGGGATATGATATAGGGATATGATATAGGGATATGGTATAAGGATATGATATGATATAGGGATATGATATGATATAAGGATATGATATAGGGATATGATATGATATAGGGATATGATATAAGGATATGATATAGGGATATGATATGATATAGGTATATGATATGATATAGGGATATGATATAGGGATATGATATAGGGATATGATATAGGGATATGATATAAGGATATGATATGATATAGGGATATGATATAGGGATATGATATAGGGATATGATATAGGGATATGATATAAGGATATGATATAGGGATATGATATAGGGATGGGATATGATTTAGGGATATGATATAGGGATATGATATAGGGATGGGATATGATTTAGGGATATGATATGATATAGGGATATGATATGATATAGGGATTTGATATGATGTAGGGATATGATATAGGGATATGATATAGGGATTTGATATGATATAGGGATATGATATAGGGATTTGATATGATATAGCGATATGATATAGGGATATGATATAAGGATATGATATAGGGGTATGATCACATGGCATGAATATGTGCAGGGTCAATATAAAGAGCTCTCCAGTGACCTTTAATCACTTTTTACAAAATGTCCCTGCCACCCCTGGCTGAAATACTAATAAAGAGTAAATTTCTTAAATGGGATAAATGCCGCACGATATAGTCTGAAGTTATAGTAAGAATGCTGAAAATATGCACTGTGATCGATTAAAAACAAAGAAATAACATGGTATATATGTATAATACTTCTGTTTCATGAAGATAATCAGATCAAAACAAAACCATATTTTAAACCAACAGATGGGAACGGTTTTATGGACCAAGCAAGTTGTCACCATCCGAGATGGTTAAAAAATGTCCCAAGAGGAGAATTTTTAAGAATGAGAAGATATTGCACGAATTATAAAGACTTTCATACTCAATCCTCAAAAATGAAAAAGAAATTATTAGAAAAGAATTATAATAGTGCTTTATTAGAGGAGACAGAACACGAGGTAGGAAAAATAAATAGAAATAGTTTAGTCATGGACAAGATACCCGGAAATGATTATAAAAATAGGGACTTTATCATTTCTCACTCAGTACATTTCTCAAGCTTTCCAAAATCAAACAAAATCTTGGAAAGGCATTGGCCTATACTTTTACAAGATCCAATCCTGAAAGATATCATTCCCTCTAAACCACAAGTAATGTATAAAAAAGCACGCAACTTGAAAAGTATTTTGGCTCCAAGCATGTTAAAAGAGACTAATAAGAAAAAACCAACAAATGGAGGTTTTCTAAAATGCTTCCATTGCAATAACTGTACTTTTAATCCTAGAAAAATAGAGACTTTCAAGAATATGCAAACAGGGGAAGAATTTAGAATTAAAACAACAATCACATGTGACACGAAGAATGTAGTTTACATGCTTCAATGTGGATGTCAGAAACAATACATTGGGAGAACCTCCAGGAAATTATCGAAAAGAATTGGGGAACACGTTTATGGTACAAAAACCAAATCAACAAAACACCCAGTACCCCTACACTGCAACTAGTGCCCCAGATTTAGTTGGAACAGTTTTATATTTTGTGGTATTGAACATGTAAAAATGGGAGTAAGAGGAGGAGACCATGTCAGAAGATTGGCACAGAGGGAAGGTTTCTGGATTCATAAACTAGGAACCATGATACCCTATGGCATTAATCAAGATTTTGACATGGTATGCTTTATCTGATACTATATCATAACCCATATAGATTGTCCATATGAGTACACTCTAGGGTTAACAGTTTCTATAATATCAAATGATACCAAATAAAAATGTTTCTATGTATTTAATTTGATTGACTACACCCAGTGAACCTAGTGAATTGATCAGGATTCAATGTGTTAAATATTCCTGCTACACTTTTTTGTAACTTTCTTTAATGAGATTTAATGTGTTAAATACTTATGTTACATTTTTTGTAACTCTCTTTCCTTGAATTTGAATTTAATGTAACAATATGCAACAGTACTTCCGTGTAACTCGGTATAACGTAAATACGCATGGTTGTTGTGAACGGAGCTTCGTATATACACAAGTCTCCGTTCGTAAAATGGACTTTCGGTTTAAAGTTAATACGAACGGGTAATACGAACTAGCCACACAAATCCGACTTAGACATCTATACGACAAGCATAGTAGCTCGGTTTATAGAAACTCTACTGGTAATACGAATTCGGCTTATAGTAAAACGAATCTCCATTGATAAATTGAACGAGACAGCGCTCGGTTTACAATAATGCGAAACATTATACGAATGCAACCCAAAATGTATATACGAAGGTTCTCATTTGGTTGTAGATAATACGAATGCAATGATTTAAATGAATATATTGTACTTCATTGATAAAAACGGACATTATACGCATGCGCACATCAAAATACGGAAATACAATGGAACGCATATTGAAACGCACATACAGGTGCAATGAAGACAATGGACATTTAAATTTAAGGTGGAACCGTTTGTTTTAATTAAGATTGCCTGGACAGGATTGGACAATGGAATGGGAGGGGGATATATATAGATGGACTACCTGTTTGCTTATCACACTCCACTCTGCTCCTGAGGAAGTCTGTATAGACGAAACGCGTAGAGCGGGGAGTGAGAGTGTTATTACCGGTTTTATCAGATATTTTACCAAGAAGGTTGCCCGCAGCAAGCTGTTACCTCGAGAATTCTTCTGATCCGAGAGTACCCACAGAGCTCTCCATTGTATAGAGTCCTACATTCCACCTAGAGGGGGTAACCTTTTCTCTTTTATGTGATTTTGCACTTGAGCTGGCTCTCTGTGCCATTTACATTGTGAGTTTGATTTCAATAAATTGTACACTTTTTATACTTTATATAACAGTGTTACACTATTGCATATCCTTCTATTGTTCCTATATTCCATATGTCCACCCACGTCTCTGAGGAGGCATCCAGTTAGAAGATTGGAGATTATTTTTCGATTTCTGTTTCTATTCGATTTCGATTTGGGATTGGAGGAGTCCTTGCAGATCTTGACTTTCCATAGGAAAGTATATTACCATTATTTCTGTGTTTGTTTCTGTCTTTCTGGTCATTTGTACTTGTATAAATATACACACACACACATATACACATACATACTTGCAGTATATAAGTTTATATAAAAACACCCTATATTTTTTATTATACGATACTTCCATAAGCTGAACTTCATAAGTGTATTGTATCCAAATGAAACGGCCACGAAAGGCAGGGGGCTTTGGGTCAGACGTCCAAGCTGATCAATAGTCAGAAATGTGTATGCAAAGACATGCCGGGCGTATTTCCTGCTGAAACTTGTTGACCGAATGCCACGTGTATATAGATATGAAGGGAGCAAAGGGTGGCTTATTGTCAGCAATCAAACATTTAAATGACAATTTTCCATATATCTGAAGAATGCTTCTTTTCCCAATTATTTCCAAAGAGTTACAAGGCCTGAAGCATTACCAGAAATGAAATAAACCTACTTTCCGAGCACTATAAATAAACACATAGTTTCTATGAAAAATAATATTATTCAGATGTTTTCCGCTAACCTTCACTTTAGCAAGTTCAATTTAATATATATATATATATTTTTTTAAATGACATACCAAGCCCTCATCCTCTCCCTTTCCTGATAATAACAAGCGTCTAGCAAGCTGGAGAAGGTTGTGGGGTCTTTAGAGCAGATTAAGAGGTGGGAATGTACGCGAAAGCCATGACCTTAACAGCTGTTTGAAACCAGCCCAGCACACACCAAATAAACACCTTTATGAATCGCTGTTTATATCCTGCACAAATTGCTTCCAAGTGTAAGATCTGTGTTCCAAGGACATTTTTTCTCCAGACGGCTCACGCACTGTTATCTCTGAAAGGTACTCACATGGACATTTCATTCCAGCGTGAAGCACATTACGCAGCGCTGTTCCGTGCTTGTTGCGGTATGCCTCTTCGGTGCTGCTCTCTACCTTGCGAGGCACGCTACTTGGAGGGATGTCGTACTCTGTAGCTACCAAGAGACCTGTATGTACAAGATAAGAGTTTTAAATTATTCTGGATGACGCTGCAAATAAATAAATAGTTCAACGTGAAGCCAAACTAATCACAGCACAATTTTTAACAACGAAGGGAAAAATGTAAGAAGTCAGAATCAATTAATGGGGACCAAGGAGCAGTGCAATAAAAAAATAACACTAAAAATATATATATATGTATGATCAAAAAATGCAAAGGCATAGGAGGTGATTTAGAACCGACTGGTCTTTTTTTTTTTTTATTAAGTTTTTTTTTATTGATGCTACAAAAAGGTCATACAAAAATATTAAAAACAGCTGACATTAGACAAAGGCACAGTCTGCATACTTCCAATATTACAGATATCTGTCATGAATTCATCAGGTTCTGGTCTGAAATATTTTACCTATTTTCATAGCAAAGTGACACTCACCAGCCTTGAGAAAACATTACGGTAGCTGTAAACAAGTGTGTTAGCATGAATCTCAGGTGAAAAAAAACAAAACATACTGCATTAAAAATGTAACCTTAGGAGATTAAAACATTGTTTAAATGTGAGATGTATTCATTATGTTAGCAGCCTTATTTTAAGGAAAATGGTGCCTAGTGATGTCATCAATTAACGCCTTTAGTATTTTCTTGGTCCACATTTTAAACTAGAACAAAAGGTGTATGAGCATTAAATAGCCCAATCTTTTTAAAGCCCTTTACAATGCCAAATATAGCAAAGTACTTAAATTATTTGAGCATTTCCTTGAGTATTCCAAAACTGCTCACGCGGCATTTCTCATATATACAAAATCATATTAACAGTACGCTCAGCACATACTTCAGACAAATCACCAAAAAATGGAATTCCAATATTCACAGAGAATTGGACTCCAAATGGGTTTATTGTGGATAGCTGCCATCTTGGGGTGTTTTAAATACGATTATTGTAACAGGGCAAAAAAAAATAAAGAGTTAAACTCTCTGTTCGAGGACACCAGTGCCCGTGGCAAGGTCAGTGAAGGTCAAAAGGACATCTTTAAATTGTCCGTCACAAAGCCCAGTAGAGTATGTACAATGCTGGACCTATAAGTGTTACAGTTTGATCTACACCATTGTAATTCTGTCACCTGACAAATGTAAATGGTTATTTAATCTTAAAGTTATATTCAAATGATGTAAGGAAATAAAAAGCTTTGTATTTTAGTGGCAACTCCACCTGGCTTATTTTCTGTAGGTTCTACCTGTTTCTAAATACACGTGAGATGCACTTATTTTCACTTTCTAAAACGTTACAGTTCTGCTGTTCTATATTGAACCCAATTAGAGAGGGTCCTCTAAATTCAGCAGCATCCAATTATCAGGGCTTGGAGATTGGGGCCGGGCTGGTGCTATAAAATGATGAGATGGATCGGTTTCTTTGTTTACCTTACTTGATGTTAGGCAAAATGAACGATCACTCTGAAGGCAGAAGTCGTGTTCCAAAATGATTTACGGAGATGATTAGCTGAAGTTCAGCCAATGGTGCATGTAAGCAGAAAGAAAAATGACAAAAATAGGCGGTAACAAAAGCGTATAGCAGACAATAATATTTTTAAAACCACTATGTGTGGAACAAGTTGTGGCAGATACCAAAGTGTCAAAAAGGAAAAAAAAAAAAAGACTAATATAGTGCAATATACAATAGAAACCAGTTAAACAAACGGATAGGCACAAGGCAATGCTAGATATAAGATAAGGCCAGGGACTAATAAAAGTATTTATAAAATTGGGCAGACTGGATGGGCCAAATAATTCTTATCTGCCGACACATTCTGTGTTTCTATACTCTTTTGTTCCCACCTATTTTTGGCATTTTTCTTTCTGGTCCAGTTAGGCAGCAATTATGGCGTGTGCCGTGTCCTTAAGAGTGCAGGCCCGATGTCATATGATTTTATCTATTTTCATAAAATATATATATATTTAAACCTGGACCAAATTTAAATCGACCAAAAAAAAAAAAAAAGTCTGCAGGCCAAGGTCCAAACGGTATAACTCTCTCGCCCATTTGGCACTGAAAGCATTACAAATCAGGGACAATAATTCATATAACGCAGACAATATCTGTTGCTCGCATACTGATCTTTGTCATCGCTCACATTTGTTTAACCTTTTGAATGCTGCAGCAATAATCCCCCCCCTCCCCACGGGGTTAACAACCACACTGCACAAAGTTGGAAAAAATAATGAGCATATAATAGAAAGTGCTGCCTCTTTATAACAAAGTATTGCCAAACTTGGCTGGTAGAATGTATCAGTTGTGAGCCTGGTATTCAATGTGTTTCCCTTCTGGCAGAGTGAGGTCTAAAATCATTGCAGTCTAAAGTGCAAGAAAAAGTGTTCTTTGGGGTTTTTAAATAACATCCCCAAATTTTAAAACTTTTAAACCCCCCTCCCCCCGCTTCTATTTAGTTTGGAAGATATCGATACAGTAGGGGAAAAAGCAAGCAGGTAGGTGATTTACTTCCTGGAATCTGTCCAATCAGGTGTGGTCGATTCAAGACAGACATGCCCATTTATTGGTATGTCAGACATGTCAGGGTGCACCTGTACTGACTACACCCACTGGCAGACACTGGAAGCAGTATGTCTCCTAGTACTTGGTTTCTTTTCCACTAAATCAGCGACATCATCTAAGTGAACAAAATCACGGCCAAGTCATTAATAATACATTCAAACTTCAGATGGACTCACAGGGAAAATGTCACTAATCCAAAGTCATGCCATGTGTAGATATTTAACCCATTTACTTGCAGCAATACAGGTACATGGAAAAAGAGGCAGAAGAAACCACGGTGGCAACGCGTTTGGAGCCCAAGCAGAGGCCTGGAAACGCATTTCCACAGTGGTTCTACTTTTTCCATACTCCTGTAATGCGGCAAAATAATGGATTAAATATCTACACACAGCTGGACTTTGGGATATGTAGTCCTTTAAAACGTTTCCCGGTGAGCCTGTCCGAAGACTGAAGAATGGGTAAGTTGCTTTATGCCAATATTCGCTCTACACACAGTAAAGGTTATTGGATTTAACTGATTAAAGGACAACTGTAGCAAAAAAATAACTTATGTTGAATTGAAAGATTGTATCAGGTGTAGATGTATTATAAAGAAATTCTTTAATGAAAGAATACAAATCAAGTAACTTATTGAGCCTTCTTTACTCCATATAGTTCTCTCAGGGGGCAGACATCTTGTTTGGAATCTTGGATCAGATCTTCACTCACCTTGGTTCAGATGAACAAAGATCTGACCAAAGATTCTAAACAAAATGGCTGCCTCCTGGTAGAGCTCTGTGGAGTAAAGATGGCTCAATAAGGTACTTTATATTTGTATTCTTTCATTAAAGCATTGTTGTCCTTGAATAGGTTTAAAACGGTGGCATTACTCTCTCTAATATTCTTAAGGTTCTCTTGATGCTGTGAGTGTGAATGTATCACACTCCCTCCCGTCACACTGTACCAGAAGGTATAAAGATACATTGTGTGGCCAGCACAAGTGACTTGCTGTAATCTGACCTCAGCAGTCCACTTTAACAGTCCCTTAGCAAAGCAGATTATTTTGTGTATGTTGCACATATTTTTAATAAATGTATATATGAAATGTACTTATTTTTACTTTAAAACATACTACAGTTCTTCTGTAGTTTTACAATTACAACTATGTCACTGGGGCCTCTAAATTCCATGACTTGGTTTGCAGATGGAAATAATTGAGGGGAAGCCCCTTTAAGAAAGTCATAGAAAGCCCAGCACAGTGCTATACCAGGTTCTCTGCTTCCATACTGGCCAGCTGACATTTAAGTGATCTCTACCAGCAGGTGGCAGTGATGTCCCTCAGCAGTTCTTCTGTCCACAACATGTGCTTGCACCATACCACAGCAAGAACACCATGCAAGTGTAAAGCAAACAAATGAAATCAGCACCATGGCTAGCGAGAGCTCACACTGCCCATAATATTCTTTTAGTAATGCTAGGTGTCCAACTGTGACCCCTCTAGTGTCCCATGCCCTTCATCTTTCACATAATTGCACTATCCTTCCTAAGACAGGCTGGAGCATATGGGAGCAGAGGCCAATCGGTAGCTCGAAAGTCACAGTTGGACACATTCCCACTGTTGCTCTTCAGCTGTTTGAGGACTACATGTCCCATAATATTCTGTTAGCGATAAGGAAGTGAGGGGAGTACAGCTTATTGTCTTATGGAGCCCTCTTTGCTCCCTTACAGCTTCATCAGCAGTGTTGTATTTCTGCCCATGCCGGTGTTCTGACAAATTTGTCGAGCAAATTCTCCTGCGCACTCGAGGAGAATTTGCTCATTGCGCATGCGCCAGTTTCGCAACCCACCTCCCGCCCCCTTCACACCCCCTGCACACCCCTTCTTACCAGATGATCGACCACAGCGGTACACAGCGCATGCGCACGCCTATCAAGCCGATTTGGAATGCGCGCGTCCGTTGTTGGGTTTACCTAGCTCACAGATGTGGAGGGGGTGGGCAGCAGACTTATGGGGGAACTTACTTTTATTGGCCTTTTATTTAAAACCTCTGAATGATGAAAGCCATAAAATGAGAGCAGGCCATTATTCATCTTAACACAGACAACTCTTGAATTGACAGATGATATTTTTATTTGTAAATGTTTTATCATGTATTTCTTCACAGTGTGTGCTTAAAGCTGAGTAGATGAAGAAATGTTTCATTGTACTAATCGTTCAGTTAAGCATTATAACTCATTCAAGGCCCAACCTTGAGAGGACGGAGACGAGCCCAGCAAATTCCTCCGGTGAGACAGCGTCTTACAACAGAGCGCACACAAAACGTTATTCATGAAAGCGAGAATCACAGGGAATAGAGAAAGGAATTTCAAACCTAAGGCCAAAGTAGCTGAATTTTACCTTAAGTTTGAAATTCCCTTCTCAACTCTCTGCAATCCTCTCTTTCTTGGATACAGCCCACAGAGATTTGTTGATTCTTCCAAGTCGATTTCAAGTCTCCTTTGTTCATTATCAGTGGAACATTGGAGCGCGTGTAGGATAGATGGTGTATAGGATAGATGGCGTATAGGATAGATGGCGTATAGGATAGATGGTGTATAGGAGAGATGGCGTATAGGATAGATGGCGTGGAGGATAGATGGCGTATAGGATAGATGGCGTATAGGATAGATGGCGTATAGGATAGATGGTGTATAGGAGAGATGGCGTATAGGATAGATGGCGTGGAGGATAGATGGCGTATAGGATAGATGGCGTATAGGATAGATGGGGGATAGGATAGATGGCGTATAGGATAGATGGCGTATAGGATGGATGGCGTCTACTTTCAGACTCGTGTATGTGGCAGACAGCGTAACTGCTTAGTGAATCCTGCCCCCAGGTGTAGAGTTTGTGAAGGATCCACATGGTCAACCAAGGTGGGTAGAATACTGACAAGCAGAGGCGTCGCTAGGGGTGGGCTACTGGGGCTATAGCCCCGAGTCCCCCCTTCATAGCCCCGTATGGAGACTCTGGGGCTAAAGTATTCTTTAGACCCGAGACTCCAGGGCTATAAATATATTTAAAAAAAAAAAAATCCCCCGGTGAGCTTCCCTCTGTCTGGGACATATCCGATCGGGAGGAGAGGCTGCTATAGGGAGCTCGCTCCCTAGCCTCTCCTCCTGGCCATAGAGATCACAGCGAGACGGGTGCAAGCTCCGCCCCCGTCGCACTGTGTCAGCTGCTTGCCGGATGTCAGGTGGACGGACATCCGGCAGAAGGTCCTGGATGACGGACCAAGTGTAAGGTAAGGAAAAAATTAAAAAAAAGTGTGACTGTGTATGGGTGTCTAGGTGTGTGTTTGTGTGTCAGGGTGTCTAGGTGTGTGTGTGTCAGGGTGTCTAGGTGTGTGTGTGTGTCCGGGTATTACTGGGCTCTGACTGGCACAATATTCTTGGGCTCTGACTGGCACTATATTACTGGGCTATGATTGGCACAATATTACTGGGCTCTGACTAGCACAATATTCCTGGGCTCTGACTAGCACAATATTCCTGGGCTCTGACTGGCACAATATTACTGGGTTCTGAGTGGCACAATATTACTGGGTTCTGAGTGGCACAATATTACTGGGTTCTGAGTGGCACACTATTACTGGGCTCTGAGTGGCACAATATTACTGGGCTCTCATTGGCACAATTTTCCTGGGCTCTCACTGGCACAATATTCCTGGGCTCTGACTGGCACAATATTCCTGGGCTCTGACTGGCACAATATTCCTGGGCTCTGACTGGCACAATATTACTGGGCTCTGACTAGCACAATATTCCTGGGCTCTGAGTGGCACAATATTACTGGGTTCTGAGTGGCACAATATTACTGGGTTCTGAGTGGCACAATATTACTGGTATCTGAGTGGCACACTATTACTGGGTTCTGACTGGCATACCATTACTGGGCTCTGACTGGCACAATATTCCGGCCCGGGTGCCAAATGCTCTAGGTACGCCCCTGTGTGTGACCGAGCTCATCTGGGCTCTAGCCCCAGATCATCTGAAGACCTAGCAACGCCCCTGCTGACAAGTTTGAAGATTGGTGATCATATATCTCACTTACTTCATTGTCTACTTCATATAAAAACACTGAACCTGCCTCACACGCAGTATAACTGACTGGATAACAAAACTGGGGTGTAAACTGGAGTGCGAAAACATACACAGGGCAGTAAAAAGTGTATAAAACAAATGTAACAAAATTTTATATCGATTACAAATACCCCATACAAATAAGTAATACAAATAAGTAATATGCATATACAGTTAAAACGCAATATATAATTAAAAATAATACACAGAGTTAATTATTAGCATAACAGATTATAAACAGACCTGACGCGTTTCACGCCTTAGGCCTTCAGAGATCGATGAGCATCAGCAAAATTAATAGTATGGTGCTGTGTGAAGTCCTTTGGAATTGCAACAAATGCAATTTTTCAATAACATTTTTATTACGTATACAAATAGTTGAATGTGATATGAAAATAGTTGCATATAATATTAAAAAGTTTATATTTACACACAGTTTTTTTAAATGCGACTTTAGAAAAATTGGGTCGAGGGGGGTCCACTGCTGAAGAGTTTGCTCATGGCCAACTAGGGTCTGTGATGGGCACATGTTATGGGGGCATGTAATGTATATGTAATGGGGTGATGGGGGCATGTAATGGGGTGATGGGGCATTTAATGTGTGTGCATGTGGGTGATGGGGCATGTCCTGGGTGTCCAACGTGGGTGGGTGCCCAAATTTTGTCTGACTAGGGCAGCACAAAACCAAGATACACAACTGAATAGACAAACAAATGCCAAATGGTAGCGACCGGCTCCAGCCTTCAAAGGGTTAAAGTGAGTAAGTGCAGAGTGTTCCCAGGCGCTGAAGCACGAAAAGAGCCTACTCAGGGCTCAAATAAACAGCAACACAAAAAGAGAGTATGTGCCAGCAATAAAAACATCCAGGAAACTCATCAGTTCAGTGAAAAATTCAATGGAAAAATATTTATTAGAATCCAAAATAAAACCAATACTAGAGTGATCGAGACAGACAAAAACTAAAGCAGTCACGGCAATGTAGTGGATACAAAACAACCTGCAAGCAAACATAAAGCGTAAAGGGTATTAAGGGACCACCGATTTTAAAGGTCCTGTAGCAAGCAAAAAGTTGTTTATGAGAGTCATTCATAACTGTGGAAGCATGGAGCTAGTATCTGTGCTGGTATCCATCATATGCTTTGGCATCAAGCAAAGGGTTAATAAGTCTCTGCTGAATGTAAAATAAGCACGATAATCAATAATCCCGCATTTAATACAGATAAAGCTAGAGGATCACTGAATGGTAGGTGGGAACCACAAAAGCAGCTGGACAGACAGATAAGAGGTACTTTAAGCTCCCAGACGCAACCCTCCGGTTGTCTCAGGTAAGCGGTGACCATAGGAATCTGTACAGCATCCGGTTCCGTTTCCCTTAGGTAGACCGTTCGGTAAGGACCCTCAGATAAAGTGTTTCCATGCGTTAGATAAAGTGCTTTCTTGCGTTAATGTATTATGCGTGCAGTCAGAGAGCCAGCATGTCGCTCCTCCACTCACTCAGCTCCTCCCACAGGCTTTTTTTATGCCTTGTTATATCCTTTAGCCCAGTACCCAATATTCTGTCTTTTTATTTGCACTGCTTGACCTGGCCTGCAGCATTATGCTTATCGGGTTAGCGATGTTATGTTTCATGCCTACTCCAGCATTTCTGCAGGGTATCTCCAGTTCCTGTCCTGTCCAGCAGCTGCTACCTCAGGGCCCTGGTATGTGGTTGAACTAACTTAGGTGATCAAGCCCTCAGGGGATCCAAGTTACTCTGTACCAGGACCAGTCTCTCCATTACTGCAATATAACTCCTGTATATAACATTATAAAGATGTACTTTTTTTTTTAATATACATTGGAATGATATATTGTCACTACGGGGTCTAGATGACAAGGGACACTGATTATCCAGTTGTGGTATACAACTGGATAATCAGTGTCCCTTGTCATCTAGACCCCGTAGTGACAATATATCATTCCAATGTATATTAAAAAAAAAAGTACATCTTTATAATGTTAGTTTGCAACTTATAAGAAGGTATAGTCCCAATATAAATATGGATAAGAATCATATATTCACATAATCATTCAGTAGTGTTTGGAATAACAAAACTGGCCCATAAAATCTAATTTCACTTGTTTGTTCTTCAGGTAAATATGTCCCCAGCGTTATTAAATTACCTTAGTAGCCTCAGCTACTTCCATAAGAAGGCTTTCCAGGTACCTAAACTAGCTAACTTTTATAAAATGTATTTAGCTCCAGCCAGTAAATAAAACAAAACTGTCAGATCTCCAGAAACATAAAGAAACAAACTCAAAACCCAGACTCCAAAGTCCTTGTAGCATAAGATTGTTGTGCCAATTTGCAGAGGTTTAACAGTGGATGTTTCTTAAATAATATTTAAAAAAAACACACAAATGTATTTCTCCCCAGGTAATTCTCCTGCAATATTCCTGTGTGAAAAAAAACATCCATTTCTTGATCATGGTAATAATGTTTTGCTCCTTCCTTGGCAGATATCGGGGCCTCTAAACTCTAGGATTACCTTTAGGCCCGCTCAGTCTCCGGGATAAGGATCTGAGAGGGCTATTCACTAAAAGGTGAGTTGAGTTAGATGAACATTTCAGCTCAACAGTTTTACTATACATTGTGCAGGGACAAATATGGTGAGTTTCCCCCGCCAAGAAAATTCACCATGTTTGTCCCGGCACAATGTATAGATAAACTGGTAAAATGGAGTGTTCCTCTCACATCAACTCATCTTTTAGTGAATAGCCTTCTTACTCATCTTTTAGTGAATAGCCCTCTAACTAATCTTTTAGTGAATAGCCCCCTAACTGATCTTTTAGTGAATAGCCCTCTAACTCATCTTTTAGTGAATAGCCCCCTAACTCATCTTTTAGTGAATAGCCCCCTAACTCGTCTTTTAGTGAAAAGCTCTCTAACTGATCTTTTAGTGAATAGCCCCCTAACTCATCTTTTAGTGAATAGCCCTCTAACTCATCTTTTAGTGAATAGCCCCCTAACTCATCTTTTAGTGAATAGCCCTCTAACTCATCTTTTAGTGAATAGCCCTCTAACTCATCTTTTTGTGAATAGCCCTCTCTTTTAGTGAATAGCCCTCTAACTCATCTTATAGTGAATAGCCTTCTTAATCATCTTTTAGTGAATAGCCCCCTAACTCGTCTTTTAGTGAATAGCCCTCTAACTCATCTTATAGTGAATAGCCTTCTTAATCATCTTTTAGTGAATAGCCCCCTAACTCATCTTTTAGTGAATAGACTTCTTACTCATCTTTTAGTGAATAGCCCTCTAGCTCATCTTTTAGTGAATAGCCCTCTTTGTGGTTCCACACATTTGATAAGGGTGCAGCATG
The DNA here is from genome assembly GCA_036172795.1 of Pelodytes ibericus. NCBI lineage: Eukaryota > Metazoa > Chordata > Amphibia > Anura > Pelodytidae > Pelodytes > Pelodytes ibericus. The sequence continues at coordinate 198,860,314 of CM069861.1, read as the reverse complement.
ATGCCTTTGCTGTAGCTCTATTGAAGCTAGGTCTGCCACCTTTTCTTAAAAAAAATAAAAATGAATGAATACCAGACCCTACATTTCAGTTTATGGGCATGAGTTTCCTCTGCCTGCTCCCTTCTCCCCGTAGGGTTGCCACCTGGATGGTATTTTACCAGCAGGCCGGTAAAAAATTGGTTTGATGCCAATGTTAAGTCTATGGAGACAGTAGCATGGCCGGTATTTTGGGGAAGAAAAGGTGACAACCTTATCTCCCAGTTGCAAAACAAACACCAGTCTTTCCATTGCCAGTATTTTAGTTTTATCGGCACCGGCTCCTTACTCTCTGTGCTGATAAAATACCAGTCTGGTGGCAACCCTAGTTGAAGCCTGGAGGTACTTGGTATTGATAAAATAAAAGCAACATTACAGTATTAGGTCTGAGCCTGAACACAAGTTGACTGCTGAGTTGACCCTACTGCTGAGTATCCTGTCCTAATATTGCAGTGTCTTAAAAGCCACTGTAAAAATATAACTTATGTTTAACTGAAAGACTGCATCAAGTGTAAATGTTTTTAAAGTTAGTATTGTTGGTTTAGAATCTTGAGTCAGATCGGTCGGATCGTCCGTCATTTGACCCAACATTCTAAACATGTCCGCCCTCTGTTAGAGTTATTCAGAGCAAAGAGCAGTCAATAAGGTACTTTATTTATATTCTTTCATTAAAGCATTTCTGTTCAACATTTCTACCCACCATGCAATCATTCATTCAAATAGAACTTTTTTTTTTGTCCTTGAAAGTCAATATCCTTCCCGACAAAGTGAGCAAGGAATCCACGTCTGGATTACCCTTTACACATAAGGAGAGCCCATAAGAGCATCCAACATGATCGTTTTCTAGAATCCTAAGTGGGCCTTTATCCACGGAATAAACAAGATCTAAAAATAGCACCCAGGCTACCTGTAGCGAAGATGAAGATGTATTAGTCTCTCTGCAAAGTTCACTGGGAATTCAGAGTTAATGAACACTGCTTGGTAGACACCTGATCACATTAGGGTGCTTAACCTTCCAAAAAAAAACCCAGAGCAGAGAGTTAAAGAAGAACAGCTGTTCACAGTAAGAACTCATACTTCCTCTGGAACCTCTTATTAGGAAGTGTTTACACTTGGTCAGAGAGGGCATCCTCACTACTATAGCAGAAGGATAAAACTTACCAGGAAAGGTTAAAGCATCTTAACATGTATAGCTTGGAGGAAAGACGTAACAGGGGGGATATGATAGAAACATTTAAATACATAAAGGGAATCAACACAGTAAAGGAAGAGAGTATATTTAAATTAGAGGGGCAACGATTTAAAGGTAATATCAGGAAGTATTACTTTATTGAGAGGGTAGTAGATGTTTGGAATAGCCTTCCAGGAGAAGTGCTAGAGGTTAATACAGTGAAGGAGTTTAAGCATGCATGGGATAGGTTTAAGGCTATCCTAGATATAAGATGAGGCCAGGGATTAATGAAAGTATTACTTTACTGAGAGGGTAGTGGATGTATGGAATAGCCTTCCAGGAGAAGTGCTAGAGGTTAATACAGTGAAGGAGTTTAAGCATGCGTGGAATAGACACAAGGCTATCCTAGCTAAAAGATAGGGAACTGGGGACTGATAAAATTATTTAGAAAATTGGGCAGACTAGATGGGCCGAATGGTTCTTTTCTGCCCACACATCCTATGTTTCTATGGCGACTGCACCTTTTAAAAATGAATCCCGACACAAAATGAATCCCGACAATGTGTGGGAAATGGAGTCTCCATCGTATTCAGAGAATATAGACTATATAAAAAAATGATACAAAAAATGATATATACATTATATACAAAGATTTGCAAGTGAATGTTTAAATTAGGTGAAAAATAGGTTTTAAACATGTCAGTGATGTCAGTGGTGTCTCATGTCCGACTAAATTAACTGCTTTCCAGTGGGAAGTGTGTAATCTTCAATCTTCATATGAGACCACAGGTGATGTCATAAGCAGGCAACTCATAAACAGGTGATGTCATAAGCAGGCAACTCCACAGACACATTAAAAACACATTTTTCTCCTGACTGCAGTTTTGCTAATGAGATGTATAGATCATTTTCAGTGTTTTACTTTGTTTTTGCTGTGCATCGAGAGAATAAAAAATGTTTAGGTGATACAGTCCCTTAAATATTAAACAGGCCAATAAACTAGAATAGGTTTCTCGTTAGCATCAAGGTGTGAGGTAAGGCATTTAAACCCGGGAAACACATGGATGACAAAGTCACGTCGTAGCATATTCCAGCTTTTAGAAATACGCTATGTCACGGAGGTCGGGACCAACACTGGACATGGTGGACGTGTACTGGACTTTGTGATGGATAACTGAATGATGTTCTATTGACCACCCACTTTCCACGGTCCCTGAAGAAGTCCCACCAGCTTGGTAGGGTCATTCACTGTTCTTTTACTGCCACAGGACAGACAGTAGCATGACAGTTACTGTTCACAGGAAAAGCCCTCCTCTTACTAATATAAATCCCAGCCAGTGCACCGTGTCGAAGAATGAACAAAATAACCAAAATATCGGGGGCTGGAATTTTGTAACCATCACCAAAGGCTGCTTCCTCCTAGCTCGTTCCACGCAGGCCGCCTTTTAAAGATGCTAAATAATGATTACAATTTTTGTGTGGAGTACGGTCTCTGAATTACTAGAATATGTGCTGACTACGTAATTATTCTGATTCAGATTCTTACATTATCATTTGCGGACGTCTTGGAATGGGTAAGATTAGGCTCCTTGGGGTGGGGGAGCGGGCCTGAGGTCCTGTTAATTGTATGTTTAATAATGAGAGGAAGCTTAGCAGACTTGGCCGCAGAAGTGTATAAAGGAAAGGCAGTTTTGCAGAGAGGCGATGGATAAAAAGCCTGAATCCTGGTAACATGACAGAAAGAGCGATACATATTCACCAAGTGACAAGATACACTGATTGTTCACTTAAAATAATTGAAGGTCGCAGCATGGGGTAATGAAGCAGACAAGCTAAGACAGATCACAGACGAACAGGTGGCAAGAGAATCTGTCCTCATTTCCCTTGGACCAAGCTGAGAGAGCAGGCATTGTAAGAAAGGCTTGGCTGGAGCTGGATTGCAAAAAAAAAATGCGTGGACAAAAATCGTAGGCCTCAATATGGGGATGGAAAAGGGGGAATAACATAAATGACATCTGCATCAGATCTTTTGCAATCAGTCTATGCATGAAACCCAATCATATGCACTGATGCCATGCACTAAACTGGAAACAAAACTTATTAACCCCTTAGTGACATGTTTTGGATGTGTCCAACCCTGTGTGACATGGGCTGTTTTAACATCTCTGCGGTGCTTGTGTTTAGCTGTAATTTTCCTCTTTCTCGTTTATTGTACCCACACAAATTATATATTGTTTTTTTTTCGACATAAGATGAGTTTTCTTTAGATACCATTACTTTTATCGTATCATATAATTTACTACAAAAAAAATCATAAAATATGAAAAAAAAACACATCCTTTTTCTAACTTTGTCCTGAAAAATATTTTACAGAATCAAAAATAAAAAACAAAATAGTTTCCAAACTGAGTTTAGAAATACCAATGTTTACATGTCTTTCTATTGTTTTTTGCAAGTTATAGGGCAATAACCAAAAGTAGCATTTTTTGGTTTCCTAACCATTTTCTCCTACGGTGACCTTTCTCCCAATCCTAACCCTAACTCTAACCCTTATGCTAACCCTAATTTAACTCTCACCCTAATGTTAACACTAACCCTTACCCTTATGCTAACCCTAATCCTAGTTCTAAGGCTAATTTGGCCTTTTTTGTATTGCAATATCTCTGACTGTCTCTAGGGGCAGTCTAGCAACAGCAATAGAGCAACAGAAGTGATAATGAATTACTTCCAAAGCTCTTGCCCACAGGAGGGCAGCACCATATTGGAGTGGTATGCTGCCTTCTAATATGGTGCCTGCATACTATCTGTGGAGCAGGGTATTTTGGTATTGCTTAACCCCTTAGTGACCGAGTGCTATGCTGCATTTGATGTACCTTGAAGACCAGAATTCGATTATTTTTGTGATACGTTTACTGAACTGTGAATTTCTTTCTTTGTGTTCAGTCCACCCACACAAATTATATATCATTTTTTAAAGGACGGATAGGGCTTCAATTTGATACTATTATTTTCATCATATGATATAATTTACTATTAAAAAAAATATAAAATATGATGAAAATATGCCATAAAAAAACACTTCTTCTAATTTTGACCTGATTTTTTTTTTTTAAACAATTACAAATGGTAATAAAGACCCCGTCTATATATTCCTACTATTTGTCCTGAGTTTAGAAATACCAATGTTTCCATGTTTGTCTATGTTTTATTTCAACTACTAGGGCAATAAACAATATTAGTGGTTTTTTTTAATAAAATAAAAATGGGGGTCTGGGCAGCACCCCTGTTATACATGTGGGGGTCAGGGCAGATAGCACTGATCTTCGCTATAAAAAATGCGGTTGGGATCTGGCCAAATACTCCCAGCCCTGTGAAAAATACATTGGGGGTGGGGGGAAGGGCTAGCATCAATTGGGTCCCCAAGTCCAGTCTATATTGAGTAGACCCTTTAATTATGTTTAAGAATCATGGGTCAGATCTTCCTTCATCTGACTCAAGATGTCCGCCCCCTGATACAGTGATACAACAGACTCAAGAGGTTATTTTATTTATATTGTTTCAGTAATGCCTTTCTATTTAAAATACCTCCACTTGATGCAGTCTTTCAATTAAAGAAAACAAAATAGTTCCCTTGCTGGAGTAACATCTGTCAAACTTCCCACCTTTTGGTAAATACCCCCTTTCGAAGCCACAGTCAGCCCTCCTGTCACTATCACACAAAACTATTCCAGTATATTGCTTCTTTATTAATTCCTCTTATTTCAGATAGGTGGCCTTTGTTATCTCATTCAAGATCTGGGTTTTTATTTGATTTTTTTTTTTTGGGGAAAAACCTCCCTGACAGTCACTTCTTCTCCCTGATCTTTTCTTTCATTTAGAAACGCTTTGGGCATGTTCTCATTATAGACATATTGATGTGAAAACATATTTGTTGGAGTGTTTGAAAAATGGCAAATATTCTTTATTTTGCTACGTCTCTCCCGCCCACCCAGTATTACCCACTCCGACTGATCACTGAATATTAATGCACAATGGGATATTATTTAATTTTTTTTTTACTTATTGGTATGTTTGTATTGAAGAGCAGCAGGCACTCTACTTATTGTATAGTCTATTCATTCAGTAGCTTTTTAAGGATCACTTTTTTTTTGCAGTGATTTTAGAACGTAAGTCTTTAGAAACATGGCTATTATTTATAATATAATACAAACGTTTTCTATAATTTAAATGAGGCGTTTGCAATTTGAAGCACACAATGGGCGCAGCTGTTACGCTTTGAGATAAAGAATGTAAAACAAAAAGTGTTACTTTATTAGCGTTTTTCATACAATGATCAGATATTCAGCTGTGTTGTGTTGTAAAGAGACCGAGCTTTTAAAATTGGTGACACAAAAGGGAAAAATAAAGACCCTTTTTTTTTTGGTAGTCCATATACACACGTCTAGTATAATATTGTGATTAAGTAGAATTTAACCTGTGATGAACAGTTGTAATTATATTATCCAAAAAGATTTTTGTTGGAAGAAGGTTTCTTTCAAACGATAGATACGAGCTTTTTAAAAAAAATTGTCTGAAATGGCTCGGTATCCGTGATTTAATGTAATTGTCTATCATTTTTTTTTTTTTTTTTTTTTTTTTTTTACATGAGTTCTGTTTCCCACCTAAGTAACAGCCATCAATTTTATCATTACTGTGGTACCTTTGCCAAGTTCTCTCGAGTTGTCGACTCTTGAAATTTTTTTGGTTTTTTTCCTCTGCCCAATTTGATTCTGCCCCCGGGCCTCCTCTTCTCCCCTCACTGGCCCCCGGACTGTATGAACTACCTAGAGAGAACTAAGCTGTCTTTTTTTTTGTCCTTTTATGTGATTTACATACTTATACATCTTTTCCATATTGTTACTCCTCGTTCTTAACTTTTACCATGGGAGGAGAGGTTTGTTTCAGGCAGCTGGAAGGATACAGGCTGGGTTAGACAGAAGAACAATCTCTATTATATATGTTTTCTATCGTATTTATATATTGATAGAATGTTCTTTTTTCTTTCTTTTTTATACGTACATATTTAAATCAAAGATCACCAAGTATGTATTTTTGTATATTTGTGTAATAAAAAAATGTAAAAAAGAAATATTTTTGTTTTAAGAAACACTGTTGGTTTAAAATCTTTTTAATTATATAAACAACAGTAAACTTTTAAAGGGATGGGGTCCAACAACTGGTTATTATATATAGGTGTTCATTTCCCTCCAGGTAACTGGGGTTCTAATACTTAGTTTGTGCAACTGAATTCGTCTTACAGGACAACTAAATTGTATTTTTTACTTGTGTTTCTAAAATAGAAACACAAGTGAAATATGAGCTGCCCCTAGTCTGAGGATATGTTCCCATTGGAAGCAGAAATGCCAGAGAGAGACCCTCGTTTTTGCATGGGGGCCTTTTGCAGGTCTCCTCTGTGGATACCATGTAAAAATAAAGGTCCCACTAATCACCGGAAGATTCAGACCTTGATCAGATTAGTGGGCAGCGTTTTATTTCATGCTAGTCAACCTAGGCAAGTGTCTAGGGCAGCTGGGGGGTGGATAAAAACACTGACCAATGTGGGTGCTGGGGAATGTCCTGGGTGTGCGATTTGGGGGCTGGGGCATGTCCTGGGTGTACAACATGGGTGCTGGGGAATGTTCTGGGTGTACAACATGGGTGCTGGGGAATGTTCTGGGTGTACAACGTGGGTGCTGGGGAATGTTCTGGGTGTACAACGTGGGTGCTGGGGCATGTCCTGGGTGTACAACGTGGGTGCTGGGGAATGTTCTGGGTGTACAAAAGTGGGTGCTGGGGAATGTCCTGGGTGTGCGGTTTGGGTGCTGGGGCATGTCCTGGGTGTAGAATGTGGGTGCTGGGGCATGTCCTGGGTGTACAACGTGGGTGCTGGGGCATGTCCTGGGTGTACCATGTGGGTGCTGGGGCATGTCCTGTGTATTTTTTTAAAATATGGTTCTATTTATCCAACTTTTCGGCATGGTAGAATTGAAAACATTAAAGGTGGATAAATAGGACCATTTCTCAGGGGATAGCATGCAACCAAAACACACATGCCGTCTATGCCAGCTTCCAGCCCAGCTGTGTTTTACATTAAGATACACTTTGGGTTTATTAGGGAGAGCAGGACATATACCTTGCATATACCAAGAAAGCAAGGATTCAAATAAAGTTTTGACCGTTATTTGGGACGGATTTGGGTTCAATATAGAGACTTTGCCTCCTAAATAGGGACACACGGGAAGTACGAGTAATTTGATGTCACTGTTAAACCGCTCACCCTCTAATTTACACAATGTGCCATTGTTCTGATTGATTTTCAACTTACAGAATAATTTAACTCGGCTTGTTAGTAAGATATCATACCAAGTCATTCATATTCTCTGTGCAAATGAAAAAATCAAGACATTTCTGCTGCCTGGTGGGGGTGGCAGGTCTCATGTCATGTTCAGTGTTGAGAAGATGCTGGATGACTTTCTGCATCTTTCAGTAATAATTAATATGTGAATGGTTCTTTCAATGGTTCTTTTCACATGCCGGCTGTACCCCACATTAATTCTCCCCCCCCCCCCCCCGTTGACAAAACAACTGGGGTCCAGTCCAGCTTGGGTTTAGGTGCCCCCGTCGCTGAAAAGCCACTGACCATTTCCATGTTTATAGCAATTGGTAGGATACGTCTTGGTTGATAAAATAGGACCGTGCATTACAGTTTAATTTCCACAATCTGAGACCTGCCCGCAAGACATGGTGTAGGACAGTTTAGGATTGCTACCCTACTGTTGCCTTCTTAGACAGAATACTGCCCTGAAATCAATTTTAATGGCTGATAACGCCTCGTCAGTTGCACCTCCAAACCTAGATATAAACATCCCTAAATTGTGAAGGATAATCAAGCAGACATCTTATCTGAAAAACCATCGCTGTACTTTGCACTGGGCAACTGGCTATTGCTAGAATGTCTATGGGCCTCCTAATCCTTTTATGCAGTGATGTCCAGCCCTGCTTTCTTCTATAACTATGGGACTCTGCCTACCATTCTGTCTTTTGCATTATAATCCCGCCAGGTTTCATGTATAGGAAATCCCATCCCATAAAACTTCAGCTGTTGTGTACCAGTTCATCTTCTGCAAAATCACAAGAATTGATCCCTCCCGAGCCGTTTTGGTAAAAGTACCTTTGATGGTGAATAAAAACAGCAAGGCGTCACTCTAGGTCTATAAATATATTTATTGTAATATAACAAGATCTTAACCATTAACATAAACTATGTACAGTTCCATTACAGATAACCCTGTTTTTTTTTCTTCTATTATTCACAGAAATAGTTTGATTTGATTCAGTGTGAGAATAATGGGTGATCATAACTGGTATTGTGTGTATGGAGTTTCGTCTTGTGTGCCAAGGTTAAGCAACCTAGATTCTCCAGTCATGGGTCAACTATATGTCGGACCCACCTCTCCTTCCAGAGGCTAGCACGGGCTCTTAGGACATGTTGTAGATCCACAGCTGGAGGTCCTAGGTTACCCCCTCCTGTTGTATACTAGCACCTCCTTTGGAGGTAAAACACACACACAAACTCGGGGGAAAAAAAGAGCACCCTTCATGAAGATCGAAGCTCGCTCTTCCAGCTGAAGATGAACCCTTAGTAGGACATTGAAGGTACTTAGTATACTTGTGCTTTTCCATTTTAAACAATAAATATTACAAGAAAAGAAATGCATAAGAATGATCAAACATCCCTCACATTCAGAAGAACAGGTTTTGACACCAAATATTTGCTTTTGATCTTCTAGAAGATTGTCCAATGTCATCCAATCAATGGCTGGAGGGTTATCCCCAATCTATTAGAATTCTACCGAAGAGGGAATGGAAGGTTGTTCATCCACCAACAAAGTCAACAGGCTATAGCAAAAAAAAAATGGATACGTTGGTTCCTAAATGTCCCTACAATGGTTTTTGGGAGGGGCAGGGGGTATTCGATATAGAAGAAGAATATATTAGCGTCAAAGTCCTTTACAAAATAACTGGTATATATATATATATATTCAATTAGCAAACACTATAATGAAGGAAGGAAGGTATTATTGCAAATGAAAAGGGGAGGTGATGATTTGTGTGGGATCTAGAGTTGGAAAGTTATACTGTGGAAACTATTTTAGCCATTCTCAATTCATTGGCAGAATTCCTTTTTTTTTTTAGATCAGTAATATCCCATACCTAAAACAGATTTTTATTTTATTTTATACATTTGCTTGCAATTCTGCCAACACACTGTATAGCTCATTTTCCATTTTCTACAGTCACAGTATAAGCAATGTTTAGGTTGACAGAGTTCCTTTTAGGCAAGGTTGAAAACCAAGCACTAGGAGATTTGCTTCCTCTGGAATGTCGCTTGTCTCTACTGGTCTGTGAGACTGTCAATCAAGCAAGCAAAGACATGTTAAAGGAGCCCATGTTCTTGGCTGGTCAGACTATAAACCTATATGGGAGCACCTGCACAGACCATGCCCATAGACAATGAAAGAAGCAACCGACCTAGTGCTTAGCTTCTTCCCTACTTGCTCACTAATATATTTTAAACACAATGTGATAGAATGATAATTTTAAAGGCGGAGATGTCCATAAAAGAGAGATTATGTTGTAATTTTGGAATTCCTGTCTCTTTCAATTGCTTATGTTATGCCAGTACTGAGTGCACATTAACTAGCAAAACACTTGGTCTACGCATGGTGCTAGCCAAATTTCTACAAATCTTTACCTAAAGCTTATAGTTTTCTAGTTTGTGCTGATGACTAAAGGATAAAGCTCCATAAAGGATACAAATAAATAAAGGCACATCCTCCCCAACACTGTAAATATACTTTTTCTTGTGTAAAATATAGCATGGAGACAGATCCCTGGCCAGGGCATTTATATAACTAAGTTATGACTTTTATATGGTCATCGTCAGCATTAAGCTGTGGACAGAAACCTTCCAACTGCGGACATAAAAAAGTTGCACCCGGGAAAGTTGCTAGATGGAAAAATACAGCTATGTAGAATGCATGGGGGGTGGGGGGGAGCCTCAGAGGAGGCGTGTCAGTGAAGCTCCGCATGGGCGGTGCAGTTAGTTAATTGGTCTGTTCATGTGCAGACTGTATTTTCCACTCCAGTGTCCCAGAGAACTTGGACACCAACACAAAAAACAGGTAGGTGGGACGGTTGTCCCCAATCAGAAGTGTCCCATGCTAGGACAGTTTGGAGGTTTGACAGTTTGGAGGAAAAAATCGCAAATAATATTTTCTAAAGATGAAGCTGATGTAAATTTGTGTATGTTTGGCCAAAAGGTGCTCAGGCACAGCCATGGTGAGGACCATGGGAATTAAACCAAATTTCCTAATTTGCACATCTTTTACTTCCGCATTCTCACCCCACACGATACCGAACTCATTTAAAATGCCAAATAATATTTCCTTATGTTCACCAGTTTAAAGCATCTTTAAAAAAAAAAGCATTTACAGTGTAATATATTGCAAAACAAACATTATTTTCAATATTTATTTACCAAAAGTCCCCTTTAAACATAACTTTTTTCTAGCCTACCAGAAGCTGGTGGCAGTATATATAGCTGTATAAAGATCCAACACATCTAATTGTCTTTAGGTTCTCACTGAATATGAAACATATATTAATTATGTGTGTTTAGGTCTTTTTATTTATTTATATTTTACTTTCGGTAATGTTGAAAATTCTAATTATTTTTAAGACCTGCAGGAAGACTAGCATTTTTTTTTTATACAGTTTGTGGCCTATTTTTTATTCAACACATTGATATGTAAAAAGGAAAAAAAAAAAAAACAGTGTCACAATAATTCTCAAAAAGAAAAACAGAAAAGCAAAACAAATTACAAACAAAATACTGTATATACTGAATGGCGCAAATTGAAACACATAGTTGGGTTGGTACAAAATAAAAATGAATTATTAGATATATGGCTTTTAGATGTGTCTTTACAAAAATATCTGTCTCAGGCTTCTTTCCATAACTTTTCACTAGTATGTTAAGATGTGCTGTTATTGTTTGAATTCATGAATGCAGAATTAGGAATTGAATAAAAGACACCAAAGGGCTCTTTACTCAGACCCCAAGTATGTCCTTTCCTGCTGTTTATGAACTACAAGGACCATCATTCTCTCCCATTTTAAAAGGCAGATATGGGATTTGTAGTTCAGCAGCAGCTGGAAGGCTGCAGTAGGACCATTAGTCCGTAGACGGGCAATTGACATTATTTTTGTCAGTTTGGGGGAAATAGGGCCACCGGGTGACAGATCCCGCTGTTGACCTGGACAAATCGGCCTGGTTTCCCAGTTACCAGGCATGACTTACATGTAAGTTAACTGGATACTGCTTGAAAAGGTGCTATTTTATTAATGCTGCTCTTTGGTTTTCAATGGGTAGGTTGAGTTCTACAAATATTGGTGTTTGGTTAAGTTCTGTGCTTAGGGTCACTCTAGGGATGGAACTAAGAAACATGGCAGTCAATTGCTACACTTTAGGGCCGACTCAATATACAACGATTAGTCCTGAACTGGATTCGGGTCATTTTAGCCAAATTTCATACATATCGTTGAATTCAGGTCCGAATCAGCATTTTGGGCTGTTTGGAAACCGAAACATCAGAGGCGTTCATATCAGGAATGTCTCCGGAGTTACATCATGGCTACCTCGACACTTAGATCTCGATGTACTCCGAATCCTTCCACAATTCAGATCCACCTTTTCGGGCGGAGATTATCAGTGCATATTAAGTGTGCCCCCTTCATGTAACTAAAAGCATGGTACTGACAGTACTTTCATAGTCTGGACATAATAATAAGTGTTTCTAAATTGCTGGATCCTAGTAGTTCAAACACCACTTCACCGATTAAAAATTATTATGTTATTGTTTTAATAATGCTATATTTTATGATTACAAACAGATGTCATATCTGCTTTAGATAATATTATAACATAGACATATTCTTTCCTTCTTACAAACCTTTTTTTTTAATGTTTGTTGTTGACTCTTGACAGCGAATACTATCCTCTCTGTTATGTGATAACAAGCAGGAAACAAAAATAAAAAAAATAATAATAAAAAATAATAAAAACTAAAAAACAACAACTTTTTATAATGTTCTCAATGAGATGCTATCGGGACTACTATGAAAGGATCACTTAAAAAACATCCAAGCCTCACATCTAAAAGGAAAGCACACATCTTCGGCCCCTTGCAGTTTCACTCCAAGTAAAAAATATAGGGATCTATTGCACCTGGCTACAGATTTGGCGACCTGAACATCTCTAGCTCTATTGTGGGGAGGTAACTCCATATCCCCAGAGAGCCAAATACTTCCCTTGCCATGTGCTATTGCCTTCTACATCCAACCAACCAAAGGATAAGCCTCCAATATCCGCTAGGCAGTCACGTCAATCAGCTACCTAGCTAAACCCCTCCCCTTCCTGTCCCACCGACCAACCACCTTTCACTGAGCATCAGACAGCAGCTAGAAACCCACAGGCCACCAAACGTGGAACTTATGTGACAACAAGTGCCACTACATTAGCTAGTGGCAAATTTTCCTGGTTTGTGTACAGTATTATACAATAGCGTGGATCGCAACGCTCCAGCATCACCCAAAAGTGAGTAGGATTCTCTACATTCAATGTAGACATTATTCAAAAAACCTGCGGAAGAAAACTGAAAAAAAAAAAGTTTGTTGTCTTTTTATACTCCTCAAAAGAAGAAAAAAAAATTAAAGAAATGCTGCCAAAGCAGAGAAACATGTGGTTTCTAAACCTCTTCCGAGCTGGCATGTCTGCTATTGAAAGGTTCAAAAGAAAAAAGGAAAAAATAGAGAGCTCCAGGAGTGGATAAGAGTTTTTTTTTGTACGTCAACCACTTTGTATGTATTTTTTTATGACTACACATCCGTGGCGGAAGAGAGGGCAAGGCATGTTGGGTAGTAGAGTCCATGTGTTGGATTTGGGGTCGTAGAATTCCATGTTACTGAGCGCTGGACCTTCACTGCTGACGATTCCACCCGTCGCATAGATTTTTCCGTCCACGACCACAGCGCTATTGGAAAAGGAGGGGAGGAGGAAAAGGACAATGCTATATGAATACCATACATTAATAGTATATTAAAAAAACATATATCAGGAAATTGTAAGTTTTTTCCCCACTAAACATAAGGGGGCTATTTGTAAAAGTCATTTCTGGGCAAAGTTCTCAGAAGTGGTCCAGTCACCATGGAAACCAATGAGATGGCGGTGATCTAAAGACCCTTTTGGAAATTTGCTGCAGAATTGATTTTTGACACATTGGAACTGTTACATAGGATGAGTGTGTAGGGTAAGAACAGAACCTGGAACTGGCTGCAGATTAACTTTACAAACTAATCTATTTGCCCTTAGCCCACTGCCATTTTAAGCTTCAAAAACACACAAAATGTTTTATATAGCTATTCTTATATACATCCTATATAACGTTTCCTATATGTGTCTTATATAGCTATTTCTATATAAATCCTATATAACCTTTCCTATATATGTGTCTTATTTGGCTATTCCTATATACATCCTATATAACTTTTCCTATATGTGTGTATTATATAGCTATTTCTATATACATCCTATATAACTTTTCCTAGATGTGTGTCGTATATTGCGATTCATATAGACATCTTAGATAACCTTTCCTATTTATGAGTCTTATATAACTATTCCTATATAAATTCAATATAACCATTTGCTATATGTCTTATTATAGCTCTGCCTATATACAGCCATTCCTCTACATGTTCCCTATGGATTTTGCTTACTCCTAAAAGACAGAACACTCCCTGACATGGGCTCCGAAATCGGTGGAAATTTCCGAATTTCGGACAGTTACATTCTTTTAGCTGGGGAATTAAACAGAAAAGTGTTGAATAATAAAAGTAAACTAACATAAACATATTTATATACATTTAGAATATATTGATGCATTAGATTATAATAGTATATTTACATTAATATAAGAAATTTATATAAATCATTTGTATTTTATATAAAACATTTTTTATATTTAATGAATTTAATGAATGTATCATTAAAAAACAATTTATATATTTTTACAGATTTACATTTTATTTTAATGTGGGCCATTCCAGGGTGAATTTGGCTATTTTTGCAATAAGTGTATGGGGAGTACTGGCGTTACCATTATGGCAGCCTAACTATATTGGTACAAACAACGGCCCCACTGGAAGTCATCCAGTTGGGTCTGAAACTCGGAGCTATGGTTTTCTAAAGCTAAATCAGAGCTAAGTCAACCCTTATATGCATCTCTCTCTCTATATATATGTTCCTCTAAACATCCTATATAACCATTGCAATATTTTCCAGTATGTATCTGTTCTTATATGTTTCCTATATAGCTGCTCCTATATACGTCCCATACAATTGTCCCTACTAGCATTCAGCATAACTATACATAACTGCTTCTATACACATCCTACATAAGCGGTACCAATGCAACACATATGAGTCTATAACATAGCGTGACAGCTCGCATGCACACAGTACGTATTTTATATTGCACACCTCTATGTAACAGTGGCTGTATAAATCCAGTATCACCAATACAGATCATGAAGTTTATCCTACAGATCATGAAGTACATGAAATTTAAGGGATGTTTTTTTTCCATGTTTGGACATACTGAACCCACATCAGCTGCAGAATATAAAGCAGTCTGACTCCTGTTTTGGCTGCTTGTTCTCCAAACCCATGAGTTGGAAAATCTGTCAGCTTTGGGCTTCGGGGAGCCAGCACCATGCTAATAAGCATTCCTAATTCATTATGTGAAAGCGACGTGTGGCTGTCAGTCTGGCAGTATTCTGCATAATCACAGGGGAAATCCCAGCACAGCGGCGCCCCCTTTCCATCGTCTGTGCTCATCCCAATGAGGCTGGAGAGAACTGCCCAAACACTATCACACCAAACCCTCCATCCAGAATGTCTGCAATTGCTGTTTAACCCCTGCCTTCCCCCACTGCAGCTTAGAAAAAAAATAAGCCTTTTTTAATATTTTCTCTTATTGCTTTTTTTTTTTTTTTAATTTAGGAGAAACCAGAGATTTTATAAATATTTAGAGAAAACTCGAATTCATCGCCGGAGCAGCTGTGGCATCCCATCCGTGGAGTACCGCAGCAGATGGAATCTGACAGTCACTCAGATTGATGGGCTTTCAGCAAGTTCAAATACTGGTCCAGAGCTCGGGAGAGGCTTAACCAATCAAAAACAACGGAATTCTCACCGGGGAACAGGCAATGGCCAATCAGAATGCAGCTCGTAACAATCAAGGTGCATGCTGCTGCACAGTACACATACTGCCAGAAAATAACATTGTTTCAGTTTAATTAATGACATCCTCCACTGCCTTGGAAACCAAAAGAGGGAAAAAGAAACTAACCATAAATTATCACGTATGTTTTGCAATAAATAAATAAAAAGACGTATTACTTATCTGGTGCTTTTTTGCTTTCACCTGCAAAATTAAATACCGGGGACGTCTAACATGTGGTCCAGATGCCAAAAGCATCCCATTCGATAGATATGGCCCAACTGGCCTATATTCTAACCTACAAACATGTAGTTACTGGGGTCTGAATTCATTTAGCTCACAGCACTGAATACCATAGACCAGCGGTGGCGAACCTATGGCACGCGTGCCACTACTGTCACACTGAGGCTTCAGCTGTGGCACGCGGCCAGGTTCAGCTCTCACCGCTTATCTGCTATATTTTCCTTTAGTTGTAGGCATCAGCGTAATAGACTGGCGCTGCCGGTCACCTCCTTCTTCTCCAGATGATTGGCGCATGTGCGTTCTGTGAAGAAGCGTTCAAGTCGGAAAGCAATTAACTGTTTGCTTTCCGACTTGAACGCTTCTTCACAGAACGCACATGCGCCAATCATCCGGAGAAGAAGCAGGTCTATTACACTGATGCCTGCATCTCCAGGACAACGGAGCAGATAAGCGGCGAGAGCTGAACCTGTATGTGTGTGTGCGTTTGTGAGTATAAGTGTGTGTGTGAGTATAAGTGTGTGTGTATGAGCGTGTGTGTGTTTGAGTATAAGCGTGTGTGTATAAGCGTGTGTGAGTATGCGGTGTTGGAACTTTGTGGTCTGCTAATTTGTGTCGGTCAAAAATTGGGCACTCGGGACCATTGCCATAGACCGTATGAGTTATAAACCAACACTTAGTGATATTTGACATCATCTAATCGGACCAAATATGTGCATGGTGACTCATGTTTATGACATCACCTTGTGGCTTGACATGAAGTCATCTACTTCAAAAGGGAATGTATCATTCGCTTTTCAAGCCACAAGGTGTTGGTATAAACAGGAGACTCCACTGAAACATTTAAGACAATCTTTTATGTTTGCTCTCAATTCCGCTACTGTGAAGTAGAGATCACTTTTATTCCCTACATCCGTGGTTCTCAAACCTGTCCTCAAAGACCCCCAATGGCCCAGGATTGAGGGATTACCCAGTTGTGTGTAAATAAGAATCTGTATAACAAACGGTATGGTTCCCCCAGCATTAGGAAACCATACCAGGTGTTATACAAGTTTGAGCCTTAAAGGCATCCTGAACGGCTACAACAAAGGTTTTTTTCTTCCGGAAATGGGCAATTGCGCCATATTTAATGTCTACCAATGTATAAAATAATTATTACCAGCAAAAGAGCCAGTGTGTGCCAGTCATGCACACATTATTGTTTGAAAATTTTAAACATAGCCCCATGTCAGAAAAAATGTTAAATGTTCAAGGCATGGTTTATCTTTAAAATGTGTAATTTAAATCACATTTACTAACATTACTATAAAATGTGTCTCTTTGGAGTTAATGAGAGAACCCAGCTAGGTGCTTGAATGCTTGTGGTGGTATATCAACCAAAGCCGAAAAAAAAGGTTTAGCTAAATATTTGCACCTCCACGTTTGTCAGCAGTTGGTAGATTGATTTTGGCTGCTATTTGTACTTCCAAATAACAGGCAAATTTATCAAACACCACTGCTGAATGGAGCAAACATAAACAGCCAAGTTAATTGCTGAATCACCCACTGATGCCGATGGGAGTCAGCAGCAATCAGTAGATTTTCCAAGTTATGTTACACACCATAAATATTTCGGAAGACAATCAGATTAGTCAACAATATTCCACCTTTCCTTGAACTAATCCGATTAACTCTTCATATCCTGGTTTGCTAAACAGACATCCAGCACGTCCTTGCTTTTATTAAACCCTTTAAATGTTTGCTACTTGTATTTTTATCTTTAGAGATACACCCGGCTGTGTCTCAGAGCAGAGGCAGAGCTGGTCAGGAGGCTGGTGCATGCTGACAGTGTACTAGGGCCACTTAATTCTTCACCTGTGCTTCTATATTAGAAACACGAGTGAAAAAAAAATGTTTAGAGACTATTTACACATAGCTATTGTGAAATTTGAATCAATGGTCTACATTAGTCGGGGCTCTTGTGCTTACTACTCGAAACCTGGGGGAAATGGGTGCTGAGGGTCTGCAGACCCTCTCAGTGGCAGAATAAGACTGATATGAACCATGTAAACAGGTTCTGCTAGGCTAACTGCGGCTGTGATACATAAGAAAGGGCCGGTCATGGACACCCCCTAACAGGATGGGCCTGGGTGTATTACAAACATTTAAAATAAACAGAAAAACTAAAATGTAAATCCACCAGTTGGCCTTACCCTTCCGCTTATTCCTAGTGATTGGTCTCTATACCATACACACACACAAAAAAGCCTACTTTGATGATACAACCAAAGAGCACTGTAGATCCAAGATATATTCTACGCAAACTCTATGAATATCAAAAGAGCAAAATCTAAAATGTGGTTTTTGTTCGATGCTTCTGTGGTACACTGGTCTCCTTATTGTTAAGACCCCAGTGGCCGTAACTTATGAGACATTCCTTTTGAGGCCAACACTTGTTTATTGTAGTCTATTCACTAAAACATTGTGAACTGCCAAGTGAACTGCCAAAATCAGGCATTATTAGCTGGAGAGGAAACATTCTCCAGCTAGCGTATCTATCTAATCAGCTATTAAGGCCTGATTTTTTGCAGTGCATTTGTTCGTGGCTCTACACTTTAGGTGTTTTGCATAAATACTCCAACAACCAAAAATGGTGGGAAGTTAAAAAAAATAATAAGGGGGGGGGGGGGCACATTGACTGTAGATAGCAGCAGTCATCCTTTCTGTATTGAGAAGGAGAGACTTCTTTTTGGATAATGACTCCACCCTTGTGTTTGAAAGTCTGTATATGATTAATGCTTAGATGAAGCTGTTCATATATTGACATGCGTATTTCTCTGTAACTTACTGCTGAGATTACACATTGCTTAATGTCTGTATCATATGTATTTTTGTACCATATATATTACATTATTTTATCATATACATTATATTATTGTATAATTTATATTATATTATTGTATAATTTATATTATATTATTGTATCATATATATTATATTATTGTACAATGTATATTATATTATTGTATCATATCTATTATATTATTGTATCATATCTATTATATTATTGTATCATATATATTAGTGAATCTTATATATTATATTATTGTATCATATACATTATATTATTGTATAATTTATATTATATTATTGTATCATATATATTATATTATTGCATCATATCTATTATATTATTGCATCATATCTATTATATTATTGTATCATATATATTAGTGCATCTTATATATTATATTATTGCATCATATATATTATATTATTGCATCATATATATTATATTATTGTATAATTTATATTATATTATTGTATCATTTATATTATATTATTGCATCATATATATTATATTTTTGTATCATTTATATATTATTGTATCATCTATATTTTATTATTGTATCATATATATTATAATATTGTATCATCTATATTATATTATTGTATCATATATATTATATTATTGCATCATATATATTATATTATTGTTTCATATACATTATATTATTGTATAATATTTATTATTTAGTTCTCCAGATCTTCTTTTCCACTTAATCTCATTACCTGCTTTCATCACAAGTTTTTTGTTTTTTCTCACCTGCAAAATTGCCTTGAGTGGTTCATGTTGGGACCGGCTTTAATGTTCTCTTTCTCTGGGTCGTAGATTGTAGTTGCTCGAGCGTAAGCACCTCCGAGAATAAAGATAAAGCCGTTCAGGGTGACGGCTGGGGCATATTTATTATCTGTCCAACGAGAAGAGAGGATACATCAGTGAGAAGAAGAAAAAACAAAAAAACTATTTAACCAACACTTACAAAGCTCACTGCAACAAAAACATAATCACCATAAACCATGCCAGGATAGGTTCTCCCAGTAGAAACAGCCCCAGCCAATAGGAAACCTTGTCGATACCAGTAGATTGTCTGCAGCATGTGGAACAAATATGTGTCTCTGGAAACATGGCCAATGTTGGCAACTATGTATTTTTTATATTTGCGTAAAGCCTAATCATTTCAATATATCAAAAATATTTAGAATACAGATGTACTGCCTATAAAATCAGTTACACATATTTAACTATACAAAAAATAGGCAGCCAATCATGAAAGGAAGGTCAGGGTCTGGTAAGTATCATGGGAAGGGCAGAGTTATAAGCACAAGAGTCACTTAAGGTAGTATTAAAAATATCCCCAATATCACAGGAAACAGGGGGGAAAAAACACCAAAAAGAGGTTAATTTGCCTGAGAGGACCTGAAACATGACACTTTTGAGTGAAATCCTCAGTTATTAATTAAATTGACTTCAGGCCTATCAAAAAAAACTAATTTAGCTGGATTCATTAGCAATTCAGCTTGGAATAATAATGTTAATAAAAAAAATAATGAAATTACATTTATCATCACAATACTTCACAAATGCTGAACAATGGACAATTACTTTATAATAGGTTTCCACCATAACTGAGGCTATTTTTTACCTTTAATGTCTCATATGTTGCCCCCTCTTTAATGGGCGCCTAGAGGATATTACCCCCTTGTTTAAGAAGCATTGCACTCTGGTGAGGGTTTTATAAAATGGCTGTGTGGCTGCTCACAAAGGATGACATTTGTGCTCTGTAGAGAATCTTCCTTTCATTGTACATTATTTTTCAGGGGTCAGGCAGAGCGATTCTCTCAGCAGCTCTGGATTCCTTGCACGACTCGGCCAGCATTACAGAGATGCAGACGGAAATGGGGATTTGTAATTCTCCTCCATGCACTGTTTTCCACACATCTAAAATTCATCTGTCCTCAATTCCTTGGTACACACTTACTCTGATCTTTGACACACGGATTTAGGATGCCGGAACAGGGGCATAAAGTCTCTGTGTCTGATGTCTGTCTGATTCCTAATGAATGCTTGGAACTTTATCTTCCTGCATGGAAAATATTGTGTGAGTGTAATACAATGTGTGAGTGTAATATAATGTGTGAGTGTAATATAATGTGTGAGTGTAATACAATGTACAAGTGTAATATAATGTGCAAGTGTAATATAATGTGTGAGTGTAATATAATGTGTGAGTGTAATACAATGTGTGAGTGTAATATAATGTGTGAGTGTAATACAATGTGTGAGTGTAATACAATGTGTGAGTGTAATATAATGTGTGAGTGTAATATAATGTGTGAGTGTAATACAATGTACAAGTGTAATATAATGTGCAAGTGTAATATAATGTGTGAGTGTAATATAATGTGTGAGTGTAATACAATGTGTTAGTGTAATATAATGTGCGAGTGTAATATAATGTGCAAGTGTAATATAATGTGTGAGTGTAATATAATGTGTGAGTGTAATACAATGTGTTAGTGTAATACAATGTGTGATTGTAATATAATGTGTGAGTGTAATATAATGTGTGAGTGTAATACAATGTACGAGTGTAATATAATGTGTGAGTGTAATATAATGTGTGAGTGTAATACAATGTACGAGTGTAATTTTTTTTTATTTTTTTATTTTTTATATAAATCTTTTTATTCAATTATTAAAACATACAAACATATAGATCTTACATACATGTGTTTCGCAAATAAAGTTCTATCCAGAGTAGTCCACAATATATGAAACACAAATAGAAAGGGTCTGATCCTCCCAGGGTTTATGAAAAGAGCTAGTATGAGTGTAATTTAATGTGTGAGTGTAATATAATGTATGAGTGTAATACAATGTGTGAGTGTAATATAATGTGCAAGTGTAATACAATGTGCGAGTGTGAGTTTAATGCAATGTGTGAGTGTAATATAATGTGTGAGTGTAATACAATGTACGAGTGTAATATAATGTGTGAGTGTAATATAATGTGTGAGTGTAATATAATGTGTGAGTGTAATACAATGTGTGATTGTAATATAATGTGCAAGTGTAATACAATGCGTGAGTGTAATACAATGCGTGAATGTAATATAATGTGCAAGTGTAATACAATGTGCGAGTGTAATACAATGTGCGAGTGTAATACAATGTGCAAGTGTATTACAATGTGCGAGTGTAATATAATGTGCAAGTGTAATATAATTTGGCAGTGTAATATAATGTGCGAGTGTAATAAAATGTGCGAGTGTAATATAATGTGAAAGTGTAATACAATGTGCGAGTGTGAGTGTAATACAATGTGTGAGTGTAATAAAATGTGTGAGTGTAATATAATGTGCAAGTGTAATACAATGCGTGAGTGTAATACAATGCGTGAATGTAATATAATGTGCAAGTGTAATACAATGTGCGAGTGTAATACAATGTGCGAGTGTAATACAATGTGCGAGTGTAATATAATGTGCAAGTGTAATATAATTTGGCAGTGTAATATAATGTGCGAGTGTAATAAAATGTGCGAGTGTAATACAATGTGAAAGTGTAATACAATGTGCGAGTGTGAGTGTAATACAATGTGTGA
Source organism: Pelodytes ibericus (assembly GCA_036172795.1). Lineage (NCBI taxonomy): Eukaryota > Metazoa > Chordata > Amphibia > Anura > Pelodytidae > Pelodytes > Pelodytes ibericus. The sequence goes on along the minus strand of CM069861.1, from coordinate 198,838,055 downwards.
GTGTAATAAAATGTGTGAGTGTAATATAATGTGCAAGTGTAATACAATGCGTGAGTGTAATACAATGCGTGAATGTAATATAATGTGCAAGTGTAATACAATGTGCGAGTGTAATACAATGTGCGAGTGTAATACAATGTGCAAGTGTATTACAATGTGCGAGTGTAATATAATGTGCAAGTGTAATATAATTTGGCAGTGTAATATAATGTGCGAGTGTAATAAAATGTGCGAGTGTAATACAATGTGTGAGTGTAATATAATGTGCGAGTGTAATAAAATGTGCGAGTGTAATACAATGTGTGAGTGTAATATAATGTGTGAGTGTAATAAAATGTGCGAGTGTAATATAATGTGTGAGTGTAATAAAATGTGCCAGTGTAATATAATGTGCCAGTGTGATATAATGTGTCAGTGTCTGGGATATCAGCTAGAACTATTAACTAATTTCTTTGGTAACTACCTACGATTAAAGGTACAGTATCACCTAAACATTGCTTATACTGTGCATGTAGAGTATAAAAAAAATTGAAAACGATCTATACATTGTACCTATAAAACTGCAAGCAAATGTCTAAATTAGGAGGACAAATGTGTTTTAAATGTGTCTGTGAAGTCTCCTGCTTATGACATCACCTGTGGCTTGATTTGCAAATTCCACATTTTTCAATAGAAACCACTTTATTTGCATAGCGTGTCACAGGTGATGTCATAAGCAATCACACCAGGGTCAACTCATTATCCCCTGCAGAGGGGAATTAAATAAACACCCAGAAAATCGCTGGTCCTCTGTTCTCTGAACTACAGAAGGGGTGGGGAACAGGGTAGCCACTTCAGCTATTTTTTTACTAGCCACATATAACGTTTGCAGGCTGCCTTGCAGTATGTGATCAGAAGGAAATCAGTTAACTAATCAATGTTGTTCTGTGGGATCCACTACTTGATTAATTAATTGATTTACTACTGGTCGCATATAACTGCTACATACTGCAAGGCAGCCGGCAAAAGTTATATGTGGCCGGTAAAAATTGGCCGAGGTGGCAGCCCTAGCGGCCCTCCAGATTTCGCAGGACTATGTTTCCCACGCTCCTCTGGACTAGAACCAGCTTGTCCAACTCTGATAATGGGACAAAGTTCTAAATGTGATGTAATCAGCAGGAACATTCCGTTGGTTTCTATGGTAACAGGACCACTTTGCGAACTGACCTTTATGCATAATTCCCAAGGTCTGCGGAGTTGAGTAGGATCTGTGGGGCTTTTCAATAGTGCAGAACAATTGGAATAACTCAGTGATGCACAAAGGCATGTGTACATGGGGTGCATCTTGGATATACACAGATACAGTGTGGGGCTGATTAGAGGTTAGCAGACAAAAAATACTTTCATGTAGTGTAAGCCAACACTGTATACTAATTAACTGAAAATCCTCTGTGATGTGCCTATGGCTATTATTTTCTGAGCTGACTTGATGGGCTCATTGGTTCTGACTCCATAATAATCTGCCTGTATTTCTATCCAAACCAATGTCCATTTCATCCTCTACTAAAAAATAAAATGTAATGCTACATTTGAACTTTTGTAAGGCTGCCCTTGAGCAAGGAATAAAAAATAAATAAAAAAAAGAACACTACATGGGTAAACTACAGGGGCAGATCGCAAAATACCCTCATTTATTGACAAATTGCCCTGGTGCAAAGGTGCAAGTGAGCAAAAAATGGCGGTGCACTTCCTGAGTAGGTACTATAGGGTGTGCTCTTTCAGTACTGGTCTGTTCTTGGTCTGTGATGTGGCTCCCACATGTTTCTCACCTTAGCTTGTTCAGTTTCGGCCCAGACACGAGTTCCTGGCTCATTGCACTTAGAAGGACACCAGCCATACCACATTGATGAGGCCTATAACATAACCTAATACTGTGGTTGCTGTTTTCCGCATGCAGAGGAGGCTTGCCATGCATGGGCTGATGATGAGTGGATCCAGTCTGATTTGCTGATGGAGAGGTATCCACTCTAAGTGTGCAAGCGAGCAAAAAAAACCACCTCCCCGTTGTTTTCTCACTATAGACTTCTTGCCCCGTAACTTTCTCTTGTAAGTTATCTTAATGTCGTATAAATTCCTGTTAACCTACCCAAGATCTTGTTTAACACAAAGGTTGCAAAACTAAAAACAATATTTTGGTAGCACCACCTGTCCGTGACTTTTCACCCCAGCAGAATGAAGGTCCGTGACCCTAGGAAAGACCTTCCAGACATAAAATTCTGGTAGGATTCGTAGAATTCCACAGGAACAATAAATGATTCCACCAACAACGCTGTGAATTCTAGCCCCACACAACGTGGACCTCCAAAATGTCCTGTTGCGGTTCTGAAGATAGAAATTCTACTCATGATATTTCTTGATAAACTTCAGTGGGTCCTTTTCCATCGTAGCTACTAAAGATCTCCTGGTTCACGGAGATTGCTAAACCCGTCTCATACAACATCTATGTAATGAGGGCTTACGATATGTGAATACATGTCTCAGAGATAACTGAGCGGATTCCATGTGCGCCATAGAGCAGGTATTCAATGTAATGACTTTCGTTGGGCGTGCATAATGGTTCCTACCAGAGCCATGCTAGAAACGATGACCTCTGGTTGACAAGCCCATCAATCTAGTCAGCCACCCAGTCGACACAATCAGAACGCTGACACAGGGGCTACTATTTCTACAACCTGATCTCAGCTGGAGTTATATTTTGCTTACAAAGTGTAGATCATCTCTTCTCCGAACTGAGACTTGGTTCTATATCTGATTTGTGGTGTGCAGCCCAACCCCCTCCCCCCCCGGGGAGCATAATTACACATTGACTTGTGTCAGAGTGAGATAGATTTCCAGAACGGTTACAAAGGTTCAGGGGTTTATTAAACGACCTACATCTTGGATACTTTGTTATTAATAACCTCCTGAAAGGCCGCTCCCCACCCAGGGGAGTTAAATATATATATTTCGTTTTTCCCATTGCTTTTCCACACCACGATTAGTTTCGATATAAATAAGACCATGGTTTAGGTCATATTAATGCCAACAGAAAAAAAAAAAAAAAAAGATAAGTGAAAACTCTTTCCGCAAATGAAAAAAACTGTTTGTTTGGTGTCAACATATGTGGTCCATCTTACTTTATCAAAGAAGCTGAGAGGTGAAAATATAGAAATTGCAGGACAGGGCCGATCCTAGGGTCATGTGCGCCTGGGTGCAGGTTTTTTTTGGGCACCCCAGGTGGGCGTGGCTAAATCACTTACTTCTCCCCTTTGTACATGTCTGTCCCATTTCAAACGGGAGGGGCGGGGCGACCACAACAGATCAAACGTTATTCTGAAGGACCAACACAAACTGTTGTTTTGAATAAAGATATATATTTGGCCATAATGCTGTGTATTGCTTTTATTTATTTCTGCAGTATACTACCATTTCTATGATGCTCAGCCAGCAACATGGGAGGCTTTTGGCTGGCTAGCAGAGTGAGTTTTAACTACCGTTCCCATGATGCCCAACCAGCCAAAGTCTCCCATTAGCCTGACTGAGCATCACTGGAAAATCAGAACATAGTCTCTCTCTCTCCCCTGTACTCTGATGTCTGTCTCTCTCCCCCCATACCCTCATCTCTGTGTCTCTCTCTACCCATATCCTCATGCCTGTCTCTCTCTACCCACACCCTCATGCCTGTCTCTCTCCCCACACCCTCATGCCTGTCTCTCTTCCCATACCCCCATGTATCTCTCCCCCATACCCGCATGTCCGTCTTCCCCATATCCTCATGTCTCTCTCTCTCCTCCATAGTGAATTAAGGTTTTTGAATCACTTTTAAATGATCTTTTATCATTTGTTTTGTTCAGAATTTAAAACAGGTTATGTATGGATCGGACCCAAGGAGACTGTTGGGGTCATGTACTTAGCAAGTGCAGTAGCACAAGTAGGTACAACATGAGTAAGGAGCAATTTGCAAATATTTGTAAAATTTTGTGCTTTTTTTCGCGCCTCGTCCGCTTATTTTTATGTTGGGTGCATTTTTCCGGTTGTGCTAATATATTGCTATTATATCTGCGCATGATAAAGACTTATGCGAATATTTTGTGAAAAATAAATTCTTATTTCGTGTGTGAAAATTACACCAGCTTTTAGCGAGTGCTGATAAAAGAGTTAGAAAAAATATTCGCAAACTTGCCTGTTTTTATTAGCAATTTAGAATATTGTTATTCTAGAGGGTTAAATGTTTAGTACACTGCAAAAGGAGCAAAGAGCAATAATAGATTTGCACATAAAATATATTCGCTTTTTTTTTTTTAGTACATATCCCTCTTACTTAGACCTGCAAGTGAGCACCTAAATAAACCATACCCTAGAGAAAGTAATGTTCTAGTGCTTTGTTCCTTCCTTACCATATCAGTGATATAGAACCAAATATGATAGAAAGAGAATTTAACATGCTAGTAAATGAGCAAAATAGGGTAGATTTATTAATAACTTTGGCACTACTCCCTCTTTCAATGTTTAAATCATATTTGTAACAAAATTCAGCATGAGGTCTTCAACAGAACAAAGCACAGCAGCCACATTCCATCTGAGCATTTTCTCTGTCCTCTCTTCTACTAAAGAGCAGACACAAGACATGAGCCAAGAACTTTGACCATCTGTACCCAACTGCTCTGCCCTCTTCGTTGTCACAATGAATTCTTTCTCTCTCCCCAGAAGCTGTTGGTTGTTCTGTTTTGCGGTCTCTGAGCGAACAGACAATCTGTATGGCCATTAACTAAGCAACAGTAATTAAATTCTTGTGATAAGCCCTGTGAGCAAACGGCTAAAAAATGAAAGAAATAGCAATGTGTTATTCCTGGTAAACCATTTTAGACATAAAATATTGTAACATGGGAAATATTACTAACATTTAAAAAGGTCAATAAATTGACCTGGTTCTGCTGATTAATTTGCATTTAATATGACCATGTCAGTCATGTTACGTTTAGAAGATATCGAAGATATAGATAGAAGGCAAGCGGTAGGAGATTTGCTTCCTGGATTCTGCCCAAGTGAGCATGGTCTGTCATCTACAGACACACCCACTTATTATCAACAAAGCAAAGCCAACTTATTAAAGGGACAGTCTAGTCCCCAAACTTACTGTGGTTCAATTTGAAGACTACTGCTTGTATAATGCACCGGCTTTTTTCCAGTGTGAATTAATGCAGATATTGTGCATAAATCAAAATTTTCATTTGACTCAAGCCCTCCCCCAGTGATTTACTGCAGGTACTCTGTACGTTTACTGCAGGTGCTGCAGCACTCATTGCATAGACAATGAGCATTTAAAGTTTTGCTTCATTTGGTCACTTCCTGTGCTGCTGGAATATAATACATTGTGTGCAATGTAAAAAGCTTGCTCTTGTACACAATTGGATATCTTAACATGGCAACACATTGTCTGATGACATCAATAGAGAGACAGGAAATTCCATTCATTTGATTGAAATTATTCTCATTGCTTCCTGTAGCAAAAAATAAAAAAAAGGACATTGACTCAGCTAGTGTGGGCAGTCCTGGTTTCTTGCAAACTGCTGTAATTTCACAAATTTATCAAACTCTACATTTTTTACATTTTAAGCAATGCAAAATGTAAAACATGCATTTTAAAGTTCTTTGAAAGCACATTAATATGCATTAACATTTGGAAGATGTTTTTTGGGCACCAGAAAATTTTTAACATGTTGGCCTCATTCCCTCTTTAAAGTGAGCATTACCAAAATGCTCACCAAGACATGGGACAGGACAATGTGGGTTTAATTTCAGGATTACTTGTTCCCTTAGCTTCAGCCTGCTCTTTTGAAATGTCCTTGGCACTTCTGAACGAGCGAGAAGAAGAGAGCTGGACTCATGTCAGGTGGTCCATCTGCCACACTTGGCACAGCTCTGCTAACTTAACACAGTTCCTACTAATAACATCAATATCTTCTGGATGCTAATGTGTTATTGAGTTTTTGAACAGTTTTGCTTTACATTATCCTTCTGTGGCTGTTCCCAGCTAGTGAGAGCTAGAATAACAATATGTAGCTCAGAATTTCACGTTCTTCAGAACCAGTAACCATAACTTTGTTTTTAGATCAGTCCCAGTAATTTATTTCTTCTTGTAGACTACCTTAAAGGGACACTAAACGTTACTTTTCACTTGTGCTTCTGATATACAAGCACAAATGAGAGGTTAGTTGTCCCTAGTGTGAGAATACACAGGCATGTACTTTTGATAGTACACAGCAGTTTATCCTCTGACTGAGAGCTGCCATGCTTCCATGAGAAGCAGGCAGCCGTCTGGTCGGCGACTGGCCCTCTCTGCTAGCGCATGGGATCAGCAGCGGGGACCTTAACTAGGAAGCAACTGTTTGGTTGTCTTTCAGAGTTAAACCTAGACATTGTCTGTCTTGTGAATATAGAGAATAACAAATGGTAACAAATTATCTGTACTTTGAATTAGGAGAATGACATGTTTGCGCCTACATATAGTGTCACTTGCATATGACATCACCTTGTGGCGTGATATGCATAATACACATTTGCCAATGAAAAGTACCAGTTCATTTGCATGCCAAGCCACAAGGTGATGTCATTAACAAGACACACCACAGATGTATTTGAAACCTTTTTTTGTCTTGATTTATACACGTGCTTGCACTTCTGCCAACAGAATGTAGAGATCCTTTTGTATTCTCCACATTCAGTGTAATCACCGTTTAGGTGGCAGAGTCCCTTAAAACATGGATACCTTCGTGCCACCCAGTGCTTGCCTTGATAATGGAGTGTCTGCACAGAGTAGCCTTTTAGTGCTTCCATTGTCGGAATGATTTGGCTTCTCTGTAGATTTTTCTTGATAGATTAAAACGCTTTGATGATAATGATGTCAGGAAGGCTTCCAAAGACGGGGACAGTTCTCACAATCACTGAAACTATGTCTCAGGTGGAAATATATGTTAATATTTTATGCTCTTCGCACAAAGAAGCTGTCTAGGAAAAAGCCACGACTGTCAGTAAAATGCAAATGATGTTATTGTTTTAAAATTTACATTTCATTCCAAAAATCTGCTTCCTTCTTGGCCCCCCCAGTCATCTAATATAAACCAGTGATGGCTGACCTTGGCACGGTAGGTGCTTTTCAACTACATATCTCACGAGTCTTGTGACTGACTGAGCATCATGGGATATGTAGTTCCCCAATATTTGCAGTGCCAAGAATAGCCCTCACTGACCGTGAATGTCTAAAGATGCACTCGAATACCATACTTGCCAACATTCTGTATACAGGCTACCAGAATGCAAAGGGGTGGTGTGTATATCTGTCAGACAGACAAGGAAAGTATACTATTCTAGTATTGCTAAGATTGTCCCATGTTTAGATGGTTTATATCAGCGAGGGTTAACCTTGGCACTGCAGGTGTTAGGGAACTATGTATCTCCTGGTTTAGGCTGTGGACATCTGTCAGACATACAGGTTTAAACACAATGATGCCTGTGCACTGGGAAATACACTGTGCACAGGCAGTATGAATGCCGGGACAGATCGGAATTTGACAGGACAGGGCTAAATAAAATTAAAAAAAAAGGACTGTACTGGCAACTATGGGATTGTTGGCAACTATGGCAAAGACCAGGCTTTGGCTGCATTAACTATGTATGTATTTTACAATAAGCTCAACTCATTTACACAAACTAATCTATATACATATTTGGAAATCTTTGATTACATATTAGTGACAATTTATTTGCTATGGATTTCTGGGATTAAGGTCACCGGCCTGGCAAGTCGGTAAAACATTGGCTCGAGGCCAATGATATAGTTATATGGGCACACTAGTGAGGCAAAACCCATCTGTGATACACTGAGCCCCTCCAAATTTAGTAAAGGGGGAAATATGTGCGGAATGACCCAGCTCACTGGGCTAATGAACCAGCCGCAGAATCTGTTCAACCCTCAGGGTTGCCGGTTTCGACTCAGCATTTCATCCTTTCCGGGCTTGATAAAATGAGTACCATTAAGTTGGGTAAATGGTAATATCCCTGTGATGTGACTTGGAAAATGTAATCCTTCTTGGTAAAAAATCCTTTGCTATTAATAATCTAAATTGGGAGGCGGGCATTTTATTTCCAATATGTCCCTGGAAAAAAAAGGTCATTAGAAAGTTTGGTCGTTGGGATGACCTCGCAGGCTGGATTTCCAGGTACAATCTGCCAATTTTGTACCTAGTCACGTTAGAAACCTATGTGTTCCCCATCTGCTGCAAGCTGTTAATATTAGCCTATTTACTAATTGCAGTAATAACAGACCGCGGGCGCAAGCAGTAGAATACTAAAAGTAAAACACGTACGTGCCAATCTCTTTGACAACAGCGGGCAGGTTGGAAGGGTCCTCCCCCGCACACCCACATGTCCCCCGCACACACATGTCACATGCTCCCCTCTGATTGATTACTAGTAAACCAGAGACGTCACAGTTCAGGGAACAAACGTTAGAAGTGTCTAGAGGCTGAATGCAAAACCTTCTTCTTTGTGATTGGCACACAACAGAATTTAAGGAGGTCTTTTCACTGAAAAAAAAATAAAAAAAAAATAATAAGGAACTGACAAGTGAACTGCAAAAAACAGGCATTAACAGCTGAGTTGGCAAAAATTCTCCAACTGACCTCTCTTTCCAAATGGGTTATTAATACCTGATTATTATATTTTTAGTTCACTTATGTAGTGAATGGTCCCCAATGGGCTTCATTCCCTAGACATTGTTCTGTGAATCCAGAGATTAAAACATGATCTCATGTTAGCTGAATAGCAAGCAAATATGTAAAGTAAGTGAAAAATGTACTTTAAATGTGTCTGAGGTCCTGTTTATGACATCACTTTTATAGATAGGTATGCAAGTAGTTTGTTTACATCTTAATCCATATGGATACCTATACATTTGCTTGTAATTCTGCTTTTTTTTTTTTTTATTCTCTACATTTATTTTTATTCTCAACGCAATGTTTGTGTGCTGTCATTTAAATGACAACTGTAGGAAAAAAATGTAGATGTTTTATAAAGAAATTCTTTAATGAGCGAATACAAAGTACCTTATTAAGCCTTCTTTACTCGATATATTTCTCTCAGGGGGCGGACATCTTGTTTAGAATCTTGGATCTGATCTTCACTCACATTGGTTTCAGATGAAGAAAGACCTTACCCATCTGACCAAAGATTCTAAACAAAATGGCTGCCTCCTGGTAGAGCTATATGGAGTAAAGATGGCTCAATAATGTATATAATTTGTATTCTTTCATAAAACATTTATATATAAAATGCCTACACGTGATGCCGTCTTTCAATTAAACACAACTTAATTTTTTGCTACAGTTGTCCTTTAAAGGGACTCAATATTGCTTATATTGTGAATGCAGAGAATACAAAATGATGAAAAATAACCTTTATATTGTGTTAGCAAAATTGTATGCAAATGCATATCATAAAGAGAAAATGAGTTTTAAATGTGTGCTGTGTTCCCCTCCATGACATCGCATGGGGAACCACATCGCAGAAAATAAAATAGACCAGTCAGTGAGAAAGGGAGAGGAAACTATTTTTAGATACATAAATGAGAAAAGGAAAGTAAAACAAGGATTAGTTAGATTAAAAACAAAAGAAGGATGCTATGTAGAACAGGATAAAGGCCTAGCAGACTGCCTTAATGAATATTTTTGTTCAGTTTTTACAAATGGAAATGAGGGTAAGGAACCTTAGGGAAAAAGACTAATGAGTCTTTTGATGCATGTAAGTTTACAGAGGAAGAGGTTTTACTTCAGCTGTCTAAAGTAAAGACAAATAAGTCAATGGGCCCTGATGGGATACATCCAAAGTTTTTAGAAGAACTTAGTGGTGTACTAGCAAAACCGTTAACAGATTTATTTAACCAATCATTATTAACGGGGATAGTCCCAGAAGATTGGAAATTAGCAAATGTTGTGTCCATTCACAAGAAAGGTGGTAGGGAAGAGTAGGGCAACTATAGACCAGTAAGTCTTACTTCAGTAGTGGGGAAAACAATGGAAACCTTGTTAAAGAATAGGATTGTTGAACATCTAAAATCGTATGGATTTCAAGATCAGAGACAACATGGGTTTACTTCAGGGAGATCATGCCAAACTAATCTTATTGATTTTTTTGATTGGGTAACTAAAATAATAGATCAGGGGTGGTGCAGTAGACATTGCTTATCTAGATTTCAGTAAGGCTTTTGACACTGTCGCACATAGAAGGCTTATCAATAAACTTAAATCTTTGGCTGAGTGACAACAGAGGGTTGGTAAAGTATGTATTTTTGCTGATGATTCAAAGATTTACAGAAGAGTTGATGTTCGTGGAGGGATAAGCCAAATGGCTGGGGCAACCTTGGGCATAAAAACCCAAAAGCAGAATATAAAATATTTAATACAGTCCTAACCTCAACATCTGAGGAAAGGGATTTAGGAGTAATAATTTCAGAGGACTTGAAGGTAGGTAGGCAATGCAATAGAGCAGCAGGAAATGCTAGCAGAATGCTTGGTTGCATAGGGAGAGGTATTATCAGTAGAAAGAGGGAAGTGCTCATGCCATTGTACAGAGCACTGGTGAGACCTCACTTGGAGTATTGTACGCAGTACTGGAGACCGTATCTCCAAGAGGATATTGATACTTAATCTGGTTCATGGGTTGAAGGATAAAACTTACCAAGAAAGGTTGAAGCATCTTAACATGTATAGCTTGGAAGAAAGACGTAACAGGGGGGATATGATAGAAACATTTAAATACATAAAGGGAATCAACACAGAAAAGGAGAAGAGTATATTTAAAAGAAGAAAAACTACCACAACTAGAGGACATAGTCAATGATTTAAAAGTAATATCAGTATTACTTTACTGAGAGGGTAGTGGATGTATGGAATAGCCTTCCAGCGGAAGTGGTAGAGGTAAACACAGTGGAGAAGTTTAATCATGTGTGGGATAGGCACAAGGCTATCCTATACATAAAATAGGGAACTGCAGACTAATAAAAGTATTTAGAAAATTGGGCAGACTATATGGGCCGAATGGTTCTTATCTGCCGACACATTCTATATTTCTATGAAAAATAGTTAATTTGCATATCAAGCCACAGACGAGGTCATACACCGGAGACACATATTTTATGCATTTGCTTGCAATTCTGCTAACACAATGTATAGATCTTTTTTTTTTAAGTCTCTAAATTCACAGTATGAACAATGTTTGGGTCATACAGAGCCCCTTTAACATTCATCATTATTCAGGCTGTAGCGAATAAGATCCCTTTGTAATCCTGATAAAATCTCAGATTTTCTAAATCTAGGATCAGAGAAACATGCAGATTATACATGTATTGTTGTTTTAGTTCACGTATTAGAAAAATTCTACAAATCTGTAATATTAATACTAGCTTGCTGGCTGGTACGTACATAGCTAAGGTAACTGTTAATGTGCAATCCTCTCTGCTCACACTTGACTCAAGACTTTCTAAAAAAAAAAAAAAATAAGAAAAGAAAACGTTCATTTAAGAGAAATTGTTTGGGTGGAACAGTTATCCCATTTCACGCTTCTAAAAAACCAGCCAGCAGAAAATTGCAAGGATTTAAGATCTGTTTCCCCCCCTCTGCCTGTAGATGTCACTGCAAGTCAGACACAGGCAGGAGAACTTCATCTTAGCGTACGTTGGTACCTTCTAATTAAACTGAAATTCCACCACCTGTACCGTGTTACCATGTGTATGAAAGGTAACACTGTATAAATAAGGTTAAAAGCAGTGCTGTATTCACTAACACATTCCCAACCATGCTTGGAGACTGCAAGGACACAATAAAAAAAAGAAATTGTTAAAAGTCATAAAAAAAAAACCCAAATCTTAAATCTGCATGGACTTATCCCATGACTTGATAACGAAACGACCTCTATATGTACCTTTCAGCTCTCGGGATCGTCATGTGTAGGAACATAATCTAATTAAGCCTGGTGCTAATGAGGTGCAGGGATTTCCTTTATTAAAAAATAGCAAATACAATCATTGTTATAACGACATAATAATAGCTGTAGCAAGAGGAATTAATAATGGTTATTGGTAATAATGTATTATTAGATTGGGGAATACGATGCACAGGCTGTATAATTTTGCTGGCATAAAGCAAAGGACTGATAATTGAAGATGCAGAGAGAGCAGGTGAGGAAAGATCACAAGTGTACTGTCTCCCCACCCCCCCCCACCCCACCCCCTCTCTCTCTCTGGAAAATAACAGTGCAGTTCTCATCTACTCAGATACTCCACTCGAGGAATAGAGAGTATAAAAGACATTGTGTGTCTGGAATATTTCTGAGAGAGAGTTCAGAGAAGGGCTACTAAACTGGTTCATGGGTTGAAGGATAAAACTTACCAGGAAAGGTTAAAGCATCTTAACATGTATAGATTGGAGGAAAGACGTAACAGGGGGGATATGATAGAAACATTTAAATACATAAAGGGAATCAACACAGTAAAGGAAGAGAGTATATTTAAAAGAAGAAAAACTACCACAACTAGAGGACATAGTCTTAAATTAGAGGGGCAATGATTTAAAAGTAATATCAGGAAGTATTACTTTACTGAGAGGGTAGTGGATGTATGGAATAGCCTTCCAGCAGAAGTGGTAGAGGTAAACACAGTCAAGGATTTTAAGCATGCGTGGGATAGACACAAGGCTATCCTAGCTATAAGACCGGGAACGGGGGACTAATAAAAGTACTCCAAAAAAAAAAAATTGGGCAGACTAGATGGACCGAATGGTTCTTATCTGCCGACACATTCTATGTTTCTATGTTTCTATGTTTCTAAGGCTGGTACCAGGCCACACTACCAGTTACTATTTCTCCAGTGGTAAAGAATACTGAATTAAGCTGAAACTAAAAAAAAAAAAAAAATGGCCTAAAATAAATTCCACCATGTTTAAATTCTTTTAGGAAATAATAACAATTTATTTTTTTCTAATATTTGTGTATAAAATAGATGATCTATTTGTCGCGTTAGCAGAATTGCAAGAAGATGGTATAAAGAACATTATAGATGCGTCTGTGATTGTCTCCTGTTGAAGACCTCACCTTGTGGCACGGTATGCAATGACACATTTCCCATTAAAGTGCTTCATTTGCATATCAAGCAACAGGAGATACCACAGACACAATTAAAACGTCCCCCCCCCCGCTCCCCCCGTTTAATTTATGCATGTACATGAAATTCAGCTAACACAGTGTATAGATCATTTTTAATTCTCTTCATACATAATATAAAAAATACAATTAAAAAAAAGTCTGTATTTTTAGGAAGAGGTTAAGAGGTAGAAGATGTCTGAACTAAAAGTTCTTCCCTGTGCACTGAAAAGGGTTGTGAATTAAAAAAAAAAGAAGCACAATCGCCGTTATACATCATGAACGGCGATTGCGCCTCCCCCCCCACTTCCCGACACTATTTATACCTTACTCCATCTGAAAATTTGTCTGTCTGTCATTTAATTGCATCCGTAAGTAAGTTCGGAAATGCACACTTGTCCATTTGTACAGTGTTTCTCAACTGGCGGGTCCCGACTGAAAAGTGGGTCGAGAGCTGGTGTGGCGTGGCTCATGGATGTGTGAATCAGCTTCGTCAGAAAGTCTAACTTTTGATTGGGGGGAGGAACGATGATGTAGTGATACACGCTGCATTCAACACCTGGAGCTGAGAAGCCCGCTAAGGAATGGATGACGTGGTTTCAGTAATGCCGCTCCAGTAACATAGAAACATAGAATGTGTCGGCAGATAAGAACCATTCGGTCCATCTAGTCTACCCAGTATTCTAAATACTTTTATTAGTCCCCAGTTCCCGGTCTTATAGCTAGGATAGCCTTGTGTCTATCCCACGCATGCTTAAAATCCTTGATGGTGTTTAATTCTACTACTTCCGCTGGAAGGATATTCCATACATCGACTACCCTCTCAGTAAAGTAATACTTCCTGATATTACTTTTAAATCTTTGCCCCTCTAATTTTAGACTATGTCCTCTAGTTGTGTTAGTTTTTCTTCTTTTAAATATACTCTCCTCCTTTACTGTGTTGATTCCCTTTATGTATTTAAATGTTTCTATCATATCCCCCCTGTTACGTCTTTCCTCCAAGCTATACATGTTAAGATGCTTTAACCTTTCCTGGTAAGTTTTATCCTTCAACCCATGAACCAGTTTAGTAGCCTTACTCTGAACTCTCTCCAAAGTATCAATATCCTTCTGGCGATACGGTCTCCAGTACTGCGTACAATACTCCAAGGATCTAACCCCTCTAGGAAACAGCAGAGGCTTAAAATATAGGACATTGAACAAGACCTCAGAGTTGCTTTGTCTACCGTCATCTCAGACTTTGAGACACTTTTCAGGAGCAAAAACCATCTCCAGCTTCCCCATTACTTCTAATAAGTATTCTATGTTTTAATGGCTTTTTTTTTAGCCCTTTCATTTTCAATTGCACTGATTAATGCACTATTCGTTTTGGGAAGAAGCCCTGTTTTTTTTTTGCTCTGTTGCATGTTGTGAACAGCGTGTATATACATTGTGGAATACTGTGCAAAATGATTTGTGGAATAAATTGGGTTGTGACCAAGGACAAATGTGGGTGCAGAGGTCAGCCAGGTGGAGAACCTTATTATGTTAGGCTGTGCTCTTTTTGTATCCCTTTGCTAATACTGAACGTCAAGGATAACTGTTATCCCATATGCTTTCCCAATCGTGCTACAAAGTCATAAAAACAATTCACCTTCAGATGGTCCCCGTGCCCCCGCACTGCTAATAGGAAGATTACCGACACTGCTGCTCATTTAAGGTGAAATGGCATGAAATATTGCTTTCAGGGAGCTTTCTTTCTTCCGTCTGCAAGTTACGGGCGTCGAGAGATGGACAACAATGCCACATAATATGTTGTATTAAGGAAACTCACGGTACAGAGATGTATACTGCCAATAGCCACATCTCTCTGACAGAATGCTACATCTCTGCTATGGATGATATCCTTTGGGACATGATTATACCCAAGCACAACACGCAGATGTTGTCATGTGTCAACACTTAACATTCTTGTCTTAACAGGAAATGTGTGGTTTTTATTACTGAGGCAAACTAAACACAAAGACAAACCAGAGATTGGTTATAGCACTTCGCCCACAGACCCCACCGCTTTAATAAGGTTATTTAGATAAATAATACATAATTATCAGACATTTAAAGTAACATGCATGTCACTGCATGCCAGTGGTCCCACACCACTGCCCCATATAGCTGATTGTTCTTATTCAACCTGTCTTTTTTATACAGCAATGTCTTAGTTCTAAGGGTGTTGTTTTATAGTGCCATGGTGTTATTTTATAATCAGGTTTATTTCCAAAAGAGTCTGAGGCTCCCGGGAGAGGATTCATGTCTAGAAAATACCAAGTCTTCTCTCATGGACTGGCAACAGGTATTATTAAACTCCCCGAAAGGAACGTTCCTGCCGTTTGCTCCATTCTTAGCACATTTTTCAGTGACACGCGCCTATAATACATCATCCCCATTGACCTGATTTTACGATTTCACTGGAAATAATATAATCCAGAGACCAGTAATCGCCATTTCCTAATACTGGTTTATTGTTATGTAGTTAACCCTCTAGCTTTGAGGGCTATTCAGAAGACCTGAAGTGTAAAAATCAAACATTAATTAATATCCGAGTAGGGAAAATTCTCCAACGCAATGATTTAAATTGTGTGAATGTGTAAGTGCACTACAGTGTCAATTCATTTCAATGTAGCAAACTCCTCAGGTGTGTAAATATCCTATAACCGTGCAAAAAAAACCCCAAGGGTTTACAAACAATATAAATATGTATACTGTTTATATTTATTTATAAATATGTATTTAAATTGCTGGCACTGCTATGAAATACAACTTGTCTGTCGATCCAATTCAGCTGTAAATGTCATTTTTTTTCAGTCCACAATAAGTGAAAAACTCCCTTAATTTCTCAACATCTCTGAAGGTCTGGCTGACAGCTTTTAACCTGCATCATCATCCAGTAATAAAGAAACCCAAAACAAAGACGACAATACACAGAACAGTCCCAACATGCTCAATCAACACAGCTTGGTCTAATAATAAACACAGAGTGTAAATATAGTATAGTAAATATATTTATGTATCAATACAGGCAGTACTCAACGGAAAACAGGATCCAAAGGGGGAGAGAAGCCCGTCCTGCTGAATAAATGTGTATATAAATATATATATAAATTAATATACTGATTTACTATAATCTATAAATATAGACCACAGCCTCAATCTAAGAGGGAAAAAGCAGATTATAAGATCTATAATCAGGCCAATATGATACGTACAATTTATGTCTATGGGAGAGAGAGAAATTTACTCATGGGGAAACTAAACAGTGTTTGTCCCCCAGGCTAAATGTAACCCAACATCCCCTGGCTGTTATTAAGGCAAAGGGTAACTAATTTGCTGGATTCTAAGATTTAGAGGCATTTTCCATTTCCCCTGGCTCTGTTTTACACATTATACAACATGTTTTCATTTTAAAATGTTCCAGTAGTTATACAAGGTAAAAACATGGTCAGCCATGAAATAAACCCGATTGATGTGGGTAATAATACTGCCATGTATAACATGATGGCAGGGACCCTACGCTCGGTGGGTTGCAGAGTCTGGTCGGTGAAGGATGTAGCCAAACAAAGCTCTAATTGCCACTTGCACCCTTGATTTAGCCTGGGAATAAGGCAGGCTTGCTTCACACAAATAAATGGCTTCCATAGACAGACTCGTCAGCGCTCTTTAAAAGATAAAGTAAAGATGAACCCTGGTGTCTAATCCTGGCCGCCGCTCTTTACGCGCTATCCCTTTATTTTTCCTTTTTCTTATCCCCTCTATCCAAGGTCAGAAGACGAATATGCCACATCATTAATCACGGGGCTGTAGACAGCAGCACTTTGATGCTGAGATTCTGAGGTACAATAGAAATCTGATAAAGACTAATTCACTTCCTTGTTATTCTTAGGAAATCTGCTAGAAAGACAGCGCAGGGCAGGGGGGGGGGGGGGGGGGAGTGGCTGGGCCTGGGGGGGGGGGGGGGGGGGGACCAAGCACGTCGGATGCCCATACACACAGAAAAGCAGAGATTTATATCATATACAGTGCTTTGCAAAAGTATTCACCCCCTTGACTTTTTACCTATTTTCTAACATAACAGCCTTAAGTTCAATGTTTTATTAATCTGAATTGTATGTGATGGATCAGAACACAATAGTCTAAGTTGGTGAAGTGAAATGACAAAAATTATACATAAAACAATTTTTTAGAAATAGAAAACTACCAATTACCTTCAGAAGTCACATAATTAGTGAAATGATGTCCACCTGTGTGCACATGATCTGCCATTACACCTTTTTTGAAAGGCCCCAGTAACCAAACACTGCCATGAAGGCCAAGGAACTCTACAAACAAGTAAGGGACAATGTTGTTGAGAAGTACAAGTCAGGGTTACGTTATAAAAAAATATCCAAATCTTTCATTATCCCCAGGAGAACCATCAAATCTATCACAACCAAATGGAAAGAACATGGCACAACAGCAAACCTGCCAAGAAACAGCCGCCCACCAAAACTCACGGACCGGCCAAGGAGGGCATTAATCAGAGAGGCAGCACAGAGACCTAAGGTAACCCTGGAGGAGCTGCAGAGTTCTACAGCAGAGACTGGAGTATCTGTACATAGGACGACAATATGCCATACGCTCCATAGAGTTTGGCTTTATGGCAGAGTGGCCAGAAGAAAGCCATTACTTTCAGCAAAAAACAAAACTGCACGTTTTAAGTTTGCGAAAAAGCATGTGGGAGACTCCCAAAATGTATGGAGGAAGGTGCTCTGGTCTGATGAGACTAAAACTGAACTTTTCAGCCATCAAAGAAAACGCTATGTCTGGCGCAATAAAAAAAAAAAAACATCTTCAAAGTTGAAAGCTTGTTCTGTAAATTAAATGATGCAAATCCTCAAACTATCCATGTTAATTCCAGGTTGTGAGGCAACAAAACACGGAAAATGCCAAGGGGGGTGAATACTTTTGCAAGGTGCTGTATGAACTAGTTACTGTAACTATTCATACATGTAGAAGATAGACAATTCATTACAGGTATAATGCACCAGTTATGAAGCCAAGTAGAATTTTGGAATAGAACCAAGTGATTTATTTAATAAATAAATATACATATTTGTATACATCCTACTTCTATAAAGTATTTTAAATACTGTCTGTTTTGTTGTGTTGACCATTTTCTGAAGTTTGATAGGCAATACTAGGTATCTTTTATTATTACTAATATATATAACCAACCTCATTATAAAGGTCAACAATTTCCTTTCTTCTGTCAAATGGAATGCTGGGATCTGATCAGCTAGGCCTAAGATATACCAGGTTCTGATTGGCTGCTCTTAGCTGTTTTTTTTAATTTTTTTATATTAGTAGCAGAGAATACTCAATACCGTATTTACTAAATCCAAGATGGCCACTTGAAGTAGGGTTTCCACCTGGTCAGTAATTTACCGGCACAGTCGGTATTTGGGGTCTTGGGGCCGGGGCCGGTATATGTAATATAATGGCAACTCAAGGCCCGGTATTTTCCTCCCCCCTTCCCCAGCCAGTACTTACCTCATTGCTGCTGTCTCCCGGTGCAGGTCCGTGGCTGTGAGGGAAGCGTGGAGCTCTCCTCTCCAGCCGCGCGGCTTCAATAAAGTTTGTTTAAACTTTTTTTAAAAACAAACTTTATTGATCCGCGTGGCTGAAGGGGAGCGCACAACGCTTCCCTCACAGCCACAGACCTGCACCGGGAGACAGCAGCAAGGAGGTAAGTGCTGGCTGGGGAAGGGGGTAGGAGGGTGGCATAAAGAGCATACTGAGGGGCAAAATCCTGGCATATTACATGGCAAAATCCTGGCATATTAATTGACAATACCCTGGCATATTAAATGGCAATATCCTGGCATATTAATTGGCAATATCCTGGCATATTAATTGGCAATACCCTTGCATATTAATTGGCAATATCCTGGCATATTAAATGGCAATATCCTGGCATATTAACTGGCAATATTAAGGGTCAAAATACTGTAATTTTAAATGGCAAACAAATGGCATATTGAGGGGCAAATTACTGTCATACTGAGAGGCAAAATACTGGCATATTGAGGGCAAAATATGGCAATATCCTGGCATATTAATTGGCAATATCCTGCCATATTAAATGGCCATACCCTGGCATTTTAAATGGCAGTACCCTAGCATATTAATTGGCAATATCCTGGCATATTAATTGTCAATACCCTTGCATATTAATTGGCAATATCCTGGCATATTAAATGGCAATATCCTGGCATATTAACTGGCATATTAAGGGGCAAAATACTGTAATTTTAAATGGCAAACGAATGGCATATTGAGGGGCAAATTACTGTCATACTGAGAGGCAAAATACTGGCATATTGAGGGCAAAATACTGGCATATTAAATGGCAAAACAATGGCATATTGAATGGTTAAATCCTGGCATATTAAGGGCAATATACTGACTTATTGAGTGGCAAAATATTACTGGCATATTGAGTGGAAAAATATTACTGGCATATTGACCAACTGCTCCCAACCACCCTTCATATTACACTAGACCGGGATAACATGCTTGTGAGGGTAGGTGGGCGAGTGGGAAATATTGTCCGGGGGGGCGGGGGGGGGGGGGGGGGCGAGGGAGAGTTTGTGAGAGAGAGAGAGAGAGACAGTCTGTGAGAGAGTGAGTAAAAGTCTGTGTGTGAGCAAGAGAGACAGTCTGTGTATGAGAAACTGCTTGTCTGTGTGTGTGATAGACAGCGTGTGTGTGTGTGAGACAGTGTGTGCGAGAAAGCTTGTGTGTATATATGATATACAAATATATATATTTTATATATATACACACACGCTTCTCACTGGCACGATATACAAACAATATATATCATTTCAGTGATAATCCGCCCCCTTTGTGGCTCCACCCCTCATGGCCCCTCCCTCTTGTAGCTCCGCCCACACATGACCGGTATTTTTTTGAGGAAAAGGTGGCAACCCTATACTCAAGTCATAATTCCTGCGAAATAAACTATTGTTTGGTGAACTGAACATAATATTAAACAGGGTATTGTTTTAAACTGATGCGTGTAAAGGAAATTCGAAGGTCAAAGAGTCACTTTAAATACCATAACTTTTATAATGAGAGTTGGAGTTGAGTATCAGAAGGTATTGTATACATGTTCTCAGTTATCCTATTGACTATTATCCTTTATACATATATGCCACAAAAATGCATACCTCCCAAGTGTCCCTATGTAGGAGATAGAGTCCCTATTTTGCACCCAAATCCCCCTTGTCCTTCTTTTTATTACTTTTTTTCTGGGAGCTCAGAATTTTTGGTTTGTATAACTGTAGAACAGACTCCAGAGCAATAAAACTCCCAATAAAGTGAGTTTAATCGGCAGTAAATGTGTTTTTATATTAATTTGTGTAAATCAATGCTTAATTCTTGTTCTAAATAATTTACACCCCAATTGGCCAATAAAGCCCCAACCATATTTATTTTTATTTGCACTAAGGGTTCACTTAGCGCACCTACCACAACTATTTTTTGGGTCATTTTGACCACCAGCCAACCCCACAAAAATAAAAGTGTCCCTCTTTGGACATTTGAAATGTTGGGGGGTATGTACACACTTGAAGGTAGGTTAGTGTCTAGTGTTCAATTTAATGTGCTTGGTAAATAATCACTAACATTTAAGCACTTGGATTGTGATCATGATAAGGGTTAAAACATAAACTCGACTGAAAGCAAAGGATACACTGCAGTGCAGGGCAAAAGTGATTTCAAATCCTCCAAATACAGAGTGTTCAGTCGCGTGTGATGTGATCGGGTTCAATTAATGGCAGCATAGCAATGCCTCTTCTGCTCAGTTATTGCCTATACCTGCCACAGCTATAATTTACATAGCGAACTTCCGGAGCGGCTTCTAGATTTGAAGTTAATGAAGCGACCAAAGTCGCAAAAGAGCAGGTGAAGCAGTGTAAATAGACCCATATAATTAAACAAGATAAAGATTTGTATTTGCAGTTTTAGAAAATGAGTAAACAGGTTCCACCTACGGATGTAATGCAAAAGTGTTTAACCCCTTGGGTGAGGTGTGAGGAGGCGGTGAACTTACTATCAGGTTTAAATAGGGGGCGATGTAATCAACGTTTGGTTCTAGAACAAGATGAGAACAATAGTTGCGCTGCACTAGAGTCTGCAAACAGGGGCAGGAAGAGGGATTGTAAAGAGGGAGCAGGAAAAAGGATCCAGTCATGAGGGATTAGTTAGTATCGAGTCGATTACGTCAGGAATAGGAAGTAAAAAATGCCTCAGTGAGGACCACCAGGCCCATAATGTTTAAAACATTTAGCCGTACCTGCAAATTACACTGGCGTTTTCCGTAATTCCTTAAAGGAACACTAAACTGTTTTTTTTTAACCCTTTGCTTTCTTGAAGGAAGCAAGGGTTAAAGAAATATGTCCTGCTGGTCCGGGGTAAACCAGACGTATCTTAATAGATCCCCGGGGGTTTATTCTCTGCTGTGTCTAAGCCGCAACACAGCAGTTCCAGGCTGTCGCACACTGACAGCGTCAGCGCGGGCTCAGCCAATCAGAGCAAGGCCTTGCCGCTCTCGGTCAGATCAAGGTCTGCAGAACAGTTAAGGTACCCCCTGCTGATCCCATTTTTTTTTTAAAAAAAGAGTCTCTCTCTCTGTGCCAGCACAAGTGAAAAGTAAAGTTTAGTGTACCTTTAACCCCTGAATGCCTGAAACTGATCACAGAGTAGATCAAGTGCCAGAGACACTTAGCCCCAAACAGAGTCTTTACAGGACGCTCGCCCCTTGTGTTAGGAGGTATGTCCTACCCCCTGACATAAGAATATCCAGTACATTTTAAATCACTTATCTGTGCAAGATAAAAGCAAAATTGGTTCAAGACTAACTGATCCAAAGAAACAAAACCTTGGCACAAACACAGCATTGAGAATGTGATCTCATATACTATTCAGCTTCCTTGCTTATGATTCCTGTGCTTGCTCGGTTGGAAGAATTGCTTCCCTGCTGGAGCTATACAGCCCTCAATGTTCCTCAATGTCAATCGCTTCCATTATAATCCCACTTGATTCTTCTTTATGCTATTTTGGATTTTCCCATAATGGCTCCGAATGTGATGTGGATAACTGGATTAAAATAAAAATCTACTTTAGCAGTATTAAAACCAGCGCAAAAAGGCAAACATAGAAGGCCTTACGGGTTGACATTAAACAAATCTACTGTATCCCTCATGCATTTCTAGGGTTGCCCCCTGGCCAGTGGTGTATCTTGATTTTGTGCTGCCCTAGGCAGACAAAATCCGGGCACCCCCCTACCCAAGCTGTACACCCACGTTACACACCTAAGACATGCCCCATCATTCAGACTCACATCAAGCTCATACTCCCATCACACACACACTCCCATCACACTCAGTCACACACTCCTACTCCCATCACACTCCGTCACACACACTGTCTCCCATCACACACACTCTGACTCCCATCACACTCAGTCACACACACTGTCTCCCATCACACACACGCTGACTCCCATCACACTCAGTCACACACACTGTCTCCCATCACACACACGCTGACTCCCATCACACTCAGTCACACACACTGTCTCCCATCACACACACTCCTACTCCCATCACACTCAGTCACACACTCCTACTCCCATCACACTCAGTCACACACACTGTCTCCCTTCACACACACTCTGACTCCCATCACACTCAGTCACACACACTGTCTCCCATCACACACACTCTGACTCCCATCACACTCAGTCACACACACTGTCTCCCATCACACACACTCTGACTCCCGTCACACTCAGTCACACACACTGTCTCCCATCACACACACTCCTACTCCCATCACACTCAGTCACACACTCCTACTCCCATCACACTCAGTCACACACACTGTCTCCCTTCACACACACTCTGACTCCCATCACACTCAGTCACACACACTGTCTCCCATCACACACACTCTGACTCCCATCACACTCAGTCACACACACTGTCTCCCATCACACACACTCTGACTCCCATCACACTCAGTCACACACACTGTCTCCCATCACACACACTCTCACTCCCATCACACTCAGTCTCTCTCACTCACACACACACACACACACACACACACACACACAGTCTCCCATCAGCACTTACCTTTCCCTGGCAGGCAGGCAGCATGGTCCCTCCATGCTGCCTGTTCGGCTTCCCGGCGATTGTGCAGACAGGTCACGTGACCGGGCGCGCGTATGACGTCAGCACGCCCGTCACGTGACTGTCGGCACTTCCGTGTAGGCACACTGCACGGGGAGCCGAACAGGCAGCACGGAGGTTTCTCTGTGCTGCCTGTTCGGCTCCCCGTGCAGCCTGGCAGGCAGAGCGATGGTGAGGGGGGATCTTCCGATCCCTTCTCACCTCTGTCTCTGCCTGCCCGCGCGGTCTTTTTTTTTTTTTTTTTAAAGGGTCGCGTATTTTTTTTATTTTTTATTTATTAATTTTTAAAAAAAAAAATTATTTTCAGTGCTGGGGGGCGCTGCAGCCCCCCCAAAATTTGCCGCCCTAGGCATCCGCCAAGGATGCCTCGTGGTGAATACAGCACTGCTCACATCCAGCTCATACTCCCATCACACACACACTCCCATCACACTCAGTCACACACTCCTACTCCCATCACACTCCGTCACACACACTGTCTCCCATCACACACACTCTGACTCCCATCACACTCAGTCACACACACGGTCTCCCATCACACACGCTGACTCCCATCACACTCAGTCACACACACTGTCTCCCATCACACACACGCTGACTCCCATCACACTCAGTCACACACACTGTCTCCCTTCACACACACGCTGACTCCCATCACACTCAGTCACACACACTGTCTCCCATCACACACACTCTGACTCCCATCACACTCAGTCACACACACTGTCTCCCATCACACACACTCCTACTCCCATCACACTCAGTCACACACTCCTACTCCCATCACACTCAGTCACACACACTGTCTCCCTTCACACACACTCTGACTCCCATCACACTCAGTCGCACACACTGTCTCCCATCACACACACTCTGACTCCCATCACACTCAGTCACACACACTGTCGCCCATCACACACACTCTGACTCCCATCACACTCAGTCACACACACACACACACACAGTCTCCCATCAGCACTTACCTTTCCCTGGCAGGCAGGCAGCATGGTCCCTCCATGCTGCCTGTTCGGCTTCCCGGCGATTGTGCCGACAGGCCACGTGACCGGGCGCGCGTATGACGTCAGCGCGCCCGTCACGTGACTGTCGGGACTTCCGTGTCGGCACACTGCACGGGGAGCCGAACAGGCAGCACGGAGGTTTCTCTGTGCTGCCTGTTCGGCTCCCCGTGCAGCCTGGCAGGCAGAACGATGGTGAGGGGGGATCTTCCGATCCCCTCTCACCTCCGTCTCTGCCTGCAAGCGCGGCCTTTTTTTTTTTTTTTTTAAAGGGCCGCGTATTTTTTTTTTTTTAATTTTCTTTTCAGTGCTGGGGGGCGCTGCCGCCCCCCAAAATTTGCCGCCCTAGGCATCCGCCTAGGATGCCTCGCGGTGAATACAGCACTGCCCCTGGCCGGTATATTACTGGCAGACCGGTAAAAAATTGGCTTGACCCCAATGTTAAGTCTATGGAGGGAGTAGCATGGCCAGTTATTTTTTTTTTTAAAGAAAAGGTGGCAACCCTACGCATTTTACTCTGCGTAAACATGTATCCAATCCATACATTTACAGCTGGATCATTGTTCAGTTTCAATTGTACCTCAAGATGGACTTCCCATAGCCAAGGGTGTAGATGACAAACACCTCTTGAGATAACTAACTCAATTTAATCTATACATGCTAGCAGAATCCCCAGCAAATGTATGGCTTAAAAGGTACACTACACTTTCATTTACACTGGTGATTCTAATATAGAAGCCAAGAGAAAAAGTATCTGTCCTTAGTCTGAGGATAGACTGGCGTGTAAGTTTGATAGTCAATGCCAGTTTGTCCTTAGACTGGCAGCTGCAATGCTTTCATGGGAAGTAGTCAGTCCGGTCAGCGACCCTCTCTTTCTGGGAGATCAGACCCTCGTTTCTGCATGGGACCAGCAGGGGGGGTCTCTTACATAGATCTGCTTTCTGATCCCTTGCAAAAATTAGAGTCTCCCTCTGCACTAGTAGAGAGAGACTCCGCACTCCCCGATCAGACGAGTAAATCACTCAGGACGATTCTGGGTGCATCGGTCAGACACGTACCCTTTTTATTTACAGAAACCATTGTCATCTTAATTGATTACGTGCTGCAAACAACCATTTAAATCAGCAACGTCTTTGTGATGCATTCTGCAA
Organism: Pelodytes ibericus; assembly: GCA_036172795.1. NCBI lineage: Eukaryota > Metazoa > Chordata > Amphibia > Anura > Pelodytidae > Pelodytes > Pelodytes ibericus. Next base: position 198,812,408 of record CM069861.1, on the reverse strand, counting down.
AATGAGTCGGCCAAATCAACTCTCTGACTTACTTATATCTGTTTGGAACTTGAAGGTTGAAGGCGGAACCCAGTGCACAGCAGCAGTTTTTTGTTCCCCCCTGTGAGCACAAAACCTCAAATAACTTCTCGACTACGCATTTGCTAGCAAAACATATAAACCAGACTCATTAACCCTTTATTAGCAGAGCTGTTGCACAGGGTAAATATTAAATTACTAGCTATAAAACTAAGTTGGAAGGGAAATCAAAGTTTTCATAACTAGGAACATTTTGTGTGTGTCCCCCCCTCCCCCAACTCAGATGAAGAACTTTTCTTATCAAGTCATTTTAAATCCCCGATGATGACTTTTATAAGCAGAAAGGCTTCATCTCCACACATATGCCCTAGAGGCATGCAACAAAAGAGAGCAGCCAAAGAGGGTTTTTTATTATTAGATACAATAACATCTTCAGGTCCCCAATGTTTACCTCCTAACTCAATCTTTTTTTTTTTCTTTTTTTCTATCCCTCAACTTTCCATTTTCTTATTAGATATCCTACTGTGGCTTGCAACAATCAAATTCGTCTTATTATTTTCCTAAGCTGGGAGGGGAGATTCCGGAACAATAGGCATGTTACTGAATGCAGTCACAAGCCTGGAGATGTGCGTAGGTAAAGTGCAAACTACAAGATCTCAAACCGTATTAACGAAGCTCTGGAGCTTCGATCTCCTTCGAAATGTATTATGGCAATGTGTCTCGCGTTTTTTTCTTTTTTCTTTAATGAAACAGATTTTCATCCAAAACAAGCTTCTGTTTTTGGCGACTTGGAGTCTAAATCAGGGACGATGGAGAAAAAGGGAAATTGTTTGTTACCTAAACTCATCAATTATTATCTCCCATATGTCTTCATACCTATACTGTATGTCATCACTGTGGGATGGACATGGCCCAGTCCTTATCCTTAAAGGACAACTGTAGTCAACAAAAATAACATATTTAATGGAAAGCTTGCCTCACGTGTAGGTATTTTAAATAGAATTCTTTAATAAATAAATGATTTATTGAGCTGTCTTTGCTCCTTATAGCACTATCAAGGGTGGCAGACATGTTGTTTAGAATCTTCGAAGAGATTTTCATTCACCTTGGTTCAGATGTATGAATTTCTGACACATGTGACCAAAGATTCCAAACAACATGTCTGCCCACAATAGAGCTATGTAGAGCAAAGAAGGCTCACTAAGGTACTTTATTTGTATTATTTTATTAAACACATGTCAACTTAAAACATCTTCATTTGCTGAAATCTTTCAATTAAACATAAAATATTTTTTTTTGTTTCATACAATAGTAGATAAGTCATTGTGAGTCTCTAATATTCACCTTGAAGCAATCACAATCGCCTGTTCTAGAATCCCTTGACGACAACACAATACTTTCCCACGGAGATAAAAAAAAAAAAAAAAACGTAATTTTCTATCACCTTAGTGCGCAAGCCTTACAAAATCACACAAAAAACTGTGGGGAGGTTTCTTTCAGCGCTGTAATTACCATTAACGTATCTCACCAAAAACGTTGGCACGTTTGAAGAAATAATAAATAAAAAAAGCTTGTTCCCTCGCACAAGGGGAGATAGCAATCTCACCTGAAAGGTTTTTTTATTTCTTATTCCTCTTGTAATAATTATTGAGCATTCCTTACCCAAAAAAAAATCGGAGATATTTGCCGCCGAATCCGTTTCCTCCAGGAAAGCCGCTCTGCCTTGTATTGAAATGTTTCAAACTCAATATGAAGTGCCTGTTCTAGTTGGCTGAACACTGAGGAAAATCACTAGCTGTCTGCACGGCTGAATACATAGCTCTGAAAAAGCGCAAAAGATTTCTGGAATAGGATGCCACAGACACAGGATATTATCATTACTTCTAACCATCTGGAAGACAAACGCTGTAACATTCACCCAACACTTTACAAACTGGAACCCAGCAGAGGCTCCGCTGACGTACAAATCGGCTCTATTTTCATTACAAGATGTTTTAACCACTCCGTGGTTTGGACGGCAACATTGCACGCGCATGCCGTGCCTGTACCTCACAACCGCTGGAAGCAAAGGCCATGCACGTTCGTGTATCTACCAGACTAAGTGTTGTATATTGCATGTTAGGAAATAGTATTACTACCACAGAGTGTTTAACCCCTTCATGACGCAAGGTGCTTGCGTCCCAAACGACGCAAGCAGCAAAACGTCACAAATTGTTCATGGCCACCGATCACAAGGTGATCGGTAGCCAGGAACACTATGGCTTGGAGTACCGGCTACATTTCTCCTGTCAGACTGAGGCCACTGCAGCGGGATCCGAGAACAGCTCATCGCGGGGAGCCGTGATGAGCTGTTTAACAAAGGACGTACTATGCCGTCCTTACGACTTTTAGGCACTTAAAATTAGGACGGCATAGTACGTCCTAACGTCACGAAGGGGTTAACCAAGAAAAAGTACATACAGATATTCTCAGATTTACAGACTTTTTGCAGAGCAGCAAGGGGATGTTATTATTGCCCAATTTGATGGGATTCGTTTTATCTAGGGATAAAAAGGTTGATTTGACCCTGCCAGGAATTTAACCTGCAACACTACAGATTCTACAGATAGGGGCATGAGTCATGTCCAAGGGGCAACAAGTCATGTTTGGCATATTCCTTTTTTTTTTTTAGGATAGCTTCTCTGTCAAATCCATATCCCTCGATCCAGTCTTCTCTATTTTCTTGTCTTTTTAATTTTTATTTAGACGATTAGGTCAAATATTTCAACCAAATTGTATTTATCTTTAATAATCTGCGAGCGGTTCAGCTGGATCGCATCTCAGCACACATGTTTGATTCTCTGAGACGTACGGTGGAAAACTGAAGACCGATGTATGTTTTATCGAATTGCCCATCACTCCTTGGAATGTCTGAACGGTGACATGTCTTGGTCATAGCTACACAAAGTCATCCGGCAAGAACAGAAGCACACCTCAATGCTTAATATTGACTTCAAAGAGGTCATTACAGCTTTAATTCCTTAATCTATGATTGAACATGCCATGCTGCCCTATGATTACCTAGCCAGAAGTCATTAATATCTCACAGGCATCTCTCCGAGGCTTAACATACTAAACATAGGGTTACTTGGCTCTGCAAACAACGCTTTAGAAGAAAGCTTCTTTTCGGCAAAGCTCCGATACCTCCGCTGTAACTCAAGCCACATTAAACGTTATTTTTGCTATTAACCAGCCAGCCCCTTGAACAGACTCAAGGGTAATACACACACAACCTTGCATAACCAACAGAAAGCAAGGGCTTGTGGTCCAAAGCTCAGGCTGGGAATCTTTAAGCAACATTAATCCTCTCTCCCGTCTGATCCTACCTTAATATCTCATGAAATAGCATTAGCTCAGGGGTGCTCGGGGAAAAAAAAAGGAGAGTTTTGGGATGAGGCACATCTAAATGACACTTCAGTAAAATGACAACGCAGTAAATGGTCTTTTTACAATTAACCTCTACACTGCCGGGCTAGTAGGGTTGCCAAAAATACCGGCCTAGGTACTGTCTCTATAGACTTAACATTGGCCTGATGGCAATTTTTTACCGGCCTGCCGGTAAAATACCGGCCAGGTGGCAACCGTACGGGCTAGTCCGGGGTTGCTTTGCACTTGCTCCGGGGTATAATAATGCAAACTTGTTTCATAGGAAAATGAAAATGTGAATATATACAGAAAAGGCTCTCAATAAAAGATTGTAAATAAAATAGATTTTGTGTTGCATATCTACATCATTTTCTATAGCTTTAAAGGCCACACACACACACACACACACAAAAATGTGACCTCTATGGCAAATGTTGTGCATTCGTCTAGCAGACCTCCAAAAAAGTGCTAATGCAGATTTTCACAAACCTTTTCCACCAAAGAACCACTAGAGACCGATATTTGGACTGTACCTAAAGACCACAGAGGTTCAGGTGGTTTTGGGTCATGCAAGTTGAAGGTCCAGAACATCGTGAGAACTTAACAAGCAAGGTCTTGTTACTAGTGGGGTAGCACAGGGATCTGTACTTGGATCCATTCTCTTTAATATTTGTATTAGTGATATTGCAGAAGGTCTTGTTTGCAAAGTATATCTTTTTGCTGATGACACAAATACTTGCAGCAGGCAGGGGCGTTGCTAGGTCTTCGGATGATCTGGGGCTAAAGCCCAGATGAGCTCGGTCACACACACTGCGTCTCTTTCTCACACACGCCGTCTCTCTCTGTCTCTCTTTCTCACACACACCGTCTCTCTCTGTCGCTCTTTCTCACACACGCCGTCTCTTTCTGTCTCTCTTTCTCACACACACCGTCTCTCTCTGTCGCTCTTTCTCACACACGCCGTCTCTCTCTCACACACACCGTCTCTCTCTGTCGCTCTTTCTCACACACGTCGTCTATCTCTCTGTCTCTTTCTCACACACGCCGTCTCTCTTTCTTACACACACCGTCTCTCTCTCTCTCTCTCACACACGCCGTCTCTTTCTGTCTCTCTTTCTCACACACACCGTCTCTCTCTGTCTTTCTTTCTCACACACGCCGTCTCTTTCTGTCTCTCTTTCTCACACACGCCGTCTCTCTCTGTCTCTCTTTCTCACACACGCTGTCTCTCTCTGTCGCTCTTTCTCACACACGTCGTCTATCTCTCTGTCTCTTTCTCACACACGCCGTCTCTCTTTCTTACACACACCGTCTCTCTCTCTCTCTCTCACACACATCGTCTCTCTCTGTCTCTCTTTCTCACACACGCCGTCTCTCTCTGTCTCTCTTTCTCACACACGCCGTCTCTCTCTCTCTCTTTCTCACACACACCGTCTCTCTCTGTCTCTCTTTCTCACACACGCGTCTCTCTGTCTCTCTTTCTCACACACGCGTCTCTCTGTCTCTCTTTCTCACACATGCCGTCTCTCTCTCTGTCTCTCTTTCTCACACATGTTGTCTCTTTCTCACACACGCCGCCTCTCTCTCACACACGCCGTCGCTCTCTCTCTTTCTCACACACGCTGTCTCTCTCTCTCTTTCTCACACACACCGTGTCTCACTCACACACGCTGTCTCTCTCTCTCTTTCTCACACACGCTGTCTCTCTCTCTCTCTTTCTCACACATACCGTCTCTCTCTCACACATACTGTCTCTCTCTCTTTCTCACACACACCGCCTCTCTCTCTCTCACACACACACCGTCTCTCTCTCTCTCTCTCTCTCTCACACACACCGTCTCTCTCTTTCTCAAACACAGACACCCTGAGACACACTCACACACATACACTTAGGCAAACACCCTTAAACACACTTACGCAAACACCCTTACACACACACCTAGACATCCTGACACACACATTGAGACACCCACTCACACACATTGAGACACCCACTCACACACATTGAGACACCCAGACGCACCCATTGAGACACCCAGACACACCCATTGAGACACCCACACACATTCACACACATTGAGACACCCAGACACACACTTACACACATTGAGACACCCAGACACACAGTGAAACACCCAGACACACACTTACACATATTGAGACACCCAGACACTTACACATATTGAGACACCCTGACACACACACCTAGACAGCCATACACTTACACATATTGAGACACCCTGACACACACACCTAGACACCCACACACAGTCACCCATTTCTTCTATTATTATTTTTTTTTACTTACCTTATAGTTCTTCCGTTATCCAGGATCTTCTGCCGGATATCCACTGACTTCCGCCGAGCTGCTCTCACAGTGCGTCGAGGGCGGAGCTTGCTCCCGTCGTGCTGTGGTCTGTATGGCCAGGAGTTGCGGTCACCACAGGCACTTGCCTGTGGGCCGCACCTCGAGGAGGAGGGGCTAGGGAGAGAGCTCCCTATAGCAGCCTCTCCTCCCGATCGGCCCTCACCCCCACGTGAGGTTAATCCTCCGATTTTGGGACCATGTCCCAGACGGAGGAAAGCTAAGCGGGGGATTTTTTTTATGAAGGGGGGACTCGGGGCTATAGCCCATGTAGCCCCCCCCCCTTAGCGACGCCTCTGGCAGCAGGGTTGAGGTTCTTGGAGGGATTAGCCAAAGGGCAAATTACTTAGCTAAACTAGAAAAATTATCACTGCTGTGGCAACAGAGATTTAAGTGCAGGATAATGCATCTTGGGCATAAAACCCCAAAAGCAGAATACAGAATATCTGAGTCCTAACCTCAAAATCTAAGGAAAGGGATTTAGGAGTAATAATTTCAGAGGACTTATAGGTAAGTAGGCAATGCAATAGAGCAGCAGGAAATGCTAGCAGAATGCTTGGTTGTATAGGTAGAGGTATTAGCAGAATGCTTGGTTGTATAGGAAGTTGTATTAGCAGAATGCTTGATTGCATAGGGAGAGGTATTAGCTGTAGAAAGAGGGAAGTGCTCATGTCATTGTACAGAGCACTGGTGAGACCTCACTTGGAGTATTGTACGCAGTACTGGAGACCGTATCTCCAGAAGGATATTGATACTTTGGAGAGAGGTCAGAGAAGGACTACTAAACTGGTGCATGCATTGCAGGATAAAACTTAGGACCTTAACATGTATGGCTTGGAAGATAAACGAGATAGGAGATATGATAGAAACATTTAAATTCATAAGGATGTAGGTGGAGGAGGAGAGTATGTTTAAAAGAATAAAAAGTAACCACAACTAGAGGACATAGTCTTAAATTAGAGGGGCAACGATTTAAAAGTAATATCAGGTAGTATTACTTTACTGAGAGGGTAGTGGATGTATGGAATAGCCTTCCAGCAGAAGTTGTAGAGGTTAACTCAGTGAAAGATAGTCATAAGGCTATCCCAGATAAAAGATAAGGCCAGATACTAATAAAAGTATTTAGAGTATTGGGCAGACTAGATGGTTCTTATCTAGTGACACATTCTATATATCCTTTTGAATTGCCCTGTTCATAATGTATCCAGGGATAAACACTTACTTTACTGGGTTTTGTATTAGACATTTTAATGATGTCTTGTGGAACCTTCACAGACCTTTCCATTGACACTGGTGACCTTCTATGGACGGTTTGTCTATTCCTGACCACATCTTGACTTGAGAAGCTTTGTACTTGAGGACCTAGTGCAAGCTGTATGACTAAGACAGATACAAGCATGACCGACCATCCATAGGGATCAAATTTTCATTTAACCCTCTTTAAGTGTCTTGCATAAGTCCAGATCTGGATCATTAGAAAAGGTTTCATCAACCAGTAGTGTTTATGAAACTTTACTACCCCCCCCCCCCCCCCCGCCCCCCAAGATTAATAGTTTTTCTTCCAACCGTGAGCTGGCAAGTCTGCCTGATTTGCATATTTCTAACTACAGATAATATCCTACGACACATCCAGCTGTGCAGATAGCCTTTAACATCAGCCGGCACACATTCAACACAGGCTACCTATCTGCCACGGCACTTAAAGGATGCAGCACACAGATAATGACTGTAGCTCTGAATTTCCGATCTCAATGTGTAAATTATATATCAGTAGTTGCCATTATTTTACATGGTAGGGCATTTCCAACTGTCCAACTTCTGCATGGAAAGTGTTCAATCTGTGATTGCATTTAGCACAAATATGTGTAGCATCCATTGCAAAGCATTATGGGGATTGGAAACACACATGAATAAAAATACTGCTAGCATGACATGGGCGGCCTGGTACAGAGCACTGTCACCCGTTGGACTGTCCTTATTTTGTACTGGGCAGGAGTAGTTTCCTGTACTGCCTGTTGTTAAAAGAGATAGAAAATGGGAGCTATTCACTAACAGTCAGGAGCAAGTAAATTGCAGGTGAGAGGAACATTTAATTTTGTCGAATTAGCTATGCAATGTGCAGGGACCAGCAAAAACAACAGAGGATGCTCTGCCGAAAACATTGCTAGTGCTTCAAAGATTTAACAATGTTTTTCTTGAAGGAGGAATGCTGTAGGTCAGCCCTGAACCCTGCATTGTTAAATACAGGTAAGCCGCTCTCTATCTCCGGAATGGGGGGATCCACTCTAACAGATCACGTTCTTTTACCTCTGTTTGGTTCCTACTGTGTGTTCATTCACAGAATCTTATCTGACAGTATCTCTTTTGCAATAAAAATACATTTTGAAAAAAAAAATGTTTGTGGGTGTTTTAGTTCTTGTTCATTGGGATTATTATAAGGTGTAATAAAGGCTTTGTGGCAAGCAGTCTCTTTGATACCCCTAATCACAAAATATAAAGGTTCCTCTATATCACCTTCATCTTCAGAGATTGTGACACGTCCAGTGTCAGTGTGGTTTAATGTATTTTCCATATTACGCTGTCTGGATGCTCAGGTACTAAGGCAAGATTAATCATATGCTGGAGATGTGTAATTCATGGTGTAATGTGTATCATGCTTGCCGGGGGGGGCTGATCATACATTATTCCATAGTTCAGAGAGCATGCTGCCACAGGGGGGGAACATGCAAAGACGTTTGCGAATATGTCTGCTGACAAATTTTACCCTCATTTATCAGGCTGTGGTAATCAATACAACATGGAATCCAAAGTCAAATACCATCTCTTTATGAAACATAAAGCAGAATATTCTCCGTGGCTGTTCGAGGAAGCACACAGTTTACCAGTTTATAAGGGGGAGGGGGGCTCAGAATGGAAAATAAGAATGCAGGAGCTGAAGCAGGTAACCCTTCCTTCTGATCATGACACAGAGAGTTTGCATTCTAGCAGACTATACCATGTACCAATCATACTCCCACTGCACAAGCAGCCGGCACTCTTACTGTGTTACGCTGAAAGAACAGGTTTGTAGCATTTAACAGCCAATCACATTGTGTTTGTGAAGGAGCCAGGAAAGAGGTCCATCTTTACAGCTCTGCATAAGATATTTCAAAAATGTGTAGGATCCTTGGCTCCTGGGATTTGTCCAGCTCGGAGGTACAGGTTGGATGGAGGATGATTTAGATCTGTTTGATATCACAGAATGTGCCAGGGCAGCTGTCAGAATATACTGTGAGATTCCTACATACATGTCCCTATCAGACAGACTGTACATTCAACAGGGGAACGCAGCCTTCCGCACTCCAGATGTCTCCAATAATGCAGTTACAGCCGTAATGCTGGCAAAGCATCAAGGGAATTGTAGTCCACAACATCAGGAGTGCCGAAGGTTGCAACCTGGTCTATACCATCGGAGGTAAATGGAAGGAGAAGCTGCTCAGTTTTCTGCCTTTATATCCACATGGGGCAAGTTAGTTTTTCCTTTGACAGTTTTTTTTTTTTAGAGAGGGAGGTTATACGAATCTTAATTATATTGTAAACCTTTAGTAGGAATGATGGGGATGGAGGGAGGGTGGGTGAAGGACTATGATTGGCTGAGATTCTGTACTGTCCAAATTGGGGATTTAAAGGTAAACGGTACATGAGTAGATGTTCGAGGTTGAGGGTCCCGGAACAATGAATTAGAACATTACATGTTTTTCAGCCAATTGCTTCTCTCATTCCATTCTGATCTGACTTTTAGAATGTCTTCTTATCTTTACAGAGTTGGAAAAAGAATGTCACCCGTGCAGGGTTCTTACCTATCATGGGTGATTCTATAAAACTCCAAGTGTTCGTCTGTGGCACGTACGACTGCAATACCCCAGCTGCTCGGCCTGCTTCATTCACTCCTCCGAACACATAAATCTTGCCCCCGCAAACTGTGGCTGCTGCGGAGTGGACTGGTTTAGGAAGAGCGGCTACGGTTTCCCACTGGTTGATGATTGTATCATACCTGAAAAAAGAAATAAAAGACATTAATATTAACAGAACATCCTTTTATTGAAGGTACAGCACAGGACGGAGCTACTGGCAGAACTGGTGATACTACACACTTGGACACGCCAGAAGAGAGGGAGCCGTTCCCAAGATGGAACTCAAATTCTCAATAAGATGAAGAACTTGTCCCTCCTAGAGGGTCTTTATAGTAACGTTCCCTTGCAGACCCCCTACAAATTGAATAGTGACAAAAAGAATTTGTGGCCGAATGGGACTACAAACTGGCTAAGCATTACTGGTAATATAGTCCACACACTGGGTGTGCCACAATATTGGTATGTTAGAGGCGCCAACTTCTTGTTTAGCTACTCATGTAAAAACCATTTTTTAAATTAATTTCCCTGATTAGACATTTAGAGGGACATTTTTGAAACTTTAGGCAGCTGCTGGAAAGGCAAGCAAGCTCTTATCAAGGTTAAGCAGACAGGATCAGAACAAATATCTGCCTCTTTATTAATGCAATATACTCTTTTGCCAGAGGCTCAAAGAAGCAAGGTGAATGGTTAGAGTTAGGACCCACCTAGGGGGGTCTGCCTTGACGTTGGCAGGTGGGCTCATCCTCTCATGGCCATTGGAGGTAACTAAAAACCTCCATTTGTTTTAAATGCATAGGGATAAAGGAGAGAGCGCAGGTAACTTGTTTTTCTTTTGTTTTTACTATATATTGGGGCTGATGTGTACTGTAGTCATTGCAGCCGCCCAGTGATGGGAGTGAGCGCAGGACTCTTCTTTATGTATTTGTATCCAATTTTTGTATTACTCAGCCTTGTTACAATGCAGCAGCCCATCCCATGTGTTCCCTATTAAGGGTTAATAATGTATAGGGGTGTAAATAAACAACACCCTTTTCTGTCTCATTAGAGATTTTTGCCAGAGGCTCAAAGAAGCAAGGTGAATGGTTAGAGTTAGGACCCACCTAGGGGGGTCTGCCTTGACGTTGGCAGGTGGGCTCATCCGCTCATGGCCATTGGAGGTAACTAAAAAACCTCCATTTGTTTTAAATGCATAGGGATAAAGGAGAGAGCGCAGGTAACTTGTTTTTCTTTTGTTTTTACTATATATTGGGGCTGATGTGTACTGTAGTCATTGCAGCCGCCCAGTGATGGGAGTGAGCGCAGGACTCTTCTTTATGTATTTGTATCCAATTTTTGTATTACTCAGCCTTGTTACAATGCAGCCGCCCATCCCATGTGTTCCCTATTAAGGGTTAATAATGTATAGGGGTGTAAATACACAACACCCTTTTCTGTCTCATTAGAGATTTTTGCCAGAGGCTCAAAGAAGCAAGGTCAATGGTTAGAGTTAGGACCCACCTAGGGGGGTCTGCCTTGACGTTGGCAGGTGGGCTCATCCTCTCATGGCCATTGGAGGTAACTAAAAACCTCCATTTGTTTTAAATGCATAGGGATAAAGGAGAGAGCGCAGGTAACTTGTTTTTCTTTTGTTTTTACTATATATTGGGGCTGATGTGTACTGTAGTCATTGCAGCCGCCCAGTGATGGGAGTAAGCGCAGGACTCTTCTTTATGTATTAATATACTCTGTGTGTTTTGAGCACCAGTTCCAAAGAGGTACATCATGGAACTGGAACCTCTTCAGAGATGGGAACAACATTGATTACAGCAAAGGAAGACGTTAGCCTCTCCAAATTGGGACTGATTTCTATAGAGAAAAAACTCCAGAGTGGGGATGTAATGGCCAATTAGAAATAATAAACACGATGACGTTTCTGGGGATCTCTTCAAAAATCAAATATTTTAGATTGAGATTGGAAGAAAGTAACTATCAAAGCCAAATAGGCTTCTTTTCTGTTAAATTGTGGAATACAATGTCAAGTGAATTTATTTTTTCAGATTCAATCAATATGTTCAATCTCTCTCCTTTTGAGATGGAATTAAAAGAAACAAATAAGGGTGAGCTGAAAGGTTGAATTTAGGATTACTTGTCTATTTTACACTGTTAAAGATATTAAAAAGAAATCAATGCACGCTGATTTACTGAGTCAGTGTAGGCACGGTCTATGAAAGTATAGGTCTGTTTGACTAACAGTGTGACAGGGTATTGTGGGTTCGTCATTCGGCAAACAAGTCATGCTCACAAACACAGATTCTAGGAGTCAAGTTTCCTAGTGCTTAGTTTCTTATGAATGACACATGAGAGATCCAAACGTTAAAAATGAATCAGCACAACAGTGGCAATATGTTAAATAATTTTAAATGTTGGTTTTATTCCTTGTTTCAGGCATTTGTGTAAATGATAATCTGGCACATGTGTTTGCTGAAGGCTTGGGTTTCACAACAGTGCATTTTAAAGGAGTGTAATTAAGAACAATAATAAAATAAATGAGTATGATGATAATAATGATCCTGAAGTCCTTTAATTCTGTAGGCAAATTGAACAGTGTGTGACAACTGATAATTAAAAGTGTATATTTAGTAATAAAATGCTACTGCATGTACGTGCTGTCTTTAAAAAAAAACACAATAAAAGAGCAAAAGTACATGATGGGTCTACAAAGCATGCAGATTATTTCAGTGGGTATCCAACAGAGACGAAAAAAATATAACACCAGAGGCAGAATTGGGGCAAAGTAACATATTTAGAGCAAATCAAAGGAATATCTAATTGGTTTCTATAGTAATTAATCCAAACGTAGCATCTTGACCTACATTCACTTTTTAATGAACATAACAATGTGTCATTTATTTATTAAGTGCCTCGCTCTATAGCTGACTTGGGTGGTCTTGAACTGAACGCATCACTGAGCCCTCAACAAATATGACTGATCACATCACAAGTCACAGCCTTTTGCCTTAAGTTGAGTCCTCCTTGGCTTCAAAAGAGACCTTGTTTTGGAACTGTACTGCTGTCAACACATTTTACATATGTGCAATGCTTTCGCCATTGATTAAAGGGGGAAAAAATTATTTCAAGGTAATTAATGCAAAATCTAGGCATAAAAACCTACAAATGCACATCAATGGTTAAAGTCTCAGCTTTAATCTGAGGTTTTTTTTTTACATTTTCTTCTTCCAATAATGGTCCTTTAAATCCATATTGACCTTTTATGATACTAATCTTCGGAGAAGTGGAGAATTATGGGACTACGTGGTATTTCTCCCCGAAGTGTCCTCTAATATCCTGCTAAGAAAATGTGAAATTAATCAAAATCTCTTGGCGGTTGCTTTTGAGATGTTGTAACAGCAGATTAGATGGATCATTTGACTGTCATTCGATCTCGCTTTCCATGCTTGAAGCACAGCTGATGCCGGTCCACTCCAGCTACCTTGTTATCCTATACCAGCTACCAGATGTGACCCTTGATTTTACCCCTCCAGAGATCGGTAATGTTTTCTCTTCATGGTAGGGCTCCCATCTGCACGGGTACCATTTAATGAATAACTCTGCAGTAGTCAAATGCTAACATTCTAGAATCCTTTAAGGTATAAAGGGAAGAAGAGTCCATAGGAAACTCATTTGAGCCAATCATAACATTCCTGTGCCGGATTACGAGATGAACAGTACTGATAGACGTTGGCAGCAGATCTTTGCAAAAAGTAGTTTCATTACTAGGTCTGTGGCAGTTCTTTAGGATTGGATTAATGCATTTTACTCTGTATGTGGCTGTTCTTCAGGTTTGGATTAATGCATATTACTCTGTATGTGGCTGTTCTTTAGGTTTGGATTAATTCATATTACTCTGTCTGTGGCTGTTCTTTAGAATTGGATTTAAGCATATTACTCTGTATGTGACTGTTGTTTAGGTATGGATTAATTCATATTACTCTGTCTGTGGCTGTTCTTTGGAATTGGATTTAAGCATATTACTCTGTATGTGACTGTTGTTTAGGTTTGGATTACTTCATATTACTCTGTCTGTGGCTGTTCTTTAGAATACGATTTAAGCATATTACTCTGTATGTGACTGTTCTTTAGGTTTGGATTAATGCATATTACTCTGCATGTGACTGTTGTTTAGGTTTGGATTACTTCATATTACTCTGTCTGTGGCTGTTCTTTAGAATACGATTTAAGCATATTACTCTGTATGTGACTGTTCTTTAGGTTTGGATTAATGCATATTACTCTGTTTGTGGCTGTTCTTTACATTTGGATTAAAGCATATTACTCTGTATGTGGCTGTTCTTTAGAATACGATTTAAGCATATTTCTCTGTATGTGACTGTTCTTTAGGTTTGGATTAATGCATATTACTCTGTATGTGGCTGTTCTTTAGAAGTGGATTAATGCATATTACTCTGTATGTGGCTGTTCTTTAGAATTGGATTAATGCATATTACTCTGTATGTGGCTGTTCTTTAGAAGTGGATTAATGCATATTACTCTGTATGTGGCTGTTCTTTAGAATTGGATTAATGCATATTACTCTGTATGTGGCTGTTTTTTAGAATTGGATTAAAGCATATTACTCTGCATGTGGCTGTTCTTTACATTTGGATTAAAGCATATTACTCTGCATGTGGCTGTTTTTTAGAATTGGATTAAAGCATATTACTCTGCATGTGGCTGTTCTTTACATTTGGATTAAAGCATACTATGCCTTTTGCAAAATCAAAGACTTTTCCCATTTATTTGTTTTCCATTTCTTTCTTTAATGCCTTTACTAAGATTGCAGCTTTCCATATCTTTTTTCCCCCTGCTTTTATGTGTTGTTAGCTATTATTTACCCAGAAGCACAGAGTCTGCATCATCGGTTTTTAAAGGTTGTTTATGATAAAAAAGTGAAAACACAAAGTAGGCAGTAACCCTAAATAAAAGTGACAGGGAAGGGAATTAAGATGCTACTACAGCCAACAATGACGCCCAGTAATGACCTGTTAAAGGATGATTAATAAATGGAGACTGCCTAGACATGAAAATAATTTAAAAGAAAAATCACTGGGCTGATAAACATAGATTATAGCACGTGTATTTAGATGAATAAAAATCAGCATAAAAAAAGTATCCTTTTTTGCTATCTTTACATATAGGGTTGCCACCTGGCCGGGCCTGTAAAAAATTGGCCTCAGGGCAATGTTAAGTCTATGGAGACAGTAGCAAGGCCAGTATTTTTCTAAAGAAAAGGTGGCAACCCTATTTATATACTTCACAAGACTTAACAAAGAACGTCTTGATATTTATTTTTACTTTGCGCTCTGTCAACACGTTTGATCTTGTCAATATGTTGATTCGTCTGTTTCCTTTGACAGAGCAGGAATCCTCCCCATGCAATGAGCTATATTTATCAATTTATGCATTTTCTATGAAGCTCCTATTTTGCTAAAAGTCAGTCTGTTATCTTTTTTCATATCAATCTCATTAAGTTCACTTTCACTTATATATGACGTTTTCCTAAATCCTACATTTTACAGTCCCGTATTCTTATTCAGGGAATAAAATAAGTAATATATGCGTTAGAAAAATCACCTCAGCTGCATGCTAGGGGGCAGCCATTGTGTAACAGGATTGGCACGGCTACTCCACCCCAGTAACTTATTCCTGATGCTGATTGGCTCATGGAGAAGAAGTAGAGTACCAAGCAGGAAATTATTATATCTCTCTGCAACGCCCTCCACTGGCTTCCCGTCTGCTCGAGGATAAAATTTAAAATTCTGTCATTAACCTACAAAGCCCTCCACTCCTCTGCTCCTACGTACATTTCCTCC
Organism: Pelodytes ibericus; assembly: GCA_036172795.1. NCBI lineage: Eukaryota > Metazoa > Chordata > Amphibia > Anura > Pelodytidae > Pelodytes > Pelodytes ibericus. The sequence continues at coordinate 198,796,878 of CM069861.1, read as the reverse complement.
CTTGTTAACCGCTACTTCCCTACACGACCTTTGCGCTCCTCCAAGGGGTTAACACTCTCTTCTAATCTCATCACCACTTCTCACTTGCGTCTCCAAGATTTCGCCCGAGCTGCCCCCTCTCTTTGGAACTCCCTTCCCCCGAGCATCCAGCTCTCTCCCTCCTTTTCAAACTTTAAAAAGTCCCTCAAAACTCATCTCTTTAGTGAGGCTTACTACCCAACCTAGCTGGAACACACACTCCCTCTTTGACCTATCCCACCTAGTGCCTCCCATCCACTCTACTGTTTCTACAACTTCAACCCCTCTGACCTCTTCAATCCTTTAATTGTCTCATGGACCTCATTCCCTCTAGATTGTAAGCTTACGAGCAGGGTTCTATACCTCATGTACCAGTCTGTTCTAGTTTGTCTAAATTAGTATGTAGTTCCTTTCTTTGCTCTGTACCAAGCGCTTCGAGAATTGGTGGCGCTGTACAAATAAATGTTAATGTAATGTAATGTAATGAATTATATAATGCAGGTTTTGTCTCACATTCCCTGAAACTCTGGCTTGCTGGTTGAATTAGCTGAATTTTTGTGCTTAATGTTTCTGAAAAGCCAAACTAATATGCATTCCAGAAGCTCATTATTACGTAAATCAATTAAAGGCTGTTTTTAAGGGTGGCTTTATTTTTTGGCCAAAATATCTTACGTGCTTCACCAAGTCCTGAACTTTCTATCTGTTTAGACTAATTACAGGAACGCCCTATATGTCTAGAAGCCTATACTATGGGATTGCAAAAATGCATACAAACGTTTAATTACTTTGACTCACTTTATTATTTGTATGAACTAGTTTATTTGCTTATGTATACCTATATATAATACACCATGAGGCAGGAAGCCTATAACACATATTGCTACCTTTTTTTATTTTTTTTTTAGACTGTTTTACAAAGAATTCTGTGCAAAAAACATTTTCCTGGATCCTAACTAGGCTGGCTCCTAAACTGAAAAAATATTTGTCAAGCCCTATAATACACCCCCCCTCCCCCCATGAAAACCCCCATATTACCTTAAATCTCATCATTTGAATACCCAATATCTATTATTTTGCTTAATCTAGATAACTTTGTAAAGCCCTTTCGTTATGCAACATGTGATGGTGCCGCTCTACTCAGCACCTCTCTTCTGTGCTCATTTTCTCCTTTGCATTTGGGATTTTTAAAAAAAATCCTTAACTCCTTCCATTCTGTCCTAAAATACTGGGCTCATAATGTTCATAATGTTCGTGGGAGGTTTGAGTGGTAAATATAAGTGATGCTCAGAATCATTGACCAGTATCTACCTGTGCCCAAACTCCCGCGTTAGGGCTGACCTACCCGACGTCACAGGTCAGACTGACCAGATCAGAACCAGGTGTGTGTTAGCGTATTAATAGTACAATAGAAAAACATTTGGATGTTTAAAACCAGGACCACCCATTAGAAGGTATTTCCCCTATGCCCCTATCCCCCAATACCCCTGCTGCTAATTAAGATACTCACAACGTGTTGTAGAGAAACATATAAAAGTGTATTGTATGTTCTTTTTTTGTATTTTAGTACTTTAAAATAAAAGGGAAAAAAAAATAAAGAGCCTGATCGGGTTTCTTCCCCGGATCACAGCCAGGAAAACTAAATAACGGTTTTGGTGCTTGTGTCCCGAAGTACAAAAACACCAAGTGGCGTTAAGGGGTTAAAACTAACTATCTAACCACCCACCATTTACTCCCGTTCTCTGCCTATCCTCAACCATTGCCTTCAACTGTGCGTAGTCCAATGTTACTGTACCTCCTACTGCACAGCTATAAACATATGCCCATTATGTAACTTTATTTACATAATGCTGACTGCTGTTAGTACACCTGACATCCCCTTATCCCTTTGAACATCAAGGAATAGATAATCAACTCCACTCGTATCTCCTGTGTAACGAGCGCCCACACTCCTTTAGACTAGAAATCCAAAATGAGCCACTACCCCCTGTAATTTTATTCAATCCTGTCTCGTTTGTTACGCCCCGCCATTAACTGTATGTTTTATTGACTCCATTGTACAGTGCCGGGGAAATCGATGGCGCTTTATAAACAAAATGGTGGCAGCAAAATTAAAGGGACTGAACCAACATATTGATTATACCATCAATGCAGAGATTCAAAAATGATCAATAATGATATATAAATTGTTATTTGCAGAGTTGCGTGCAAATGCATAGATGAAGAAAAACATGTTTTAAATACATGTTTGGAGTCTCCTGTTTATGACATCACCTGTGGCTTGATAGGCAAATTAACTTTTCAATGGAAAATGTGTGATTGGTGCATTAAGCTACAAGGTGATGTCAGAAGCGTAAGACACCGCAGAGGCATTTAAAACACATTTGGGGTTATGTATAAAACGTCCTGCACTGTATAGTGTCGGCAAGTGCAATAAGAAGATGCAATCAGCGTTATGTATAACGGAGCTTGACCCTTTTTTATTCATCCCGACACTTTACAATGCGGGGGGGAAGAACCTCCTCCAAACAGTGCTTGATGGAGCTTCTCCAATACTAACCAGGCTTTTCAGTGTCCGATTCTTTATCCATAGGCAGCACTGCTACCGACACAACCCACAAGTGTCGAAGCCAGCTCCGACTACCAACATCTGTCAGGTTTCTTCTTAATACATAGGCGCACACGTAGGTATCACCAGCATATATATATAACCCTCATTTTCTCTTCATTTATGCATTTTCTTGCAATTCTGCCCACGTAATGTGTAGATTTTTTTTTAATACTCTAACGTCACAGTATTCACTATTTTTAGGTGAATATTTCTCGCTAGGTTTTATCGGTTTAAATGTCTTTGTCGAGGAGTCGCCGGCCTTTATGAAAGAAACTCCCAAAAAATTGACTAATGCATCCAATTCACAGCACGTATCCCTTCCATCCACAGCCTCTAGAGCTGACCTTTTACCAAATATCTCTCGCTCTCCCTACTTGTAAATCAATGAAGTAACAACTGCAATAGGAAGCTATTATTTTACTTAAGCATGTTCCACCGTGAAACTCATCAAATCGTTTGAAATAATACAACATGATCACTCTTTTAACCAGCCATTAATTGGCCTGTGCGTAAGTCATCTCACTTATAAAGAAGCGTTCAGTCTAGAGCGGGGTGAAAAGTGTATTGCAATCAAGCGCTTGTGACTTATTCGCTGTAATTGAACAGCAGACGTTTTTCTAGGAGAAGAAACTGACGTCTGAAGAAGAGCAAACAATGTATATTTTCCTTTTATTCCTCTAGGTACCTTTGAAAAAAGGGTGTACGCAATAAAGAGAGAACTGCAGTAAATTTCAAACAAATGCAAGGGATTTTTGACATCACCTTGTGGTTTGATATGCAAAGTGCCAATGTACAAATGTTGGCACACAATGTAAAAAGAGCATTTGTTGTGCCCACAGACCTGTATATAGTAAATATGTAGCAGGAGGGTCCTACACACTGCCTGGGGGGGGGGGGGGGCACACTGACTGGGGGGGGGGCACACTGTCTAAATACTGAAATTAGAAGCACTTTCATTTGTGTTTCTTGGGAATACAGAGCAAGGTTCCACACAATATCATGTTCAGTCTAGCACAGGCCTACCTGCATCTCCAACAGGAGATATAATTACACGATCACAGTATCACAGTGAAGGTCTGGTGTTAAGTTTATCACATCACCATTATGTTCAGGGCCGTTCATGAACAAAAAAAAACGTCAGGACTGCACGGAGGAACATGGAGATTGCATTTTACTGATAACAGTTGCCAATAGTCCCACATTTTCCATGACAGTTTAATTTTCCAGGGTTCTGACATGACTATTACCTATGCAGAGTGGTCTGAGACACATGTACAACCAAAATGTGAACAAAAGGACACCAGGTACCGGTACCCAAAAAAACTAGCAGGAGCGATTTTACACTTAATGGACCAAAGAACTGCAAAAACCTGTGACCTGTGGCCAAGACCATTTTATATATATGTTTACTAGCATGAGATGAGATAAAGTAAGAGAGGCACACAAAGCTGTTCCACAGTACATTTATAATATATATATAATTAAATATATTGTTAATATAACATATTTTAAAAGAGATCTGTAGGTAACATTTTAAATAGAAATGGTTTAATGAAAGAATACAAATAATGTACCTTACTGAGCCCTCTTTGCTGTTTACTACGGAGCAGACATGTTGTTTAGAACCTTGGGTTAAATCTGTCAGATCCTCATCTGAACATTCTAAACATGTCCGCCCCCTGATAATGCTATACAGAGCTCAGTAAGGAATATTATTTGTATTATTTTATTAAAGAATTTCTATATTAAGCATCTAATATTCTTCTACTATCTTTCAGATGGACATAAATTATTATTTTTTTGCCTTGAAATAACCCTCAGGGTTCAAAGAGAGTCAGATAGCAATGTGTCTCCCAACTCTGGGTGAAAGTGCAAACACAACTCAAGTGGTCCTGTTTATGCCTTTAAAAACAGTAATCCATGTACCTTACCTAACACTGTGCCTCCTATGCCACAGCTATACTGTAACTACATTATCATGAATTACATAGAAGGTATACCAACATCTCACGAAGGGCAGATGTGGAACAGACAGTCTAACTTTGCAACTTGCCGAAGATCTTCGTAGGTTTGATAATTGTTTATTTGTACAAAGCAATCAATCCGCTCTGCAGGGTGCTGAGACACGTGCATTTGATGGGCACATGTTCCTTACGTGGCACCTCTTCTTGGTCTGGACAATGGAGCAAGACATGTCATTACAAAACTAAATTAGCTTTGTAGCCACTGGTCCCTGATTTGATTAGGCCGATGACCGTAAAGGATGTTTGGTTAATAAACCATAGATGAAGATTCATTTGAGAAGATGTCGGGAGTTCACCGAGTATTTTTCATCCTTTCTCATGATCATGTGGCCGTGAAGAGCAACTCGTGTTCAATAAGCTTAGAACATGGCAGAAAATAATTAGGAATTTAGTAGGTGCAGGTCTACACAAATTATTGTGTATATAACAAAATACTGCAAAAATGATGGTTCTGTTACGGTAAGGAGGCTACATCTCAAATTGGGGAATTATCTACATGCTAGCAAAAATATGGGGGTGCGGTATGCATTTTGCTAAATTATCCAAAATTATTTATATTCCCTAGAGGGCAATTTAGACAAGATGCAGCATCACAGTATCTACAGTCCTTATTCCCCAGTATCATTGTCCCCACTCTCCTCTCCCCAGAAGCATTATAGTCAACACTCTCCCAGCATCATAGGACCCATTTTATTCTCTACGGTCCCCATTCTCCCCAACACTTTTCTCCACTTTTCCCCACTTTTCCCCAGTATCCCCATAAACATCACAGCCCCGCAATTTTCTCCCTACAAACATTACAGTGCACGCCCCCCTCTTGCAAAGCATCATGGACACTATTCTCTTCTCCCCTAGGGTTGCTACCTTTTCTTAAAAAAAATTCTGGCCTTGGTACTGTCTCCATAGACTTAACATTGGCCTGGCGCCAATTTTTTACCGGCCATTTGGCAACCCTATTCTCAACCCTATTCTCCACGAATCACCAGTCCCATTCTCTTCTTCTCTCCTCCATCTGCGAAAACTCTCCTTAGAGACATCACAGTCCTAACCCTCTCTCCCCTACAGCATCACAGTCCCTATTCTCATCAGGCCCTAAGCATTACAATACCTTCCCAATATCAGTACTGTCACAGGCACGGCTGAGTAACCACCATATTAACCCCTTTAAATCCCCCTTGCGTTATCACCACATAACTACAATCTGCTGCCACTGTCAAGACTTTATATAAGGTCGTCTTAGGCTACGCCAAACACAGCAGAACTACAGTATAAAAGTAATCAGGGATATATAATTAACCCTTTAGCTTTCTTCAGTTCATATCAGAGAACAAAGACCAGAGCTGATTAACATTTAATCTGAACAAAAGGTTTCCCATTGCGTACTGGTCCGCAGTAAACCCGATGTGTATCTTAATCGATATACACAGGTTTACTCTCTGCTGTGTCTCACAGTTGAGACACAGCAGCATACCTCCCAACATTTCAAATGTCCAGGGTATTTTTGTGAGAGTGGCTAAAGGATACAGTCATATAGCCCAAAAATAATGAGCCCCCAGAAAAGAGAGACAATAGAGGAGGAAAGAGGGACAGGGGGATTTGGGTACAAAATAGGGACTGTCCCTCCTAAATAGGGACACTTGGGAGGTATGCAGCAGGTCAGCATGTGCACAGCCAATCAGAGCGGGGGCTCCCCCTGCCAGTCTGATCATGATCTGCTGCGAGCCAGTCACCGACCAGACTGGGCTGCCTACTTCCCATGGAAGCATCGTGCCTGCCGGTCCCAGGATAAACTGACCTGTACTATCAAAACTATATGCCAGTTTATCCTCGCACTAGGGACAACAACATTTTCACCTGTGCTTCTACATTAGAACCACAAATGAAAATTAAAGTTTAGTGTTCCTTTAACAATGGACATGTCAGGCACATCCTGCCGGGAACTCTGTTCCCAACAATGGACGTGCCTGGCACGTCCTGCGGTGAATCAAGAGGTTTTCGCGATCAATGATCGCGAAAACCACTTTAACGGTGCTGGTCTATTGCCTTGATAGCCAGCACCGAAATTTCATTTCTGGGGCACCCACGATCGCCCCACGGAGCGATCGTTGGAGCCATATTTATGGAGCAGCATGCTCCGTCAATATGGCTATGCCCTCTGGTGGTCTGAGCTTCGGAAGTGAAAGTAAATTCACTTCCGTCGCTCTGAATATGCTGCTTTACTGCCCCTAGAGGTATCCAAGCAACATAGCAATGTAAAAAAAAAACCAAAGATTTAATTAGCTTAAAACTAGTATTATGTTATATTAGTCTATAGGGTTAAAATTAAATGATTTTTAGCATAAGGGATAGGGTTAAAATAAAATATATTAAGGTATAGCAGTAGGGTTAGAGTTGGGGTTAAATTTAGTGTTAGGATTAAATTTAGGGTTCCGGTTGGGGTCAAAAGCTAAATATAGGAAAAAACAAAAAACACTATTTTTGGTTTTTGCCCCATAACTCGCAAAAAAATACCGAAAAATATTAAAACATGCATATTTCTGAACTCGGGACAACATTTAGAAACTTTTTTTTTTTTTTTTTTATGATTGTATTTGTGTAAATGATATTTTAGGTCAAAGTTAGAAAAAGTGGTTTTTAAAAACTTTTTCATCGTATTTTATGATTTTTTTGTAGTAAATTACTAGATATGATGAACACAATGGTATCTAATGAAAGCCCTTCTTATGACGATAAAAACAACATATAATTTGTGTGGGTACAGTATGTGTGAGAGAAGAAAATTACAGCTGAACACAAACACCACAGAAATATGAAAACAGCCATTGTCACCAAGGGAAAGTCAAGGTAAAAATGTCTTGTCACTAAGGGGTTAAGGACTGATGCCTTGGCATGCCAGTGAAGAAAAGAATGTGGCTTTTGGCAACTTCTTTATATGAATGTAACTGCTAAGGCAATACATAAGGTACTGTCTAGTATTTAATTCAAACACAGCCAAATATATACTTGTTACAGAAATATAGAAAATGCACAAACAACACAAATAATAGGCCTAAAACACAAACAAAGCTCATTATACAGACACACTAAAAAAAAAAAGGCAGACGTTATCACTGATAGCAATCAATCCACAACAGGGGGAGAACCCGGCAGTCCCTGCAAACTCTGCTTCATCCACGCTTGGTTTAGGTGTGGTGGATCCTCTTCTCTTGGCTAGTCAAGAGATTGTTTCTACGTTAGGCAGTAAGTTTAGACTTTTACTGCCAGCAGGATCTGAATTCAGCTCACATATCCCCATGAAATCAAGGGAACTTATTTTAGTTACGTTTGGAAGTCATTGCTGGGCTCTATAAAGCAGACAGCGCGGATCCCAGTGTGTCTCTCCCCACAGTTGCACACAGACAATGCAAATCAATATCAGTAGGCCCAAATCCCCTTTTCCATCAGGAAACCATTTCTCAAAATGCAAGGGTCAGGATGGTTTAAAACATAAATAATCAACCTTTACTTGTTTCACCATGTTCCAACTTCACAGTGACTGGATAGACAGAAATGAGGAGAAATAGATTTTAATTCTAAATAAACAGTCACATTAAGATGATTAAAATCATTTTTGAATTGCCTTTCTATCATTAACCTTGCACCAGATATTGACTTTTTATTTAAACACATATTCCAATGAGAGCCCCCATTTAAAAAAGAATGGCTTGCTTAGAGCTTTTTCTATCCCCCTCCCTCCCCCGAGGACAAATGCCTTCAGGCAATAACACAAATAAAGACTTTATAGAGGCCTTTCTGCTTGCTTAGCTCTATCAGGGGGCAGATGAATTGTTTTACAAACTTTGCTAGCAATGAAATGTAAGCTTGTCTCTTAATCATCAAGTGCTTAAAGTAGCGCGAAACGCGTTGGGCAACAAATTCATGTTATGATTAAGCACCGTGAATAGCACTAGGTATTTCATCCCCAGCTGTTGTACTGTTGATATTGCTGATTATCAGATGGAATTTTCTATGAAAACAGAGATCAGACTTTTAATTTCTTGGCTCTTGTGGAGATCAGCATAGCTCCCGTATGTGTGCATGTCATTTAGGATGATTACCCGTGTAAATGTAGCATGTGCTCACTGTGAGTATTACAGAACACATCCCCCAAGCATGTAACTATGAAAGAAAAGCAACAAAAATGGTGCTTGGGTTGCAGGAAGGACTAGAGTTGCTTAAAAAAAACCAGGGGACTCTGTCTCATGACCTCCCATTCTCTCTAGATTGTAAGCTTGTGAGCAGGGCTCTCTACCTTATGTATCAGTCTGCTATTGTTTCGCCTTACTTAGTATCTAGACTTTGTGATCTGTACCTAGCTCTACGTAAATTGTTGGCGCTATATACTGTATTTGCTCAAATATAAGACGACCCTTATTATAAGACGACCCCCCAAACTTTGGATATTCCTTTAGGAAAAAAACTAAAAGCCTGAATATAAGACTACCCTATAGGAAAAAAGTTTAACTTGTATATATTCACATGTAAATTACTTTTTGATATTCAATAAAAATGATATTAAACAAATGCATTTCTTGTATTTATTGTGCCAATGCTACCTCTCTCTCCACCCCCCTGCGTTGTCTCCCTTCCCCCCAACTTTTCTCTCTCTCTCCCCCCTTGTCTTTCTCTCCCCCTCCCTCCCCTTGTCTTTCTCTCCCCCTCCCTCCCCTTGTCTTTCTCTGCCCCCCCCTCCCCTTGTCTTTCTCTGCCCCCACTCCCCTAGTCTTTCTCAACCCCCTCCCTCCTTCTCACCAGGACTCTCGATCCCTGGTGGCTAGTGGGGGCAGCCGGGGGATGTCTGCACGGTACATGCAGACATCCTCCATGCTGCCCGACACCTCCGTCCATTATGACGGACAGCCGGTCCGTCATAATAGACGGCAGTTTCGGGCAGCATGGAGGATGTCTGCACTATCGTGCAGACATCCCCCAGCTGCCCATATCTCCCTGGTGGCTAGTGGAGGCAGCGGAGGATGTCTGCACGATACGCGCAGACATCCTCCGCAGCTGCCGGGCACTTCCGCCGGGACTTTTATGATGAAGCCAGAAGGACACTCTGCGGGGACCTGGACCTGGATCCCAGTCTTATAATCTGACCTCGATTTGAGGTCAGATTATAAGACGACCTCGAATATAAGCATTTGCTCTGAAAAAAACCCTGTCTTATATTCGAGCATATACGGTAAATAAATGTTAATGTAATGTAATGCTGTGTATCTGTAAACCTAGAAATTCCACCTTTCTGTTCCTGCTTGTGGAACACAAGTGGCTAGGATCTTCTCCTATGGTCCAAATGTACTGCAAGTATCAGACAGACTTTAAGTTCCACTCATCCAGCCTTTATCTTCCAAAAAAAAGGTTTACTGAAAAAAATATTTTCATGTGCATTGAAAAGCCTGAGAAAAGCCATATTGCACTGATGACCAGCCTTTCGATGCTAAACTCGTGGCCCCTGTGCCACATGTGGTTCTCAAGCGTTTGTTTGACCTGTATCCTGGTTTAAAAGCTTCTAGTGGCTATCCTACTACCTTATATAATGTATAATGTCTGCGCAACCAAACCAGCTGTCTGCCTGTACTGTGAATCTACAACGTCAATCGACACCGGCATAGATAACAATAGCACTGACTGAGCTGCATCATGGGATTTGTCGTTCCCAAACATCTGCAGTGCCAAGGTTAGCCATCACCATTCTACATTAAACCGGATCCACCTTTTTATATCATTTGTATCGTGGCTGATGATTCCTATTTGGTATTTTTTACATTTCTAATAGCATGATTCTGGCTTTTCTCTTTACAGGTATGCAAACTTCAAATTGGGCTTCCGTGAATGCTTGCTAAGGAGGTGCATGGCCCCAGGGCTGGACTCTATAAGTCAATATAAGCGACATTCTAATCAGTGGCATTCGTTCACTTGTCCCTGAGTAATAACTTCATTGTCTTCTACTAAACTGAAAATCCGCAGTTAGCGCAGATCCAGTATGTTTGGGATGGAATTCTCCTAAGTACCAGTGTGATCCCTAGTTAAACATACTTTCTGGTTTAAGACATGAATAAACTGCTCGTTTCAAGGATTACATTAAGAAGCTAATCTCAACGCTTCAATTGATGTTAATAACAACATGATTACGGGAATCAGAAGCGCCACATTACTGTAGCAGATGCCAATCTGCAGTATTATGTTCTGCTATTTTATAGGAGAGAAGAAAACATAGAGGGAGGAGAGAAGAAAACAGAGGGGGCGGAGAGAACAGAGGAGGGGGTAGAGAACAGAGGAGGGGGTAGAGAACAGAGGAGGGGTAGAGAACAGAGGAGGTGGTAGAGAACAGAGGAGGGGGTAGAGAACAGAGGCCGAGGGGGTAGAGAGCAGAGGCCGAGGGGGTAGAGAGCAGAGGAGGAGGGGGGTAGAGAACAGAGGAGGGGGTAGAGAACAGTGGAGGAGGGGGTAGAGAAGAGAGGAGGAGGGGGTAGAGAACAAAGGAGGGGGTAGAGAACAAAGGAGGGGGTAGAGAACAAAGGAAGGGGTAGAGAACAGAGGAGGAGGGGGGTAGAGAACAGAGGAGGAGGGGGTAGAGAGCAGAGGAGGAGGGGGGTAGAGAACAGAGGAGGAGGGGTAGAGAACAGAGTAGGAGGGGGTAGAGAACAGAGGAGGGGTAGAGAACAGAGGAGGAGGGGGTAGAGAACAGAGGAGGAGGGGGGTAGAGAACAGAGGAGATAGAAGAGAACAGAGGAGGAGGGTCAGAGAAGAGAACAGATGAGGGGAGAGAAGAGTACAGAGGATGGGGAGAATAGAACAAAGGAGGGGGGAGAAGAGAACATAGGACAAGGGGGAGGAGAGATATGGGGAGAGAGAACAGATATGGGGAGAAGGGGGAGAGAGAACAGATATGGTGAGAAGAGGAGAGAGAGAACAGATATGAGGGAGGAGGGGGAGAGAGAGAACAGATTTGGGGGAGTTAGAGAGAGACAGACATGGCAAAGATGAGAGACAAGGGACAAACATGGGAAGGGAGAGACACATACAGGGAGAGGGAAGAGACAGGCATGGGGGGGGGGCGGTGTCACATAGAAGGCGGAGGGGGGTAGAGAACAGAGGAGGGGGTAGAGAACAGTGGAGGAGGGGGTAGAGAACAGAGGAGAAGGGGGGTAGAGAACAGAGGAGATAGAAGAGAACAGAGGAGGAGGGGCAGAGAAGAGAACAGATGAGGGGAGAGAAGAGTACAGAGGATGGGGAGAAGAGAACATAGGACAAGGGGGAGGAGAGATTTGGTGAGAGAGAACAGATATGGGGAGAAGGGGGAGAGAGAACAGATATGGTGAGAAGAGGAGAGAGCACAGATATGGGAAGGAGGGGGAAAGAGAAAAGATATGGGGGAGGAGAGAGAACATATATGGGGGAGGAGGGGGAGAGAGAACAGATATGGGGGAGGAGGGGGGGAGAGAGAACAGATATGGGGGAGGAGGGGGAGAGAGAGAACAGTTATGAGGGAGGAGGGGGAGAGAGAGAACAGATTTGGGGGAGTTAGAGAGAGACAGACATGGCAAAGATGAGAGACAAGGGACAAACATGGGAAGGGAGAGACACATACAGGGAGAGGGAAGAGACAGGCATGGGGGGGGGGCGGTGTCACATAGAAGGCCCGCACAGGTCGTCGGAACACTTAAGGCTGTGAAAGCACTAAGGATGCCAGAACAGTCTGGAAGTACAGGGCTGCCGGCACATAGCGCTAGCTAGTGTTATACGGCACAACTTCACCTTTTGGCTTGATATGAAAATGAGCTGATTTTGCAATGGGAAATGTGTCATTTGCAAATTAAGCCACAGGTGATGTTATAAACAGGAGACACAATTAAAACTGCATTTGGTTTGAATTCTGCTAATACAATGTATAGATCATTTTTTATTCTCTACGATCACAGTACAAACTATGTCTAGGTGACCTTTTAACCAGTACTGGTTGAGCAGATAGAGGGGTAACTCCACACACGTGAACATGGGTCGGAGAGCAGTACAGACTAGAAATGAGGACATCATTCAGCCTTCTACAGGTAGGAGTATGCACACTGCTGGCATTTTCCTGAGCTTGATTAATGTGTGTGGGAATAACAGATCACAAGGTGACTTTTTGCAGCCTGTCACTTGCTTTCTTAGGCCTTGACCTTGACCTTGTACCCAGGATTAGAATGCACCTGATGCACAGTAAATGTCTGGAAGAGAATATATATAAAAACAGGCATATATATTATGATGTATTCATGTGTGTGCTTTGGTTTTATTCTGTATGCATGTATACATGTTTTAGTATATATTAATAAAATTGTCAGTTTCTTTCTTGAGAGCCCACTGTGAGCTGCATGAGTGTAAACAATATTTATCCTGTTGACAGGTTTATTCTTAGTTATTATTACTAGAAGCCCCCCCCCCCCCCCCCCTTCAGTTAAGGGATATAGATCAATCACTAAAATTATGGTCCAAAAAATATTCTGGGGGTGCTCTAAGAATGCTAACCTCACCATCAAAAAACAACAACAGAAGAACAGTACACCTTTGGAGAAGCTAAATACCCAGGCAGAGCATATGGAAAAATAAGTATAAATTTATTATAAATAATAGAAACAATGCAAGAGTACTGTTTTTGTAAAACCACAACATGCCTCTGATAAGCACACCGTATACAAGAATGAATCACCCGAACCATACATAATTCACATAATGACCCTATAAACTGCAAATGTCTGTAATGTAAGAGGGAATGCAGCTGAACTCCTATATCCATCAGCACTGGAAATGTAGAAAAACATCAAAAGTATTGCAAAGGAAAATAATCATCCAGCAGGAGTGTGGATCCCACACGTAGACTTGCACATTGTCCTCCCTAACATAAGCTGGAGACAATGTGTAATATTGTTCATTCCATATCAGCATTAATCTCTGCTGGTGGCATGCTGAATTTTGAAATATGAGATAAGGTATACCTGCCAGTCTGGACTGGGTGAGGTATGGAAGTCAGTAACACCTAACACCAGTGTGAAAATACACATTTGACAACTGTCATCTCTGTATCTACTCCACAGACAAAATGCACGCTCTCCAGGATGGCCGACGTCAAGTTTTCTTCACTGGGTCTCACCCACGCGGAAAAAAGAAAGTGGGCTGGCAGCTTCATTGGTTCGGGAATCTCCCATCAGGCCTATAAAGTCGGGATTCGGGACTTCAGCCCCAATTGCCCATCTGCATCACAAACGCAAGAGGGTTTTACGCTTTGTATCAAGGCTAGACTTTGGTTAGACAAAGAACAGTGGATCTGATGTGCCCTCCAGTCTTATAACCACGATAATAATTGAATGAAATTCTTTATCACTACCAATCGTGCACTGTGCCATGCCCTGTAAGCCTCAACCATTGAGGCATCCCCTGGACGACCCTGGAATGTCAGTCTAAGTAATTGTATTGTCTAAAATACATCCGCGGACTTAAAGGGTGATCCCAGTGACAGAGACATGCCCCCTGCTGGTTACACGAATAAACACAGAATAACTTTGCTTTTAATACCTCTTTCAAGTACAGGGCACATCACTATTGTGCTTGCAGAAGCCTTTCCTAACTAAGCCTTTTCTTCCAACTTTTGTTTCTTATAATATCCTGTTAAATCCGGCTTCTTCCACCGCAGAATCATGGGAAATGTATTCTGCTTTGGTTCAAAAGCCGCGATTGAGCATGCACACTCAAAGTTCCGCGTCTGACATCTTACAGATTTTTATTCCCGACACAGGCTGGGTCCGAAATGCAATTCAGATGCCACATTAGGCCCCTGGGTTCATTTGTGTCGGACGCAACTAAGCCAGTGCTGTATTTACCGCGAGGCATCCTAGGCGGATGCCTAGGGCGGCAAATTTTGGGGGGCGGCAGCGCCCCCCAGCACTGAAAAAAAAAAAAAGTTCAAAAAAAATACAAACGCGGCCCTTTAAAAAAAAAAAAAAGACCGCGCTTGCAGGCAGAGACGGAGGTGAGAGGGGATCGGAAGATCCCCCCTCACCATCGCTCTGCCTGCCAGGCTGCACGGGGAGCCGAACAGGCAGCACAGAGAAACCTCCGTGCTGCATGTTCGGCTCCCCGTGCAGTGTGCCGACACGGAAGTGCCGACAGTCACGTGACGGGCGCGCTGACGTCATACGCGCGCCCGGTCACGTGACCTGTCGGCACAATCGCGGGGAAGCCGAACAGGCAGCATGGAGGGACCATGCTGCCTGCCACTAGCCACCAAGGAAAGGTAAGTGCTGATGGGAGAGTGTGTGTGTGTGTGTGTGAGACTGAGTGTGATGGGAGTCAGAGTGTGTGTTATGGGAGACAGTGTGTGTGGCTGAGTGTGATGGGAGTCAGAGTGTGTGTGATGGGAGTCAGAGTGTGTGATGGGAGACAGTGTGTGTGACTGAGTGTGATGGGAGTCAGAGTGTGTGTGATGGGAGTCAGAGTGTGTGATGGGAGACAGTGTGTGTGATGGGAGTCAGAGTGTGTGTGTGATGGGAGACAGTGTGTGTGACTGAGTGTGATGGGAGTCGGAGTGTGTGATGGGAGACAGTGTGTGTGATGGGAGTCAGAGTGTGTGTGTGATGGGAGACAGTGTGTGTGTGACTGAGTGTGATGGGAGTCAGAGTGTGTGTGATGGGAGTCAGAGTGTGTGATGGGAGACAGTGTGTGTGACTGAGTGTGATGGGAGTCAGAGTGTGTGTGTGATGGGAGACAGTGTGTGTGTCTGAGTGTGATGGGAGTAGGAGTGTGTGATGGGAGTCAGAGTGTGTGTGTGATGGGAGACAGTGTGTGTGACTGAGTGTGATGGGAGTCAGAGCGTGTGTGATGGGAGACAGTGTGTGTGACTGAGTGTGATGGGAGACAGTGTGTGTGACTGAGTGTGATGGGAGTCAGAGTGTGTGTGATGGGAGACAGTGTGTGACTGAGTGTGATGGGAGTCAGAGTGTGTGTGATGGGAGACAGTGTGTGTGACTGAGTGTGATGGGAGTCAGAGTGTGTGTGTGATGGGAGACAGTGTGTGTGACTGAGTGTGATGGGAGTCAGAGTGTGTGTGATGGGAGACAGTGTGTGTGACTGAGTGTGATGGGAGTCAGAGTGTGTGTGATGGGAGACAGTGTGTGTGACTGAGTGTGATGGGAGTCAGAGTGTGTGTGATGGGAGACAGTGTGTGTGACTGAGTGTGATGGGAGTCAGAGTGTGTGTGATGGGAGACAGTGTGTGTGACTGAGTGTGATGGGAGTAGGAGTGTGTGACTGAGCTTGATGTGAGTCTGAATGATGGGGCATGTCTTAGGTGTGTAACGTGGGTGTGCAGCTTGGGTAGGGGGGTGCCCGGATTTTGTCTGCCTAGGGCAGCACAAAATCAAGATACACCACTGAACTAAGCCAAGGGATCAGGAATGGAAGTAAGAGGCTGGGAACTTTATCAAGCAAATAAAATATAAAGTAACCCCCCCCCCCCTCCTCCCACCCCCCCAAAAAAAGGTAAATTAGTTTAATTATCTGTCAAAACAAAAGTTAATTTGTCCTTTAACATCAGGACTGACATCTTGAACCATTTGTAAAATTGTAACAGATACATTTCTAGAAACCAATAAAAATGCAGTCTGCATTTTAGAACAAGGGAAATATACCTGGCTGGATTGTGAGTTGAGGTGAGATTAGCACATCCTCTCACTGACTTAACTACATAAAATCTGGGATTTAACAATATATATTCAACAGGGCCAACGCTCTTCTTCTAGCAGAACATCAATCCTTCTGGTCACACAGGACAATCCTTAAACCCTCAAGGCATCATGCAAAAAATGATTATATGTGTCCGGTAACAAATGGGCAAGGTGACAGTCAGCTCCCGTCATGGATGCCCCACTGAGTCCAGCTTTTGCCTGTTTTCGGGCCTGGGTAGATTAATAATGGTGGATAACACAGGCATGTGGCAGGAGGCTTTTATCTTTTTTTTTATTTCGCCTGAAATGTCACTTTGTTAGAACAGAAGGAAAGGACCCAAACATGCATATCCCTGGTACAAAATGTTCCCTTCATCTGGTTTCTCACACACAAAGTAAAATCTGGGGGTAATGGAATATTCAGCAGCACAGCCAAACACAGAGTACGCCAAGCACAAGATGGCTTACACAGAACACTCGGCTCTTGAGGTGTTGGAAGCGGAACAAACTCTTGACCCCGTCTTCTCAAGCTCGACTTGAAAAGAAAATGAATGTCATAGATTGTGCTTTTCTCCTCGACGGCTGGCCGGCCAAGCCTTTTATTACTGTGTGTGTATGCTTTATCTTGGCTCATTTTAATATTCACATCTCTGTGTGGCCAGGGAACTGTGGCAGCTGATGCCAAGGCATATTTCAGAGCCAGGCACAAGGCAGACTGGCGCCCCTGCCATGTCACTGCTTGTTACTGAGAAGAGCAATGTCAGAATCAGTGACAGTGACTGATCGATCTGCCCTCCATTTATGTTGAACGTATACACACTAAATTATAGCCTGCATTAAAGGGACTCTGTCACCTATACAAATAATATATATATTGTGTTAGCAGGAATTCAAGCCACAAATTAAGAAAAAAGTGGCCCCCGCAAATGCTGGGTAGCGGTGTCCATTGTTTAAGACATCACCTATGACTTGGTAGGCTAATAAATGTATGCATGAAAGCTCAAAATTACTTTTTATTAAAACATTTACATTTAAAACCTGAGTTAAACGTATTGTTTTTGCCTACAGTTTCAATGTACCCCTTCCCGCCATTGGGACAGGTTTTCCTGTCACCACTACTTAGCATTTCCGGGGGGCCAGGAATCTGCCTTGCAATTGAGGCAGTGTTCTTTGGACCCAATCGGCTGTCCGTAGGTCATGTGATAGCTGTGATTACCAATCACTGCGATCACATGACATAGTCAAACATAGAGTCGCAGGACAGTGTTATGAAGTGCCGGCCCCTTGTTTCAGCAATATTTAACCCTTCCCATCTCTTGCTAATCACAGCTTATTACTGTGATCAGTGTCAATCCTACTTTGTGGTCTTCATTTTGCTTTCTCCATGTTTATAAACTTTTTTTTTGCAGTGTTAAAGATTTTATTTTTTTTTTAGTTAATTTAATTTCAGTTAACTCTTGCAGGCCCTTGCTATTTCTGGTGATGCAGCCCAGTACATTGTCGTCTCAGTCCCGTCCTTCCTATTCTCTGGGAATATATTTTTTTAAATTTTATTAATTAGTTGGGCAATTGTTTGGGGCAGGTGGATTAGTGTCAGCGTTGCACTAACCCACTAAAACAGCTTTTTCAACAGGAAAGGAATTTTTTCTCGTTATGTATATTTTCAACAGTAAATTGTAGAATGAACATACAGTATGTGGTATCCAAAGAAAACTCTAACAGGCCTTAAAAAACAAATCATATAACTTGTTATGGGAGCATTATATGGTAAACAGAAAAAGCACATTTAAACAAGAACATATCAAAAAGGATGAAGGGAAGGGGGGTTAAACCCTGGTCCTTTGAAAGCAAAATGTGAATAAAGATACCCCTTTTCCATTGACCATAGTTTATTTGAGTTTGAAAAAACAGGAGAAACATTAAACATATTTTAACACATTATCTGCTAATTACTATTTAATGATCATGTTTATTCTCTACATTCCCAATATAACAAATGTCTAGGTACCGGAGTCCATTTCAGCATGCATGAGATATTGAATATATGATAAGGCCAAATTGCAGGATGGAGAGTGTGATGAGAGTTACAATGCAGCAGCGCTGGGGAACAGGGGAGACGTTATCTCTGGCTCCTTTTCCAGGGTTGAGACAGCTGCAATAAAGGCCTCTGGGCACATTTATTCTTATTTTTTTTATATGCACCACTTCATTTACTGATTCATTTAATATTGCAATTATTCCCCATAATAATAACCATAAGCGGAAAGTCTTGTGCTGCTTTACTGCCTGTTTATTTTCTTATTTTGTATCTGTTACTGCAGGGTTTCCTATGATCCAGCCTCGCGTGCCTTGCCTGGAGCTGTGGGGGGTGCATCGTGGTACCCCGTGGCTACAATATATACCCAGTGGCATTTTGGAGCAATAGGAGGTTTAACCCACAGCTGGCAATTGCTGTAATAATGTTCATCAATGGGCAGGGGTATTTATAAGTACAGACATTCTTTTAATCACGTGGCACTGGGGGGTGGGACACACGCTAAGCCTGGTCAGAAGGTGGACTTCTGTTTACTGTGCGGCAACATGTTTACTGTTTGTTTGCAGCACAATACTGGGCTCGGTACACTAAATTGTATTGTACTTTGAGCTTCTTGTGTACACTCGGTGCTACCTTGTCGGACTCAATCCATGATGTGTACAATACCCGTTTGTTTATTTTCCTTTATTTTTTTCATGAAGCAACCAAGATAATTAATGCTTGTTTTATTTCTCTACTCACTATATAAAATGTTCTTAATGATGGCAGGGTTATTTAAAACTAAAAATCAATTCAAAATAAAAATAAATCGCAGATGAATTAATCAACACAGTTACAGTGTGATGATCTTTATTAATTAACCAGTTCCCCATAGACATTGCACTTTTTTTGCAGTGATTGGGTGTCAGACTTGTGTGTCTGTCTAACCTGGTAGAAAAGCTCCTGCAGATGTGTACTGTGATCAGGCTCCTGTACAATGTATACACGGTCACGTGACAAGAATGGGCATCATTTGGGAAAGTTTACTTTTTAAACACTTTTAAATGTCGCTCTTTTTCCCCTTCCAGACTTCAGTCAAATGCTGATAGCTAAGTGTGAGGATCAGTAGAAGCTGCTAATCTGGTATTTGTGCGTTTAAAAAAAACATATTTAGAATAGAGATATTCAAACGTTAATATATCACTTTTTAAAAAATAAAAATTCTTTCATACATTCATTATTTACATTTTAAAAAGGCAATACAGTTGAATGTCAGAAAGATGGGAAAGTTGGAGAATTTTGTAATTCTCTGGTTGGTTCCCCACAGTGCACTATTTAATGGGGGGGGTTTTCTAAGTCAAACTCGGGTGCCGAATTTGACTTAGTCTCAAAATGAAAGTCGACCTCCAAATTCGTATTTTAGTGAATAAACCATATGAGACAAGCCAAGACTGAACGCTCAAGAAGTGAACTCCAAACCTGGTTTCGCTGGTTCACGCATCCGTATGCTTCCTTTTTTGACCCAACATTCTTGGCGCAGGTCTAGAGATCAACAGTAGCTGCTAGACCTGGTCTCAAAACAGTAACTCTAGATAATTTCTGCACGGGAATCTGTGACCAACGCCACCTCTATGTGTAACTAAGTGCAGTCAAGATGACTAGCGGTATAAAAATGTGGCAACATAATGTTTGCATGGGTGTACAAGGTAACTGCAACCTTTGGAACCAAGGGCATGGCTGTAGCTACGGTTGCCCTATTTGGCCATGGGCCTTCTACCCTTGGCAGTAGGGTAACAACAGTTTAATTTCATTATAGCTATTTTAAACAGGCAGAAGGCCTTCCTAGTAATTGCCTTATGACATCATTTTGTTCACAATGTTAATTTTAAGGCCCTGGACACATCAAAAAAGTTAGATTAGAAAATCCAATTAACCCCCACGTTTTTTTCTCTCTAAAAATTATTTGATCTCAAAGAATAAACCAGATGGGACGTATAATATTAGAATGTTTTTCTTCCCTCCGTTGCTGTCTGTACTCATAAATCACCGCACAGATAACTGCAGATTAATTATAACTTCAAGCCCTAACAAATCCCATCAGAAAGGTTTCTTGTATCCCCGCAGAGCGACGCAAAGATATAGAAACCGGGGCTCTGTGGGATACAGTGTTAAAAATGTCCTAATTGGACGAGCTTTTAACTCTTTTTCCACCTCTTACGGGACCCTGAAGACGCGGCGGGAGATCACAAGAGAGAGAGAATGTGCTCAGCAACCCATAGTTAGTATAAAAACTAATTAAAACCATCGCTGCACAGATAGTACATCTCTATTTGTAGGGTTTGTACTGTCTGCGTGAGATGTGGTTATGGATTCTGTAAATCTGTCAAATTCTTCCCCACTGTAGGAACGGCTTGTGACCTATTCCTGACCTAATGTCTTGATAATTCTTTACCGGAGATTTAAAGAGTCCATAGAAAGCTTGAAAAGTCCTTCTGCCCCACACAGTGATCTAAAGAGTTTGCAATCTATTAATTATAAGAGATCTTAATCATCCAAGATTACCCAAGAAAACCAAGTGATTTACAGTGAATTAAACAAGTATAAATTTACAAATATACTGATATTTCCAGCAGCGTAGTTAACTGAGTTGAAAAGGGCCTACCTAAGTCCATCAAGTTCAACCCTTTGTCTATCCTTGTTCCTTCTGTTGATCCAAAAGTAGGCAAAAGAAACTCAAAAAAATACTCAGTTCTTACCTTTCAACATGATCTACATTTCCAGCTACGCCGAGGCCCCCAATGGTATAGATCTTTCCATCGTAAACCAGGCTGTTGTGTCTACACCTTGGGACAATCATCCTTGATACTAAGTTCCAGTTATCGAGCAAGGACATGTAGCACCAAACATCTGCAAGGGTAACACCGGATTCCATGCCACCTGAAGCCAAGAAACCAAAAAAAAAAATGCAAAGTAAGTCAATGGCAATCTATGCTTACTTCAAATGTCAATTGACCACAGTTCACTTTGAGAGAACAGACCCAAAGATCTTTTTGGAGGATTGGTTGGTGCCAGGGTCACTGTCACACCAGGTAAGAGGAGACTTGGACAGATAAGTCATAAACTTTCCAGAATATCGCATGGGTAATGGAAACTAGGGTTAACCAGATAGAACCCAACATCCTTTCTCATTATTGTGTGACGATGACCGCCTGAACGTAGGATGTAGTTTAGATGCTGACTGCAATCTAGATTGTTATTCCTGATTACAGACCCTGAGTTCTTCTCATGTTTTAAGGTGTTAAAGGGTCTGCACCTCATCTCTCAAAGCTGTTCTCAACTCCACATAGCAGATCTTTGCAATCACAACTCTCTTTTGTAGGTTTAAAGGTCACTTCTGCCTGATTAAAACGACCTTCAGAAATTAGCACCATTTTGTTTTCCAATCAAAAACCATAGGGCGTTAGTAATTTGCTAAAAAAAAAAAAAAAAAAGACTCCAGGGGGCTGCCATTCCGAGTGACTGTCTCTCTATGTCATTGGAAAATGGGCGAAAAGATGATGTGCACTCCACTCCAGTAAGCGATATAATAAAGTGCTTTATTGAACAATAGAACGAGACCAAAAAGGAGGTACGTAAACAACGAAAGGACAAACAAAAAAACCGCACCTTACGCGTTTCCCGTATTACTACGCAATGTAAGCGTTACAATGATTAAGCGTTGTAATACGCGAAACGCGTAAGGTGCCTTTTTTTTGTTTGTCATTTCGTTGTTTACGTACCTCCTTTTTGGTCTCGTTCTATCGTTCAATAAAGTTGTTCATACGCCTGGTCAGCGGGATGGAGCACCCACGTGGAGAGCATAGTTGAGCAGAGCTGATCAGCATCTTCCATTCTCTCTATGTCATTGTCTCCTGATTGGAGGGATGTTCATTGTGTCACACACTGATACACCAATCACTGCTGACATGCCTAAGGGCTACAGCTCTTTACAGCTGGACTAAACGTAGGTGCCCAATTGCGGACATCCAGCTGCTGCTAATATACAAATCCCATAATTCCCTTTTCAAGAGTGTCAGGGAATGATGGTAGCTGTAGTCCCGAAATAACTGGAGGGCCGCAGTTGGACTCCAAGGCCCTAAATATGGCTAGTATAGTGTATAACTTGTCTTATGCTCATTATTATAAAAACACATTATTATTTGAAAACATAGCAGACAAATTATTAAAACAATGTTATCCACTGAAACAATAAGAGTGCCTACAGCATCATCCAATACTTATATATAATACATGTAATCATCCGAAAAACATTGATAAAAAGGACATGTCCTCTACTAGTTCCAGAAATGTGTGAAAGTTAGAATTAACATTATGGGCTGGAATCCAGACGCACCATTCACCTCTCGAGCCTTGAGTAGAATGCTCTCCCCAGCTGTTCCCACCTCCTATAACCTCTGATCCAGTACCAGCACCTCATTTACTACACTACAATACAAAAAGAATGTGGCTTGATCCTCATTTTCCTACAGAGCACCACAATGGTGGTCACCACCAAAATCTTCCCCCCAGTCTTAGATCTCTATCACCATACCTCAGTACAGGATGCACATTTAATCATGATCTCTGTCACCATACCTCAATACAAGATGCACCTGTAATCATGATCTCTGTCACTGTACTTCAATACAGAATGCACCTGTAATCATGATCTCTGTCACTGTACTTCAATACAGAATGCACCTGTAATCATGATCTCTGTCACTATACCTCAATACAGAATACACCTGTAATCATGATCTCTGTCACTGTACCTCAATACAGAATACACCTGTAATCATGATCTCTGTCACTATACCTCAATACAGAATGCAACTGTAATCAAGATCTCTGTCACTGTACTTCAATACAGAATGCACCTGTAATCATGATCTCTGTCACTGTACTTCAATACAGAATGCACCTGTAATCATGATCTCTGTCACTATACCTCAATACAGAATACACCTGTAATCATGATCTCTGTCACTGAACCTCAATACAGAATGCACCTGTGATCATGATCTCTGTCACTGAACCTCAATACAGAATGCACATGTAGTCATGATCTGTCACTATACCTCATTACAGAATGCACTTGTAATCATGATCTCTGTCACTGTACCTCAATACTGAATACACCTGTAATCATGATCTCTGTCACAATAACTCAATACAGAATGCACCTGTAATCATGTTCTCTGTCACTATACCTCAATACAGAATGCACCTGTAATCATGATCTGTCACTGCACTACAATACAGAATGCACCTGTAATTATGATCTCTGTCACTATACCTCAATACAGAATGCACCTGTAATCATGATCTCTGTCACTGTACTTCAATACAGAATGCACCTGTAATCATGATCTCTGTCACTGTACCTCAATACAGAATGCACCTGTAATCATGATCTCTGTCACTATACCTCAATACAGAATACACCTGTAATCATGATCTCTGTCACTGTACCTCAATACAGAATGCACCTGTAATCATGATCTCTGTCACTATACCTCAATACAGAATGCACCTGTAATCATGATCTCTGTCACTATAGATCAATACAGAATGCACCTGTGATCATGATCTCTGTCACTGAACCTCAATACAGAATGCACCTGTAATCATGACCTCTGTCACTATACCTCTGTACAGAATGCACCTGTAATCATGGTTGATAGTTTCTTATCTGCTTGTGTTTGTGTTAGATATGTACATTTTTATTTTAATGTAGTATTTTTAATATTTTGTACTTTCTGGTAAATAAATAAGTAATGAAAGAGGCAATTGCAGGGATTTACAGCTCTGAAAAATGAAAAGTGAGGGGAGGAACAAAACTATTTTAATAATGATGGATATCTGCCAAGAGCTCCTGTAAAGTAGTGGAGTTTCTTTGCTGTATGATACAAAGGGGGAAAAAACTTCTTTAACATTGTGCGTTCTATGGCAGGAATAATCTAAACCTATTCATCTAAGTCTATAGACTCTAGTCATGGGACCCCCGGGTTATTTAAGCCTTTTGCTGTTCCTTATACATTTAGAGGGCAGTGCGACCCTATCTTGCTGTCAAGGCAGTGTCCATGTAAAATGTGTCATTTTTTTGTCCTATCTTTCTATTTTACCCCTTTCCACACAAAATAAACAGAGATGTGGCACAGTCGCTACCACGGGGTCTCTGGCTTGGATCTCACGTCTCTCACTGATGTCCTTTGTGATGTGAAGCATTAGCCAGTTTAATGACCACAAATCAAAGGCTTCTTTTTGTGCAAACTCTGTTGAAGTGCAGCAAGTGTTAAATATTTGGGGATTATAGGGCATATTCTCTAAACATTGGCCGGCCTTATGTTTAATGCAGAAATAAACAGGTACTGGATTTCTGTAGCTCACGTCTCATACATATACAGGTCGAGCATCCCTTAGCCAAAAATCCTTTATTCAAAATGATCCCGTATCCAACTTTTGTTCAGATTATGCCACAAGTTGTAAATTCCACACACACTTTCAGAATGCAAGTGCACAACAGTTTATTCAGCCCCCTTAAACCACCATGTAGCTTTACCATTCATGCACAGATTACCCCACGCAAGCACACACACGCAGGGTAATACAATAGCATGTGTTCAGTCCTAATGGGCCAATGGGAGGTTCCCAACGATGCTGCATATCACAGTAACAGTGATTTATTAGCTCTATACAGTATTTGCATTGATATTACTGTATTTCACGAGTGCTGAGAGGCTTTAATATATCTTACTGGAGAAATACTTCTTGTCCCACGCATTTCGGATATGGGATACTCAACCTGTGACTGGGCTTAAATAAAGTGACCACCAGTTACATTTCACAAGATCATACTGTGCTTGAACCCAGAAGTCATGTAAGGTCTTGCGGTATTTTGACAGAGGCCTACTTGGTCTGTAAAGATCCTGCTCGCTTCTCTGCCACATATTTGCCTGGCTCCTGGTCACACTTTGACCTGGGCGAGGCGCACATAACTGCCATTTGGTGCATTTAGACCAAACCACCAAGCAATCTGTGGGGCCTAAGGGGATGGGACACTTCATCGCGGCTGCTTCCGCGCAGCCGCTTCACCGCCGACTCTACAGCACAAGACAGATCGCCGCTGGAGATTTCATCGCGGGACATTTCATCGCTAAAGGTAAGTATTTTACCGATTTTAGTTGGTTTAGAATTAGGGTTTAGGGGGTTAGAATTAGGTTTAGTGTTAGGGGTTAATTTTACTATTAGGGGTCGGGGGTTAGTATTAGGGTTAGTATTAGGATTTAGGGGGTTAATTTTAGTATTAGGGGTCGGGGTTAGTATTAGGGTTAGTATTAGGGTTTAGGGGGTTAACTTTAGTATTAGGGGTTAGTATTAGGGTTAGTATTGGGGTTTAGGGGGTTAACTTTAGTATTAGGGTTAGTATTGGGGTTTAGGGGGTTAACTTTAGTATTAGGGGTTAGTATTATGGTTAGTATTGGGGTTTAGGGGGTTAACTTTAGTATTAGGGTTAGTATTGGGGTTTAGGGGGTTAACTTTAGTATTAGGGGTTAGTATTAGGGTTAGTATTATGGTTAGTATTGGGGTTTAGGGGGTTAACTTTAGTATTAGGGGTCGGGGTTTAGTATTAGGGTTAGTATTAGGGGTTGGGGTTAGTATTAGGGGTCGGGGGTTAGTATTAGGGGTCGGGGTTAGTATTAGGGGTCGGGGGTTAGTATTAGGATTTAGGGGGTTAATTTTAGTATTAGGGGTCGGGCTTAGTATTAGGGTTTAGGGGGTAAAGTTTAGTATTAGGGGTTAGTATTAGGGTTAGTATTGGGGTTTAACTTTAGTATTAGGGTTAGTATTGGGGTTTAGGGGGTTAACTTTAGTATTAGGGGTTAGTATTAGGGTTAGTATTAGGGTTAGTATTGGGGTTTAGGGGGTTAACTTTAGTATTAGGGTTAGTATTGGGGTTTAGGGGGTTAACTTTAGTATTAGGGGTTAGTATTAGGGTTAGTATTAGGGTTAGTATTGGGGTTTAGGGGGTTAACTTTAGTATTAGGGGTCGGGGGTTAGTATTAGGGTTAGTATTAGGGGTTGGGGTTAGTATTAGGGGTCGGGGGTTAGTATTAGGGGTCGGGGTTAGTATTAGGGTTTAGGGGGTTAATTTTAGTATTGGGGTTAATTTTAGTGTTAGTATTGGGGTTTAGTGTTTAGTGTTACTATTGGGGGGGGAATCATTTATTAGGGGGGGTTATTTTTCGTTTTACTTTTAGATTTGTAAGAGCTGACAGTTCAGCGCTGAACTGTCAGCTCTTACATAGCTGCAGCCGCGGTGAAACGGCCGCGTTATACTTCATTGCTGACAGTTCAGCGTTCTAACTGCCGCGCTGAACTGTCAGCGATCAAAATGCGGCGAAGAAGTGTCCTAGACCCGGGGCCTAAGGGATTAAATGCAAAGACGGTTGTACACAGTGCAAAACAGGGAATAGCAGGGGATTTTTTGTTTGTTTTTAAAAAAAAAAAAGCAGTTTTAATTATTGCAAAACACAGTGCGGCAGTCGACATGGGACAGGACCTCCAAAAAAAGAACTGGCCCGTCAAATCCAGAACTGTGAGCAGCTATACATATATAACAAGATTCATTAATCGGCCATTTAATGTTTATTTATACTGTGTTTCTATTTTTCTGCAAATACTTAAATTGAGGATGAGCACCATTTTCTATTCTTGTCTTAGGTGCAGAAAGAACTAGATATGGCTCTGTGAGATGGGATGTGCATCCAAAGCGCAACTCACCGACAAGTTAATATCTCCCTTCCCCTATGTCTATATATATATATATATATATATATATATATATATATATATATATATATATATATATAAAGCACTCTCATTCTAGTTCTCTCCATTGTATTGAAAATGCTGTTTCTATAAACTGTAGAAAGTTCATTAATATATTTAAGTTCATATTATGCCTCCTCTCTTGCTCAGAGTGTACATATTTAAGTGTTGAAAGTGTTCCTTTGATGTTTTATTTACCACGTACCATTTTAGCGGCCTTTCTTTGAACTCTCTCTTAACTTATTTATGCCCTTTTGAATTTTTTGTAACATGTGCCAAGATCCTGCCCGGAAGCTGATACAATTTTACATGACTGGTATTCAGATAGCTGACTCGCTCGTTTCTAGTTTCTCTGGTGGATCACACTCCCCAAAGGGTCCAAGTTGAATGTAATGTATACATTAGCAGGGAACTCCTTCTCAACATTGGATGTGCCTGCGGTGGAATGCGCGGTCTTAGTGATCAGTGTTGTTGTAAAGCCTTGATGTAGAGGCATTAAACAACACCTAAATGTGCTCCAAAATTCACCTGTAATCACTGAGTGAATTCGGGCTCCATATTGGAGAGCAGCATGCTACTCCAATATGGAGATGCCCTATTGTGGGCAAGACCTTCAGTAGTGAGCAATTTTCACTTCTGTTACTCTGTTGCAAGACTGCCCCTAGAGGCAGTATGAAACACTGCAACATTGCATTGGATCAACATTGCATAAGGCAAAGGGTTGAACTTGATGGACACAAGTCTTTTTTCAACCAAAACTACTATGTAACTCTGTAATACAAAAAGGCAAAGTTAGCCTTAGATCTAGGGTTAGCAAAAGGCTTAGGGTTAGTGTTAACATTAGGGTTATTGTTAGCATGAGGGTTAAGGTTAGAGGTACAGTAAGGTTAGTGCTAGGTTTGAAGTTAAGGTTAGGGCCAGGATTGGGGTCAAAAGGTGGCTGTAGGAAAAAATGGTTAGGAAACAAAAACGCTACTTTTGGTTATTGCCCTATAACTTGCAAAAAAACAACAGTAAAATATGTTAAAATACGCTATTTGGAAGCTCAGGACAAATATTTGTATCTATTCAGGATTTTTTTCTACTAGCATTTGTAGATGTAGAAGTTTTACTCATATTTTTTTTTTTAAATAGTAAATTATATCATATGATGAAAATAATGTTATCTTAACAAAACTCTTCTTATGCCAATAAAAACAATTTATAATTTGTGTGGGTACAGAAAATGACAGCTAAAAATAAACACTGCAGAAATGTTTAAACAGGTCATGTCCCCAAGGCTAAGACAATGGGCAGTGTCGGCATTTGCCCACCATTAAAGGGGGCACAAAACCAACATCATTCTCCCCTCAATAGAAGACCTAGAGTAACAAAAATGTGGAAAAATTCATGAGAATAGGGCTATAAATACTTGTGTGACCCTCTTGTTCCAACACTGGCCTGGGATGGTGCTAGGTAGGAGAGAACAACTGCCCTAGGTTCCATTTAGAGGATACTTGGGACAAAGAAGGGACATAAGGAGGTGTAATAGTTGTTAGTTTTTAGAACTTTGATATGTTTGTTTATGTAGGTGGGATTAAGATGAATGGCCCTGCCTGAAACCACCCATGAGCTACAGTTATATTTTTATAGAAACCCAAGAGGCAACGATTTATGTGCATTGGCCAACTAACAACAATGTTATAGTTCAGCCTTCCTTGTTTTGTAGGTGTGCTGGGTGATTAATAACAGAAACGGACTAGATATACTCGGAGGGTAAAAACAAACAAACAAAAAAAAAAACATTAACAAATAATGGAAAAAAAAAAGAAAGTGTAAAATTGATCAGAGTGAGCGTAATGAAATAAGGAGCCAGGAAATGAAACGAAATGTTATGGCAACATCCCCAGTCTACCTCCAATATGAGATTTCCGACCTGTCCTTGTTTCTTACCATCTGTACAATCACATATTCATTCCAAAATGACTTCCACCGATATGAGAATGGGGACTCGGGAATTGACTCAATTCTCATATATAAATATTATACAGAGGAGAAATGCCTACTGTTTATTCTATCTGCCTCCAACACAGCGTTAGCCTGAAGGTGGAAAACCTTTCCAAAGTCATATGCACAAATCCTGGTCGTTTTAAAGAGGAATAGCAGCATTTAACTAGAGATAACATGCTCGGAAGAATCACTGAATGAGGAGGAATGCATACTTAAGATCTAGCATGCGATGTCATGTAACAGATACAGATACAAAACAAATAGATAGTGTGAATTATGGGCTAGATAACAAGGTAGTATTACGGAAGAGTAAAAAAAGAAATAACACATCTCTCTTACGCCTCTGTTCGGTTACCTTGTTCCAAATATTGAATTCCAGATACATAAAAGGAATGAACCAGACTAGCTCCTCCTTAAAGGGATAGTATCACCTAAACATTGTTGTTATTCTGATTGTAGAGGAAAAAACATGTTTGAAAATGAGCTATACATTGTGTTACCAAAATTACAAATAAATGCCTAAATTAGGAAAGAAATGTTTTTTTAAATGTGTCTGTGGAGACTCCTGTTTACGACATCACCTGTGGCCTGATATGCAAATGTGTAATTTGCATGTCAGGCCACAGGTGATGTCATAAGCAGGGGGCTCCACAGACACATTTAAAAAAACATTTTTCTCCTAATTTATGCATTTGGGTGCGATTTTGCCAACACGATGTGTAGGTCATTTTCAATTATTTTTATTCTCTACATTAACAGTGAAATCAATGATTAGGTGATGCAGTCCCTTTAAATAATTTGGACAATTTTACCTCAGCACGAGAAAAAAAATAGGGTAGGAATTGTGTATGTTCTTCAAGTGTAACGGTAACAAGAGAAATACTGTTGTAGAAACTAAGAATGATTTCAGGTGGTAGATAACAAGCCGAAACAGTTGCTGCTCCTGCGTATATCTTTGATAAACACATTAATGATCACTGAGTTTACCTTAAACACAATTTCAAAGCACATTTTACCTTTAATATCAGATTAGAACTGTAACATGCACATTAACCCCTTGACGACGTTGGACGTGCCAAGCATTTCACAGCAAAGTGACACATCCTGCAGTTCGATAGCTGTATGCCAGCTGGCATACCGCGTTTGGGCTTTAAAAGACATGGCTGTGTGCCTCGGGATTGAGGCACTCCAGCTTTGTCTGTGGAGGCCCCCTCTGTCACATCCAGTCACTGTGAAATCACAGCACCCTGATATGGTTAGCTGTCAAAGCCAATGCCTGGCTTTCACAGCTTTAGACTTTCCCGACCTCACAGCAATTGTTGAGAGCAGAGAGAGTAGTTCGAGTATGGGCAGCCTACCCCCTTTCCCTGAACACCCCCAAGCTCCAGCTTTTTTTTTTTTTAAAATAGCTTTTTGTGGATGTGTAAATCATTTCTCAACTAAAAGTTAGAGAAAGTGTTGTGTTTTTTCCCCCAATTTTACGTGATATTTTTTTTTATAGAAAATAATGCTATAAAAGAAAGCCCCTCTTATCTCGAAAAAAACCATATCATTTGCGTGGGTACAGTAAATGAGAAAGAGGAAAATTACAGCTAGATACAAATACCGCAGAAATGTTAAAACAGCCATTATCTAGCACAACCAAACATTTTCAAGTCCAATCATGAAGGGGTTGAAGGTCATCTGTTTACTTCCTGTGAGTCAATATTCCATTTTGGATCCATAGGACATTAATTGCAAAGTTCTAAAAGTGGATTAATCAACATGAACATTCCATTGGTCTCCATGGCGACTGCTCCACTTTTAAAACATTGCCCTATAATACCTTCATAATGATTTATCAGTAAGGCTTGTCAAATGTATTAAAATCTACCCTGACAGGGTATTTACCTTCCACACCAGATACTTCATATCATTCAAACTCTCCTTTTAGTTAATAAAATAAGTGCACCAACAAATAGAAGAGATTTCTGCAGTTAGTATACGGGGCTTGTAAAATACAGTTACAAATGTTTACTGTCGTAAAGGTTCCCTTTCCATTTATATAACAGAGGCCAGGAGATGGAAAAAAATGCCAAAACATGTTCTCCTTTTCCTACATCTGGTATTAATTACACAGCTAAGTGGTAAACATTGGTCTATACTGATGTTCCTAAAGGAGGAAGCCAAAAGCTCCATTGGACCGGTAGCAGCAAGCAGCTCTCACGCCCTTTCCCAAGACACCAACAAAACCAGAAATTGACATCCAACATGAAAATAACACAGTTATGAAGCACCGTCTTAGGCCAGTTGGAGGCAATCACTGGTACGCTGATTACCACTGGGAGCTACTCAATTCAACACAGGATTCTCTTGGAAAATATTACATACAATAGCTAAATTAATAAGTACAAAAAAACAAAGAAAGCTTTGGGTCACGACAGAAAAGCGTTCCAAAAAAGTAGAACTTGGACCTCTCCATTTCCTAGGAGTCTACGGCAAGCAACGCAGCTGTGGTGTACGCAAACTAATCTTTCAGTGGGACAAATAAAACAAATTAAACTTGTACTTTGGCATGTTACATCATTGCATTGTCGATATGGGCTATTGAAAGGAAGGGCAAAACAGGTAATTCCTCGGCCACGGCACACAAAACGCACCGGCTTTCATTAAGGGACAATACATCGGTGCAGAGTTGATGTCTCAGGCCAATTTAAGGACCTTTTCAGAACATGTTCTATAGCGCTTGTGCTACTGTTGTAACGAGTTCTGACCTGGATCTATTATAATGGAATGTTTTCATTACTCATTAAAACCATGTGCTCCACAGCAGACCAGTGAGTCCCATCCACCCACCTGGGTAGACCTAACCATGCACAATCCATGGCAGTCTACCTTTGCACTGTGATTACAACATGTTCCTCTTTCTTAGTATGCATAGTTCATAGCACACGCTCAATGGAAATCAGTTGAAATAGAAACATTCCACAGACTCTGCCATTATTCCTCAATTAATCCAGCTCATTAGAAAGAAAGTCTTTGCTGGATCGTAACAGAATCAGGAGAACAGCCAGTGAAGGTGCTAAATTTAACCGGCTGTTCAGATTAAATACCTCACAAGAACATCTGACTGTAGAGTTGGTGTAAAAACAGAAGCAAGTATGCAGGGGTGGAGCTATCTATCATATAAGCAAATCATACAGAAGCAAGTATGCAGGGGTGGAGCTATCATATAAGCAAATCATATAAAAGCAAACATGTAGGGGTGGAGCTATCATATAAGCAAATCTTACAGAAGCAAACATGCAGGGGTGGAGCTATCATATAAGCAAATCATACAGAAGCAAACATGCAGGGGTGGAGCTATCATATAAGCAAATCATACAGAAGCAAACATGCAGGGGTGGAACTATCATATAAGCAAATCATACGGAACCAAACATGCAGGGGTGGAGCTATCATATAAGCAAATCATACAGAAGCAAACATGCAGGGGTGGAGCTATCATATAAGCAAATAATACAGAAGAAAACATGCAGGGGTGGAGCTATCATATAAGCAAATCATACAGAAGCAAACATGCAGGGGTGGAGCTATCATATAAGCAAATTAAGTGGCTGGTGAGTGCCGCTTAGGGAACGTCCACAGTGCCTGAGGCGATCTAGGTATGGAGACTGGGCAATTATCGCTAACAGCAGCAATGTGTTTTTTTTTGCACAAAGCAACCCAACAACTAGACTCACCCCTGCAAGTATGGAAAAAGGGAAATGTGTCTGATCCATTGCCTGCTAGACAATGCATGGTAAGGCATAAGAACTGCATAGCATCAAATATGTTATCCTTTTATTTCTTTACCATATATAACGTGCATACTTATTATTAAATAAGAAAGTCCAGCTCATCCTGTTTTAAAGAAAAATATGATATATTTGACATATAAGCCAGACACGGAACTCCAGATTTATCAACTCAATATGTTTCTCACAGTGATACTTTCGTATTAACCTGTTCTACCCAGACACATCCCAACACATTATAAATAAATGCCAATTATAATGATATATACTGCACATTTACCAATTGGTGTAACATTTTCTTACAAGCACAGCACTCTATAACCCTGAATACAAATCCAATGTTTATCTAATGCACATCCAGTCTATCCCTATTTCAGTAAGAGCGGTGCCACACTTTATTGTTACAGTAATGCATGGGAATTAAAAAGAAAACACACTATCATTTACAATAACCCTTCCCCTCCTTCCCCCCGGCCTCTGAGGATTCCTTTTCATTTTTAGCCTATCACTGTCAAGAGAAATGGTATAATTTATCGGGGGGGCTACAAACTATTCTCGCTAGGAAATCAATTCTACCAGCTCCATAACGTGCATGTTATTATTAACTCAGGCTACATTAAAAGAAAAAAAAATCTGAATAAATTTCCAGTTACTGCAATGATAACATGGAATGGATGTGTGGAAATACAATGCTTTATTTGAAAAAAATAATACAGAGACAGCTGCCACCATTTATTTTAATGGAATTAGTACTATTGCTTTTACAGACTTCATACGGGCCTTATACCAACTCCCATTCCCTGCAATGAGTTAATGTCGGGGCCCCATCTCCTGTATGGTTCTGAAGTTCAGTGAAAGGGTCAGTTCTACATAGAGTGTGCCAAAAAATACTTTAAAATAAGTATCTGGGTCATGTAGAGTAAGTGAAATGAAACAGGTCTGTCTACTCAGTTTTTCCCTTAACTCTTCCTATTTCATAAAAACTGTGAATACAGTGTGCTGTGGGTATAGAAACATCTCTCTAAGCCCTCCTTATTGGAGGTCACTGTATTTAGAAGTCCCTGGGAATTTACCGTATTTTCTTGAATATAAGACGAGGGTTTTTTCAGAGCAAATGCTCCGAAAAAGAGCTTACATTCGAGGTCGTTTTATAATCTGAACTCAGATTATAAAACTGGGATCCAGGTTCCCCGCAGAGCTGCAGGGGACCTGGATCCCCCTTTCAAGCAGCCAGGGGACGTCTGTGCGATGTGCGCAGTCATCCTCCCCTGCCGCCCCGGCATGACTGCTGGGACTTTATGATGAAGACCTTCCGGCTTCATCATAAAAGTCCCGGCGGAAGTGCCGGTCAGCAGCGGGGGATGTCTGCGCGTATCGTGCAGACATCCTCCGCTGCCCCCGCTAGCCACCAGGGACATTCGGGCAGCAGGGGGATGTCTGCACGATAGTGCAGACATCCTCCATGGTGCCTGACACGTCCGTCTATTATGACGGACCGACTGTCCGTCATAATAGACGGAAGTGTCGGGCACCATGGAGGATGTCTGCACGTATCGTGCAGTCATCCCCCTGCTGCCCCCACTAGCCACCAGGGAGAGACAAGGTAAAAGGGAGGGGGGGGGGAGGCAGAGAGAAACAGGGGGGGGGGGGGAGAGACAGAGACAAGGGGAGGGAGGGGGGAAAGAGAAAGAGACACTGTCCCTCTCTTCTAGGGCAGAGAGGTCATTTAATGGGGATCTTGGAAAGTTTGGAAATAAATTTGTGTCTTTCTTCCCCAGATTTACTATTTCAGAAATGAGAAGAAAATAAATCTACAAAAATGTTCTTAAATAATGAGTTAATAACTAGGTTCATTCTACTGACCCCTCTGCACTAGCAGACCCCAACCAGATGAGCGAGGCCGTGTTCCATCTCTGAGTAGCAGTGCACGTGCTGACTCTGCCCGGGCATGCCAGCCTCCTAACCGGCTCTGCATCAGCCCTGAGGCAGAGCAAAGAGTGAACCCTCGTGCATCTCTAAAATACATGTCATGTTTACTTAGGACAAGGGGACACTATTTTTTGCAAGATTTAAAAAAAAAAGCTTTAATTGGCCCCTTTAAAACATGTACAAATAAGCTGGCCCCTTTAAAGAGCCACTAACATTTAAATCAGGTCAGTGGCCGGGATTCCTCAAACACAGCCAAACTCCAGACTCAGCAATAATAGTCAGTGGTACAATCCAAACAATATTGTATTACATTTTTTTAACAGTAAATCAGAAATAAGCACCCTGGGGTGATGCGCCTTACGCATTTTGGAACTTGCAACAGATGTATGTATTGCTTTTAAGTTGAAGCCTAATAGATAGTTAATTAAACAGATACTTGCCAACAGTCCTCAATTTGCCAGGACAGACTTGTTTTTTTGGGTCCCTGTGTCTTCAAATTTGATTTCCCCTGGCATTCATACTGCCTGTGTATTTCCCGGTGCACAGGCATCATTGTGTTTAACTGGTGTATGTCTGAGAGACATTCACAAGTCTAAACAAGGTGACTTAAGCTCCAGACACCCAATATCTTTACTGTGGAGACTGGAGCTCAATCGCCTGGGTTCACGGCACATGAGGTCACACTGCATCACATGACCACACCCCCTTTACCTTCACCCCTTTGTGTCCCGGTAGTCTGCCAACAGAAGCTGGCAAGTATGCAAACATCCGCTCTATGGATTAACCCTAAACCCAGTGTCATTCACTGCAGGAGCAGAGAGCGACAGTCAGCCTGTATGCTTCAGCTTGGATCATGGAACTTCCTGGCATGGCGTAAAAAAAATGGTATGTATTTTAATGTACAAGCCACTCTACCTCTACTCTAGGCTTAATGTAACCATAACTTCTGTTTATTTGAACAACTCATTGGTATGCAGTGCAAATTGTTAACACACAGGTGTAGGTGATTACAGAATCTCTTTTTTTTTTTTTTACTTTTGAGGCCAGGGACCTCCTATACAAATGCATCTTGTGAAGGGCAAACTTGTTCAAGGTCACCAAGGAGCTTTGTCTCGAATGAACAAACAGGAAGAAGACACCCATCACATGGCTGTTCCCTCCCGCCCCATGACTCTGATAATGGGCAAGGAGATGTAATGGACAATTAAATTAAAGCATTATTGGCAAAGGAAGGACCATAGACGGTTTTACTAATGAAAATTGATGATGGTGTTTGATCCAGGTAGAAGACCAGTCGCCAAGTCATTAAGGACTTCTATTCTTCCCTTTCAGGCAGAATTGGCTATGGCTTAAATACAGTTTTTGTTTGGCTTCTTCTGGGTCATTAAATGGTTATCCTGGAACGTTTTGAAAGACATTTGTGTCTTTTCTTCCCCAGTTAGACTAACTATTTAATTGAAACGAGAGAGGAAAAAAAAAAAAATCAACAGAAAAGTTCTTAAATAATGAGATAAAAACGCCAAGAGAGTAAGAGATCCAAAATCCTGAAAATAGTGCAGAACAAATGACCCACATCTGTGATAGAGAGTAAACATATTACCATTCTCGTGAGCAATAGTTAAGAATTTATATTAAGTCAATATTTAGAATGTTCCGTTTTTTTAAATTTTTTTTTACTGTACAAATAAGATATAGAATGGAAAGTTTGATGGCTGGGTTATGGAAAGTTTGAAGGCTTTCCCAGTGGACTCAAATAATAAAATTGCACCTGGTTTGAAAATAAAGAAGCGAGTCAAATATTTTTTGGGAACACACTGCAATAAACATGCACTGTTTTGCATGCCCAATTGTGCTTAGCTAAGGCACACCTGAAAATACAATAAAAATAATATGCTCCTCGCTCTGAACCTGTTTTGCAGAATTTGAGTGTACAGCTGTACGCTCAGAACTGCACGTGTCCAGAAATTCCTGCAGTCACAAATATAGTTGTGACACTGTATGCACGCCACACACATGACCAACGAGCCCCGGGCCTACACTGAAGCATGCTTGTGATAATGGTATGGCGCACATACACATTGAGCTCTCCCATTCATATCTAAGGGAGCCCTCTAATTATCCCCAACATGTCATTGCAGGAGTATCAATCCTTGTGAGAAAAATTACAAAAGTTTATTTTAGGCAATCACTGAAAAAATATGACAGCAAAAGAATAAATGCATATTTTTATAGAATTGTCATCTTTAATATTTCAAAGTGATACCTTCGGAACATAGTTTTTAACCCATTCATTCATTTAAAATACTGACACCATTCATAGCAAAAAAAAATGTGGGTTTTTTTGCACTTATTTCTTATTACTACTGTACTGATAATACGCTACTCCTCTTGCAATGCATCATGAAGCTGTAA
The DNA here is from genome assembly GCA_036172795.1 of Pelodytes ibericus. NCBI lineage: Eukaryota > Metazoa > Chordata > Amphibia > Anura > Pelodytidae > Pelodytes > Pelodytes ibericus. The sequence continues at coordinate 198,759,497 of CM069861.1, read as the reverse complement.
CCGGGTTGCTGTGAATGGCTCATGCCTCTGTCCTGCTTTTCAGATTTATGGCTGGAAAATGCATAAATGAAGTATATTATCAAGTATTTATCAAATGCTCTATTTAAAGGAACCATGGCACTTTTTGACAATGGATGCACTTTAAAGCGTTAGGTCACCTGAAAGGTAGATGTTGTCTCCCGCGCTCACCACGCTGAAGAATTCCCTGTCGTAGAAGGGTAGACTGGCCAGTGGGTACCATTTGTTGATTTGTGGATTTAGGCAAGTGACAGCCGTCAGCGTCCTCTGATTCATTCCAATCATCTGCCGGCCCCCGACCAGGACGATCACTTCAGCCACACCTAAAAATATTGCATGGATCAATCAACTGATTAAGAGAAATTGAGATGGGAATATCAAACTTAAGGCCAAAATAGATTGGATAAAGTAGACTGGAAAAATTCTCCCAGCTGCAACGACCAATCGCAGGTGAATCTGGCAGCAAACTTCTTTGTTGCTGGATGCCTCGATATTGAGGCATTAGAGCAACATCGACTGAGGGGTGATACATAAACTATCCTAAACAGCTTAAAGGGGCTCTGCCACCTAGAAATTTTTTTTATTTTATGAATGTAGAGACATAAAGAAAATATCCAAAATGATCTATACGCTGTGGCAATGGGTGGGGCATTACTGCAACAATTTCAATGACTTTATTTTCAATATGCATCTATTTCTGTACTTTGGTAAGTCAATTAGTTTATGAATAAAGTATTTGATTTACACAAGTTAATATAAAAACACATTTAGTGCAGTTTAAACTCACTTTATTGTGATTTTTATCACTCTGGAGCTCTGTAAAACACTTATACAAGCCACAAACTCGGAGATTTGGGTGCAAAATAGGAACATTTTTGAGGCATGTTAATCTCCACTTAACGGGTTCTATTCAATGATGTGAGTTATCAATTATCACTGTTTTTTAATTAAAAATCTTCTATTGCAGTCTACGGTATTCAATTAAAATCACTGACTAGTTAATAGTGTTTCACATATTATAAACGTCTAGGTAAAATGTAAATGTAATTTTTTTCTTTGCAGCTGGAGGCATTGGGGGGCATTTATAAACATGGCGCACACGTATACTGTGCCAAATACTGGCGCTATTGGCGTGTGTGCCAATGTATAGAGCAGACTCACGGGAGAATGCGTAGATTTAGGTAGTGTTGACTCTCTGACCGCACTCCCGCACTGCAAAGTGTCAGTATACATATCCCCCATCATTTCTGGTGTGACAAACATCGCCATCTATAGAAAACATCTGGACCACACGTAAAGTGAAGACAAGGCTTGAACAGCCTTAACCTCCTCACCTATGGTAGGTCTACAGCCCATATCCTCAGTCAGCCAGGATGTGGCTTAGTATTATGGGAAGTAGAGTCTACCAACTGCTAAACAGCATGTGCTTGACCATTGACTGATGTATTATTATTTTATTTTTTTTTCAATTTTAGGTCTGCCACTTCCTTTACCTGCTGATAACCGTGGTCTAGTACGTGGCGTCTGCATCTCCTGTCGGGCATGTGGAAGCATGTGATATCGCTTTGCTTCATTGACCAAGTCCCGGCAAGCCTCTGATGACTTTATCAGCTCCTCGTTGTCAACAATGTTGAGGAGATAACTCGGATGAATGAAGGGGAGGCGGACAACGGCCAGTAATTCAGCCGCATGCTGTAAAATGAGGGCAGACAAAACATGTTTTAGTGTTATACCTTATCTGCACAAACAGCCTCTTTCTGCATCTGGTACTGCAACAAAGGGCATGTTATGGTACAAAGGACTTGAATTAAAATGGACTTTGAGAGCAGAACTGCACAGCAGGCTTACCAACATGCATTGCTAACCGAAAGAATAGCCTGCTCTACAAAATACAGTAATTACACACAATGTGAACAAAAGGTTTCAATGAACTGTTAGGTAGTCATTTGTCTGTAATAAATGATGTAATCCGCTAAAGCGCGTAACCAAGTTGAACTTTCATTCATGAAACCTGGGGGGATCATGGGGAATATCCTTGTGGGAGCTGAACTTAAAATTCCAATTTTCTTTCCAAAACTGGTATTTCTATTTATTAAAGGGCAACTGTCAGCAAAAATGCAAGCTCGGTATAGGGGTTTTAAACAAAAAAATGCTGTATTGAATCCAAATAAAGTAAATTACTGAGCCCTCTTTGTTCTGAATAGCTCTATCAGTGGGCGAAGCCATCTGACCATTAGTCTGTTGGGTTAGATCTTCTTTCGACTGACCAAAAATGAAGGAAGATCTGACCCAAGATTCTGAACCACATGTCTGCCCCTTGATAGAGCTATATCGAGCATGGCGGGCTCAATGGGATACTTTATTTGAATTATTTAATTAAAGCATTTCTTTCTAACATGTCTCCACTTGATATAATCTTTAAATGAAACATAACAGGACAGTTGTCCTTTAATCTCAGTTGCACATAACATTGTATTATTTCCTTTATTGTATATGCACATTTTGTCATATGTAGAATATTTTGACAACCTCCGATGAATCCTTTGGGTACCAGTTTACCAGGCCTCCTGTCATAACAAGTAGTGTTTATCTTAATTAATCAACGCACAATTAAGTCTGTAGCTGTCAGTTAAGGCTGCCCTATATTCTTAAAAAATAAATAAATATCGTCCTTGCTATTTTCTCTTTAGACTTAACACTGGCATCAAGCCAATTGTTGACTGGCCTGTCAGTTAAATGTTAGCTGTATGGCAGCCATGCTATCAGTAGTTATACAAAAATACCCATGCATGGCCCTCATTGGAAAATGTTCTACTCACTCTTAACCATGCTCTCCATATTTTGGACAAACCCATTATTGGATCAACCCATGCTTTCTGTACTATGGGGATAAGCTAGGTCTCCCATACAAATGTCCCGATTTTGCGATGGCAGTCCCAATACTCCTTCACCGAGGTCTAGGATGAGCTTTTGATTTATGCATTAGAAACAGACATTTCCGAAGAACCAGTGAGTCATTGGCTTCTGCTATGACATAGGCACCATAGCCAAGTCCCGCTACCATACAGAACACACTGGGAGAGAGTTCCCACAAGCTGCCAATACACAAGCACACCCCACATTAACATACACAATGGGTCCAGAGAATGTATGCAAAACGAAAATATACTTAAAGTGAAGCACTACCATTTTTGGGCTGGCTATACCCCAAGACAGCCAAACCCATTACTGGCATCTGAACTTGTGAAATTAAAAGGATATATTAATCCTAAGGGAAAAGTGCCGGAACCTAGTACATTTTGGTAAATTGGCCGAGGAGACTAAAACCAGAGCTTATAAAAGGTCTGGCCCAGCCTAAGTGGAGGGCCGGCCAACAGTCCTTGAAGGGCCATTCATGTCCAGGAACGGAGATTTACTTGCTTATGTGGGAGACTATATTTCCAGCCCCCTGTCCTTCCACTTATTTTCCATAAACCAGAATGGAAGCACAGAAACCAATTCCTTACTCGCGTGTGTCCTTAAAGTAAATGGAGGGGAGTATGCCTGTGCGTGCATACACACTCAATATCACATGTCCTATGCTCTCACCAGCCTTAAAAAGCACCGTACATAACTCTCGGAAAGAACTGGGCAATGAGGCAGATCGTAGCTAAAAACAAAACATTTCAAACTACAACAATTTCCGAACTTACTTTTTTTATTTTCTGCTTTATTTCCCTCAAACATGCGTACAACCGAACAATAACAGATACGACAAGATGCAAATGCATCACATTACCAATGCAAGAACCATTAGAACAAGGGTGGGCTACCGGAGACAATGTCTATTCTTTCCACCGGCATGAAAGCCACTTCCTGGATACCTCAGGAGTGAATGACAATCTCTGGGGCTTACATTGTAATAATGAGCACAGCTAACCGGTGTGCTGGTAGCCTATCAGTAACAAGCAGGTTATAAAGGAATCGTGCAATGTGGTGTACTGAATGCAAATCACACAGAAACAATAGTCCGAGTCTGAGGGGAAATTAACCCCCTGAGTGCTGCTCCATTAGCCGCAGAGCTGGAATTTGCTGCATGGAACACTAGCATTTTTCTCCAGGAAATCCAGGCGGTCCGTGTTACGTACAGACCCAGGATAAGCTGTGGCAAAATCCAAATTTAATGTACAAATGACATTATCATAGCAGTGGGTGCAGAGAGAGGCAGGCCACCAATAAAGCAGCTCCTTTACGCCTTTCAAGTTTAAACAAAGTCGATTTGGATTTAAGCCGCCAGAGTCTAGACTCCTGACAAGGAGTGAGGAGGGGGAATGGATAGATTCATGTTCTTTTATTAAGACGTAGATTGGAACATTGAAGCACAACTGTATTCCCAAGGTTCCAACTTTAGCCTCTCGATTCTCTGGCTCCCTGGAGGAGTCTCCTAGTCCTCCGAGGAGAATGAGTTCTGTGTGTGCACAGAGGTCTGCACATGTGCAGTTAGGTTGGCACAGCGAATGACAGCATGAACAGTAGCGTTTACCCACACACTATAAAGCCACGCCCCGGGCTTCCTATGTTGCAGGAGGGACATAGCCACGCCCCTGCCTTAGGCTATGAAGGCCATAGCATGTCTGGTATTTTTTAAAGAAAAGGTCTCTACCCTAACAGTGCACTGCATTGTACTTGAACTATGTACGCCTGAAAGACACACAATTCTGCCCATTTTGGCTCTGACACTGCCACCTCCCAGGATGTTGGGAGATATTATAATGGTATGAGATTTTGCATGGCTCCACTAGATTGACCTCCAGCCTCCCTGGTGCAGATATCATGTGTCTGGAGCTGGTGTGCGGGTCAGCATGCGCATAACCAAACAGAGCATTGGCCTGCATTTCCATGGAAAAATGGCAGCTGCCAGTCAGATGATAAACTAGAACGAGGTATCAAAAGCAGATGCCAGTTTATTCTCAAACATGGGACAACTCATTTTTCATGTGCTTTTATATGAGAAGCACAAGCGAAAAATAAATTTTAATTGTCCTTTAAATATAAAAGTCATTTTTGCTTGTGTAGCTTATTCTGGGACTTCCATCTTGGGTCAGATGAAGAACATTTTTACCTATTTGACCCAAGATTCTAAACAACATGTCTGCCCTGTGACAGAGCTATATACACACAGAAGGCTCAACATGGTACATTACTTGTATTATTTTATTCAAACATTTCTATTTCAAATGCCTATACTTTCTGCGATCTTTCAATTAAACATAACTTGAAAAAAAAAAATACTAAGCAAAATTAGTTTTTATCTACAGTTTTCCTTTCGCTGCTCCAAGGCTTCCAATTTACTAATATGTAGCAAAGGCCACTGGCAAATTGTTGTGGCATAAAAATATGGCCCCCTGGCACAGGAAAAGGTTTTAGAAAAATGGTTAAATAATAATCCCCACCGGACAAAAAGAGCAATCGCACTTGGACAGAAAATTCACACCATACGGTACCCAATGGGATCGGTTTCCTCCAACACATCCGCACAGCCTAAGGCAAAAAGTTGTCACGTTGTTTGAGCATTATAATGACATAACTAACGTTTGCATGTCAGTGGGGCCTTTTAATTCAGCCTGCTGCTGTCACATCTCACCTTATGCTCCAGTGGTTCAGATAGAAGGAGAAGACAGGGCGACGGGTCTGATTTCTCAATAGGCAAATTAGCCATTTGCCAATGGGCACCATAGATGTATAGTTTGTTGTGCTGTGGATATATGTTCATGCAGAGCACAGATCAACGCAGCTTTGAATTCCGTGAGGTTGCGGCTGTATTTTATTTATTGATCTCTTCTCTCTCATTTATTCCTATTGTATTTTAACCAGTAGAAATTCTCCAAAAAAATTTCAGTATGCCTTGGGAAGTTACATGTTTGCATTTACAATGAGTTGACACATATAAGCAGTGACAGCGGATAAAAGCCAGCCTTACATCCAATCTATGCCTTTTTTTCCCTATGTACTTAAAAACATTTTAGATTTTTCTAAAAAAAAAACAAAAAAAAAAACTGTTTAGTGACATTGACAGGACAGGTGCCTGAAGATTTCCTTCTCCTGGCAACAGGAAGGGATAGGAATGGAAAAAAAGAGCATTATCGGCAACAACATGGGTGGCTCCCATTCCCTACTTGGCTTGAGAATGACCCATCGGGTCCACACTTGCGGAATAAATTGGCCTCGCTTTGAAGTGCTGAGCTAATTTGGTGTTTTGGGGGATATTTGGGGGCTTGGTGGAATCCTGTCTTGGGCACGTTTCATGCTGAAGTTCTATTTACCTACAAATAATTATTGGGGAATGGGAAGATGTCATACCGCTCCAAAGGCCTGGACACATATGAAGTAGAAGTGAACCCTGAGTCTGACAGGCCAGACTCGGAGATAGGCAAAGGAGGGGGGGGGGGGGATTGATTAGGTTTGGGGCAGGGTTATGCTAAGTGGTGAGGTTTGGGGCAGGGATATGCAAAGTGTATAATGACAATAAAGTCCATGGCTAGATCCATAGAACATCACAAAGACCCCCATTAACAATATTAGTACAAAAAAAAAAAATACTTGAAAAATGTGTGCTCACTCTAATATTTATTAAAATCCAAAGTGATCCATAGCGGGAAATGGTGGGGTGGACAAACATGGCACCTGACGCCAAGTTCACGCATTTCGCGGTAACGATGCTCGATTATAGGCAGGCAACAATTAATCAAGCTGAATATGACTAAGATCTATTAGCATGAAACATGGGAGGCGTGGGCCTGTGTTTGGTCCACCATCGTTTCTCACTATAGATGACTTTGGATTATAATAAAATGTGATATTTACTATCGCTAGCGGCTCCCCCAAGATTAGTTACTGAAAAAAAACTTTGAATGGTCTCCAGCAGTTACACTATAGAATGAATAATACTGCTATATGTATATAATAGCGATGGGGAGGAGCGACTCAACATATAGTTTGACGTATTTCGTGCATCTAGCGCTATGTCATATTGCTCTCATTGCTAGCGGAGCACAACCAGAGGCATCAGCCTTGCGCAGGTTATTTTGGATACTTACTGCTTGCCCAGCCACAGTGGTAGCCCGGATATTCCTTTGTTCGAATTTCAAACAATCTCGCTGACTACCCCTGGTTTGGGTTAAATCACCGTTCAGCTTTAAAAAAAAAATAAAAAAATCCTGAATTACACTGAATGATATTTTTCGCTCCCCATTTTACTTCCAATCTGCAGACGAGAGATATCTCTGGCTGGCTAGGAAAGGAAGATTATAATTAGAATTCCTTTTTCCAACCTACCTTTTCTTGCTTTTATTCCCAGCGAGAGTAGTGTAACAACAGCTTGAGCTGCAAGCTGAGAAATTAACCAAGCAAGCTCCCACTATCTCCCCTTATTAGATTAGTAAGAAAATATAATTATATTTCTATCGCTTGCACCTCACGAGCCGGCAGAGCTCATTGTAAAAGCTAATAACGGTGATGACATCTAACTATCTCTCATACAATCCAGGCTATTAAATCAGAGTCTCTGTCACTCATGCTGTACGGAGATGACTACTCTATGGTAAGTATTAACCCTTCTGAGCCTCCTTCCCAGCGAGAGGCAGGCCGTAGTCAACAAAAAAAGGACATTTGCAGACTTTAAAACACACCGGTTCTTGTTCATTATCCATTTCCTCATTTGCAAAATTAAATTTGAAAACAAATCTTGGATTTCGGGCAAAGTTCAATATGGCGTAATGTTTCAGTCAGACCTAGCCAAAGACACGGTTCTAAAAGGGTTTCAAAACTATACAGGATTTGGGGATTTTGATAAAGAAATCGGTGATTTGTTTTGGAAAAACTCTGAGAAATCACTGAAGCAGTATTTTGTTTTATTTTTCTCCCCGCTGAGGTGGATGCAGGATTTCAGGTAAGATGTCGCAAGGGAAGGTTATAATGTAAAGAAATTGGTGTTTTCAAAAACTATCATGAAAAATGTAGCTGTTGTACATTGGATGTTTAAATGAACGGTAACATGAAACATATACTCAATATAAGTGCTGGTTTTATTTCATATAGAGAGTCTCTTCAGCAAAGAGTCCCTCATCGCTACATATATACCCACCAGCCTCTTTTGTCTTATTGTTGGCAAACTCAAAAAGGAGACTATGACATGCCTCTCAACTCTTGCCCTCTGCAAATCCAGACACCAGTGGGGTTGGGGTGGTGGGGGAGGTTGAGTGTCAGCATTATGTGTGCACAGGCGGGGCCGCCTTAGGGCGCCACAAGGTGGGGGCGGGAAAATCCAAATTGCCCATGCCCCAGGCCTGCCATCAGGGGGTTTCCCCGGTCCGCGGCTGTGAGGCAGTTACTCGGGAACGCTTTTTTTTTTAAACAAACTTTATTGAAGCCGCACGGCTGGAGGGGAGCGCACAACGCTTCCCTCACAGCCGCGGACCTGCAGAGCACCGGGAGACAGCAGCAAGGAGGTAAGTACTGGGGAAGGGGGAAGGAGGGTGTCAAACTCCTGGCATATTAAATGGCAAAATCCTGGCATATTGTGGGGCAAAATTCTGGCATATTTAATGCCAAAATCCTGGCATATTAAATGGTATATTGAGGGGCAAAATCCTGGCATATTGAGGGGCAAAACCCTGGCATAATAAATTGAATATTGAGGGGCAAAATCCTGGCATATTGGAGGGGCAAAATCCTGGCATATTAAATGGCATATTGAGGGGCAAAATACTGGCATATTGAGTGGCAAAATCCTGGCATATTAAATGGAATATTGAGGGGCAAAATCCTGGCATATTGGAGGGGCAAAATCCTGGCATATTAAATGGCATTTTGAGGGGCAAAATCCTGGCATATTAAATGGCATACTGAGGGGCAAAATATTGGCATATTAAATGGCAAAATAATGGCATATTGAGCAGCTAAATACTGGCATAGTGAGGGGCAAAATAGTGTATCTCAGGTTATGTGTGTATTGGTGTCACTGTGTGTGTAAGTGTGTCACTTTCTGCATAAGGGTGTGTGTGTAAGTGTGTCACTGTCTGTGTAAGGGTATGTATGTGTAAGTGTGTCACTGTGTCTGTGTAAGGGTGTGTGTGTAAGTGATAAGCGTGTCTCTGTGTGTGACTGCAAGGGTGTCTTTGTGTTTAAGGGTTTCAATGTGTGTTAGGGTGCCAATGTGTGACAAATTTAGGGCATTCAAGTTGAATATTTAGATGTATTTATTTTCCACACAATGCATTATACTTTTTTATGGTGTGGGAGGCGTGGTAGGTCACCAAAATGCACCTTCGCCTGTGTAGATGAAAATCTTTGCACCGGCCCTGTACGTGTGTCACACACATAGTAATTCACACTATCCAGTGTCCAGTGCCCCAGACTTCCATTTTTAGGAATTGCATTCCTTAGACCCGCTTACCTTTATTGAAAAGCGGGACAAGGATAGAGCTCGGTGGGACTTCATCACTGTAATAACTGCTATCATTTTTCACTTCCATGCATCCACTACCCTCTCAGTAAAGTACCGTATTTGCTCGAATATAAGACACGGTTTTTTTCAGAGTAAATGCATTCAAGGTTCGTCTTATAATCAGACCTCGAACAGAAGTCTGACTATAAGACTGGGATCCAGGTGGATGCCTGTGCAATGCCCAACAATGAAAGATATTTTGAAGGTTGTAAGAGAATAGGTTTGTCTCATAGTTATATTTGGGAAAAAAACTGTCAAGGCAGACTCCATTTTGTCTTAGACTCCATCTTGCCACCTTTAACCCACTTAGGTTGCTTTTTCTCCAAAGAGCCAGCCTGATATTTACACCTAGAACTTGACCTTGTAACATATTAGATTGGGAGCTGTCACATAGACAGTTCGTGATCCATAGAATTAGAATATTAGGCGTGCTTTCATTATAATATCTTAGAATAGCAGGTGTATCCCAAATACATAACTGATTAGCATTGTGTAATCATGTAACCAGTCGTGACTATAATCCTCAGCTTGAGATTGCCTCGTCAGAATTGCTTGCTGATTTTTTTTACCGAAAGCTTTTCTCCTTATGCATGTGTATTAAACTCATTTATTATACAAGAATCTGCGTGGTTTGGATTATTGCATTCAGGGAAGGGATGTGTGAACAGACAGCAAAAGTAGCACGTGGGGATGTGTAAAAACAAAAGAAGTTAAAATTAGCCTAGTGCCATCGTAAGGATGTTGCGTAATGACCAGATGCCATGTCTTATAGGACAAAAAGAAGATACTCACAGAACCACAGGTTTACCTACAAACTCCTATAGAAATTGTTCAATTTTAGCTGTATGCCTGCCACAGGTACTGTATGTGTTTATTCAATGCAAGAATAGCTTGAGGAGGTCAACTTTGGAGGTCAGCTCTCGTGTTGAGTGAACCCAAGGTTTGAATCTTCCCCACTGAATGTAATGGGAGGTGAAATGATCAAAGCTATTTTAGAGACATAGGGGGTCATTTACTAAACAAGTGCAGTGGGGGAAAAAAGTAGGTAAAACTTGAGTAAGGAGCAATTTGCGACTATTTGTAACGTAGAGGGGCATGGACTAAAAAAACGCAAATATATTTTATGTGCAAAACTATTTTTGCTCCTATTGCAATGTACTAAACATTTAACACTCAACTAGTACATAGGCGCAAATTGCGAATAAAAACGGGCATAATTGAGGGGCAATTTTTGCGAATATTTTTTCTACCTCTTTTGATAGCGCTCGCTAAAAGCTGGTGTAATTTTAATTAAAATAATTCGCAAAGCTCTTAAGCGTGCGCAAATATAATCGCAACTTTTTAGCGCAACCGGGAAAATGCCCGCTAAATAAAAATAAACGGTAGAGGCGGAAATCAGGGGAAAAAAAGCGCAGAATGTTACAAAAAGTCGCAAATTGCTCCTTACTCATGTTTTACCTACTTTTTCTCCCCACTGCACTTGTTTAGTACATGACCCCCTAAGTCAAACTCGGGTGCCAAATTTGACTTAAGTCTCAAAATGAAAACTCGACCTCCAAAAGTCGATCTCCTCTAGAAAGGTGTAGAGTGCATCTGTGTTATTGTTCTCCTCTCATTTGTGAATAAAGACCATCCCTGCTTCCACTTTGTCGGGTCAATTGGGCACGGCCAGACAAAAGATCAAGTGTTTCGGCTAACAAGGAAAATAAGTCGGCATGTTCAAAGTACATACCAGTTTATTCTCATACTAGGGTGACTGACTGTTTCATTTGTCCTCATATTCTAGAAAAACAAGTAAAAAAAAAAAAAAAAGATTTTAGTGAATAAATTATTACTGTCTCATTATATTTCAGGACAGTGTTTTATTTTTCTTTCCTGCTAAGGGTGGTTCGTTTTGGAAATGAACATCATGGTAAAGTCAGCCCCCCAAGTATGAAAGAAAATAAATTATAAAATAACACCACAGCACTTACAAAACAGTGCTTTCAGACCAGAAGCATTGCTAAATGAAATGCAAATAACATGTTATCATGAGAGGACTACACTGGTGTTTATTACAACCGTAAAAAGAAATCAATGTACCAAAAAACCCGCAAAAAACATTAATAGAAAAAAATAAATCACTAACCTCACATTTACATCAAATCTGAGAGACCTGGAGGGTGTTATAACGGGGGCAGAACGAGACTCGTTTATATATCCTCACTCTCACTATCTGTACAGTCACATCTGAAAACAATGTATGTTGCTTAACCTATTGAGTACCAGAGGGCCGTGCATCACTCAGCCCTGTGTCACATGAGGAGTTAATAGCTATGGTCTAGTCCCCTTTGCGTGAGACGTGTTAATGCTGGCCCATTAGTTGAATGTGTGCTGTTCAATACGGTGTGAGATTGCCATTGACAAGCAGAGTCTAACAAATCCTTCTTCTCGTCCAGAAGTGGAGCAGGTTAATTAGTGGTCATGTCGGATGCAGACCCTTATTAGTGAGTCAATGAAGGTATTCATCTAAATGTGCCGAATGAAAGCACGCTGCGCTCTCTGTCAGGGAGGGAGTGCACAATCTCATGTTTGCACCCCTGCCTCATTAAAGGGGCAGTCCCACTGACAGGGCCTTTTTTGTTTTTGCTCATCATCAACATGATGCCATGTGAAAAACAAGGGTCTTTCTGTGCAGTAGTGGAGAGAGACCCTCATACCTGTTTTCTTTTACAGGCTGGGTGGCTAAAATTAACCCTAATACTAATGCTACCCCCAAACCCTAATACTAAAATTAACCCCCGAACTCTAATAGCCCTATTAAACATTAATAATACTCACCTTTAGCGATGAAATGTCCCGCGATGACCTCTCGCGCCATGAACTGGCCATCACACGAGAGGGGGCAGTGAAGCGGCTGCGTTATTGCAGCCGCAAGGAGCTGTCCCATCCCCGGGTGGCTACCCTGGGTCAAACGCAAGTGGTGTGTGCCCACTCTGATTGGCTGTGGCCAGCCTACCGTTTAGCGCTGCCTCAGACGAGTGTGTAACGTGTGTAAAGAAGTGTGTCTCTTCCGTCTTGTAAGAAAGAAAGAAAAAATACCATTAGTGTCCCTTTAACTGTTCCTCCTCCAATTACACTACAAAAATATCATTATGGGCATGGATACTTACACAGAACTGGATCCCCTACTATTTTGTTTAAAAATTTAAAAAAAGAACTCTCTTGTTATATCAGCAAATCTGCTTCTGAGCTCACGGAGGGGAAATGGTCCAAACAGCATTATCCTGTCCGTCAGATGCACACAGCAGTAGAACGGAAACAGTCAAACGCAAACGGAGAAGGATTTGTCCAATTTAAAACCAACAATAAAGCAGAATGTATACCCCTTGTCACAACCTACAACCCAGTCCCCACTAAACTCAAAGATATCATCAGAGATATGCAGCCGCAGCTCTCTGCAGATCAAAGACTGAAATATGGATTGCAGCAAGCAGCTATGATGGCCATTAGCAACCTCACAACCTCAGCAGTAGACTTGCAAGGAACAGGCAGCAAGCTTGCAGAGCTGGGACTGAACACAGAGCGGCACTCACTAAATAATAGACGATATATCTTCAACAAGAATAATCTCCTGCAAAATAATATTACCCGACATCAGTCATTGTCACCCGAAGAGAGAATAATAAAAACACACAGTCCTACTAATCCACTGATACTGTTTAGCTGACAAGTTATCTATAGCTATACATGTGTAAATCTCAGGTGATAGGTTGGAATCCCATCATTTCATAATGCTGAGGCCTGTAAAATGAGTGCCATAAAGCTGGGTAATAATAAGATCTATTTAACAGCTCTTGATTCAGTTAAATGCAAGATTGTGTATTAAGACGCTCTCAGATCTATTGAGGTCTATAGTAGTTCAGGGGGTTTGTGGGCAAACGGGGCAGCTGCAAAGGGCCCATTTATTCCTGGTCACACGGAGACAGTCATGATTGGGCACCAGCGGACTTTAAGTCACAGTCGCCAGAAATGACGGCAAGTCATATCCGGTGGCTGTATTAGGAGAAACACTGCGGAGGAGACGGCCGGTGAGCAGCATCCAGGTAAGTACTGGGGAGGAGGAGGGGATTGGCTGCGACATATTAACGAGCAAATTATCGGTGGCATTTTAATGAGGAAATTACCAGTGGCTATTAATGAGCAAATTACCAGTGGCTATTAATGATCAATTTATCAGTGTCTTATTAATGAGGAAATTATCAGTGGCATATTAATGAGGAAATTATCAGTGGATATTAATGAGCAAATTATCAGTGGATATTATTGAGCAAATTATCAGTGGCATATTAATGAGGAAATTATCAGTGGCTATTAATGAGCAAATTACCAGTGGCTATTAATGAGCAAATAATCAGTGGCTATTAATGTGGAAATTCTCAGTGGCATATTAATGTGCAAATTATCAGTGGATATTATTGAGCAAATTATCAGTGGCTATTAATAAGCAAATTATCAGTGGCTATTAATGTGGAAATTATCAGTGGCTATTAATGAGGAAATTATCAGTGGCTATTAATGAGGAAATTATCAGTGGCTATTAATGTGGAAATTATCAGTGGCTATTAATGAGGAAATTATCAGTGGCTATTAATGAGGAAATTATCAGTGGCTATTAATGAGCAAATTATCAGTGGCTATTAATGTGGAAATTATCAGTGGCATATTAATGAGGAAATTATCAGTGGCTATTAATGAGGAAATTATCAGTGGCATATTAATGAGGAAATTATCAGTGGCTATTAATGAGGAAATTATCAGTGGCATATTAATGAGGAAATTATCAGTGGCATATTAATGAGGAAATTATCAGTGGCATATTAATGAGGAAATTATCAGTGGCATATTAATGAGGAAATTATCAGTGGCATAATAATGAGCAAATTATCAGTGGCATAATAATGAGGAAATTATCAGTGGCATAATAATGAGGAAATTATCAGTGGCATATTAATGAGGAAATTATCAGTGGCTATTAATGAGCAAATTATCAGTGGCAATTAATGAGCAAATTATCAGTGGCAATTAATGAGCAAATTATCAGTGTCAATTAATGAGGAAATTATCAGTGGCTATTAATGTGGAAATTATCAGTGGCAATTAATTAGCAAATTATCAGTGGCATATTAATGAGGAAATTATCAGTGGCTATTAATGAGCAAATTATCAGTGGCATATTAATGTGGAAATTCTCAGTGGCATATTAATAAGCAAATTATCAGTGGATATTATTGAGCAAATTATCAGTGGCTATTAATGTGGAAATTATCAGTGGCTATTAATGAGGAAATTATCAGTGGCATATTAATGAGGAAATTATCAGTGGCATATTAATGAGGAAATTATCAGTGGCAATTAATGTGGAAATTATCAGTGGCATATTAATGAGGAAATTATCAGTGGCTATTAATGAGGAAATTATCAGTGGCTATTAATAAGCAAATTATCAGTGGCATATTAATGAGGAAATTATCAGTGGCTATTAATGAGGAAATTATCAGTGGCATATTAATGAGGAAATTATCAGTGGCATATTAATGAGGAAATTATCAGTGGCATAATAATGAGCAAATTATCAGTGGCATAATAATGAGGAAATTATCAGTGGCATAATAATGAGGAAATTATCAGTGGCATATTAATGAGGAAATTATCAGTGGCTATTAATGAGCAAATTATCAGTGACAATTAATGAGCAAATTATCAGTGGCAATTAATGAGCAAATTATCAGTGGCAATTAATGAGGAAATTATCAGTGGCTATTAATGTGGAAATTATCAGTGGCAATTAATTAGCAAATTATCAGTGGCATATTAATGAGGAAATTATCAGTGGCTATTAATGAGCAAATTATCAGTGGCATATTAATGAGGAAATTATCAGTGGCTATTAATGAGCAAATTATCAGTGGCATATTAATGTGGAAATTCTCAGTGGCATATTAATAAGCAAATTATCAGTGGATATTATTGAGCAAATTATCAGTGGCTATTAATGTGGAAATTATCAGTGGCTATTAATGAGGAAATTATCAGTGGCATATTAATGAGGAAATTATCAGTGGCATATTAATGAGGAAATTATCAGTGGCAATTAATGTGGAAATTATCAGTGGCATATTAATGAGGAAATTATCAGTGGCTATTAATGAGGAAATTATCAGTGGCTATTAATAAGCAAATTATCAGTGGCATATTAATGAGGAAATTATCAGTGGCTATTAATGAGGAAATTATCAGTGGCATATTAATGAGGAAATTATCAGTGGCATAATAATGAGCAAATTATCAGTGGCATATTAATGAGGAAATTATCAGTGGCTATTAATGAGCAAATTATCAGTGGCAATTAATGAGCAAATTATCAGTGGCAATTAATGAGCAAATTATCAGTGGCAATTAATGAGGAAATTATCAGTGGCTATTAATGTGGAAATTATCAGTGGCAATTAATTAGAAAATTATCAGTGGCATATTAATGAGGAAATTATCAGTGGCATATTAATTAGCAAATTATCAGTGGCATATTAATGAGGAAATTATCAGTGGCTATTAATGAGCAAATTATCAGTGGCTATTAATGTGGAAATTATCAGTGGCAATTAATGAGCAAATTATCAGTGGCATATTAATGAGGAAATTATCAGTGGCATAATAATGAGCAAATTATCAGTGGCATATTAATGAGGAAATTATCAGTGGCTATTAATGAGCAAATTATCAGTGGCAATTAATGAGCAAATTATCAGTGGCAATTAAGGATGAAATTATCAGTGGCTATTAATGTGGAAATTATCAGTGGCAATAAATGAGCAAATTATCAGTGGCATATTAATGAGCAAATTATCAGTGGCTATTAATGTGGAAATTATCAGTGGCTATTAATGTGGAAATTATCAGTGGCATATTAATGAGCAAATTATCAGTGGCATATTAATGAGCAAATTATCAGTGGCTATTAATGAGGAAATTATCAGTGGCTATTAATGTGGAAATTATCAGTGGCTATTAATGTGGAAATTATCAGTGGCTATTAATGAGGAAATTATCAGTGGCATATTAATGAGCAAATTATCAGTGGCTATTAATGAGGAAATTCTCAGTGGCTATTAATGAGCAAATTATCAGTGGCATATTAATGAGCAAATTATCAGTGGCTATTAATGAGCAAATTATCAGTGGCTATTAATGTGGAAATTCTCAGTGGCATATTAATAAGCAAATTATCAGTGGATATTGTTGAGCAAATTATCAGTGGCTATTAATAAGAAAATTATCAGTGGCATATTAATGAGGAAATTATCAGTGGCATATTAATGAGGAAATTATCAGTGGCTATTAATGAGCAAATTATCAGTGGCATATTAATGAGGAAATTATCAGTGGCATAATAATGAGCAAATTATCAGTGGCATATTAATGAGCAAATTATCAGTGGCAATTAATGAGCAAATTATCAGTGGCAATTAATGAGGAAATTATCAGTGGCTATTAATGTGGAAATTATCAGTGGCAATTAATGAGCAAATTATCAGTGGCATATTAATGAGGGAATTATCAGTGGCTATTAATGTGGAAATTATCAGTGGCAATTAATGAGCAAATTATCAGTGGCATATTAATGAGGGAATTATCAGTGGCTATTAATGAGGAAATTATCAGTGGCAATTAATGAGGAAATTATCAGTGGCTATTAATGTGGAAATTATCAGTGGCAATTAATGAGCAAATTATCAGTGGCATATTAATGAGGGAATTATCAGTGGCTATTAATGAGGAAATTATCAGTGGCTATTAATGAGCAAATTATCAGTGGCAATTAATGAGCAAATTATCAGTGGCAATTAATGAGGAAATTATCAGTGGCTATTAATGTGGAAATTATCAGTGGCAATTAATGAGCAAATTATCAGTGGCATATTAATGAGGAAATTATCAGTGGCTATTAATGTGGAAATTATCAGTGGCAATTAATGAGCAAATTATCAGTGGCATATTAATGAGCAAATTATCAGTGGCATATTAATGAGGAAATTATCAGTGGCATATTAATAAGGAAATTATCAGTGGCATAATAATGAGCAAATTATCAGTGGCATAATAATGAGCAAATTATCAGTGGCTATTAATGTGGAAATTATCAGTGGCTATTAATGTGGAAATTATCAGTGGCATATTAATGAGCAAATTATCAGTGGCTATTAATGTGGAAATTATCAGTGGCTATTAATGAGGAAATTATCAGTGGCTATTAATGAGGAAATTATCAGTGGCATATTAATGAGCAAATTATCAGTGGCTATTAATGAGGAAATTCTCAGTGGCTATTAATGAGCAAATTATCAGTGGCATATTAATGAGCAAATTATCAGTGGCTATTAATGAGCAAATTATCAGTGGCTATTAATGTGGAAATTCTCAGTGGCTATTAATGTGGAAATTATCAGTGGCTATTAATGAGCAAATTATCAGTGGCAATTAATGTGGAAATTATCAGTGGCTATTAATGAGGAAATTATCAGTGGCATATTAATAAGCAAATTATCAGTGGATATTGTTGAGCAAATTATCAGTGGCATATTAATGAGGGAATTATCAGTGGCATATTAATGAGGGAATTATCAGTGGCAAATTAATGAGGAAATTATCAGTGGCTATTAATGGATAAACGATTAAAGATTTTTTTTTTCCAGTAAGGGGCCCTGAGATTTCTGACTACATTATGCCTCTGTTTGCAGTCATGGTCTCGCCAGTGTAAATCATATAAAAAAGGATCATGTGTTTTTCAAAGTAGAGTCTTCTCTCACACACTGCAAAATGTCAAGATGTACAAAAGAAAGGCGCAAACGCCATTATACATAACAAATGGTGATTTTTTTTTTTTTTACTTCCCATTAGTGTGCGTAACTATAGAGTGTAAGCCTGCTTATCCACTGGCCCTAAAAATATCCACATCCAGAAAAGAAAATATCCACTGTATGTATACAAGATTGAAGAAGAGCTCTGACGAGGACCAATTATATATTTAGGTGCTTTTGCTACATGTGCTGAGAAAAATAGGTACTCAGCTCTCGACAAGAAACTTCCAATGGGAATTCCACCCCAGAATTATTCTGAGTATTAATATGCTATGTCTGTATCTGAACCCAGCCCTAGCAGCAGAAGTACAATAGTTGTCACACAGAAGATGCGGTTTTATCAGCTTAAAAGTGGTTTGTTTTTAGGAGATTTTAATGAATAGGACCGTCCGTTTCCTAGAATACTCGAGATCATTATCTCCATTCCGAATGCCTTCCCTATAACAAGAGATGCACCACAGTGCGGTCTCTGGAGAGGAGGGGATTCATTGTACTCGGATTATTTTATGTATAACACTGCAAACCCCATAAGGGCCCCCCCCCCTTTTATTTTTTTTCCTTCCTTCGTAGTAAAAAAATATCATTATTATTTTTTTTTTTTAAATATTTATGTTATGTGGGGAGATGCTAATGCTTCACATGTGGGTACAGAGTGAGGAGCTGCTGTCTAACTGCCACTAATGTGTTCAAGCTGGTTAGC